>OX411307.1:100381301-100699523 GCA_948150685.1 Rhaphigaster nebulosa | reverse complement strand
TATTATATATATTTATATATATATATATTATATATATATATATATATATATATGTGTGTGTATATATGTGTGTGTATATATATGTATGTATATATATATATATATATATATATATATATATATATATATATATATATATATATATATATATATGCATATATATGTGTGTGTATATATATACACATATATACATATACATACACACACACACACACACACACACACACACATATATATATATATATATATATATATATATATATATGTGTGTGTGTGTGTGTGTGTGTGTGTGTATGTGTATAATATATATATATATATATATATATTATATATATATATATATATATACATATATATATGTGTGTGTGTATGTATATATATGTTTATGTATATGTATATATATATATATATATATATATATATATATATATATATATATATATATATATATAATATATATATATATATACACACACACACATATATATACATATACATACATATATATATATATATATATATATACATACATATATATACACACACATATATACACACACACACACACACACACATATATATATATATATATATATATATATATATATATATATATATTATATATATATATATATATATATATATATATATATATATATATATATATATATATATAATATATATTACAAATAACTGTTCAGAACACCTGCAGATTAGAAAGAAAATTACATTTGTCATTTACTTAAAAAGATGAGTACAGGATGGATTATCAATAATCAAGTATTATTAAAAATATTATGAATTCAAACCAAAACAAATTAATGGAATAAAGAATTTAGCAATTATGCATTGATAATACATATATGCATAATTAATATGGAAAGAAATATAAACGTATAGATGTAGACAAGATAAAAACACTTTTAAAAAGTTTCACTAATATTCAACAAAAATTTTCAGCTAATCCCTTGGAT
Source organism: Rhaphigaster nebulosa (assembly GCA_948150685.1). NCBI lineage: Eukaryota > Metazoa > Arthropoda > Insecta > Hemiptera > Pentatomidae > Rhaphigaster > Rhaphigaster nebulosa. The sequence continues at coordinate 100,698,549 of OX411307.1, read as the reverse complement.
AAAATTTTGTATTTTATTACAAGTCAAACCTTGGAATGACAAGGTTCCAACTATCACTATATGTTTTGTGTAAATTGATGTCAAAGTTTTATTAACTTATTATTCTGTTATCTCTTCACCTACAGTAGTGATTTTTTGATACAGTACTAGATGCTTGTCACAATAAACTGTAAAGAATATTTACAAAAACATTGTAATGCAATAACTGAATAGCCTTCCCTCTACCTCATTAGCTGCTGCAAAAAACCTTTCGAAATCACAAAAAATTGGTATCTAATCATGCGTTCTTGTAACTTGGCTGTTTCTCCACATATTGCAGCACGAGTACATTCTACTTGTAGCAGAAGTCAGATAGAACCTTGTCACACTAACAACTCATTTTCTTAGACTTTGTCAGTTGGAACCTTGTCATTCCAAAGAGCCACAGTATTAAAACTTTAATTTGTAATAAATTCATAAAAAAAAATAAATAAAATAAAAATAAAAAAAACACTAACAAAAATCTATGAACATAGACATTTTCCAAATTAATAAATTTGTAGACCTGCTCACCAGGTCATTTTCAATAAGCAGTCGTTATATATAAAATTTGTAAAAAAAATCAATGCAAATAATAACCTTAAATCTTTAACAATAAATATTAGTAAAATATTTATTATATTTACTGAACTTTCAGATGAATTGGGAATTTAAGTAAGTATATTATAATATACTAAGTGTATTATACATATGAATGTACAAGCTAAAAACTAAAACTTTTGTTAATGTTCCTTTCATTTCTTACAAAGGAGATAATATACTATTGAAAAAAGTAAATTTAAGTCAAATAACTTAAAAAATCATTTATTTTTTTTTAAATAATTAAGAGTACAGGCAAACAAACTTAAGAAAGAACGTTGTGGATGGAGCTTAGGCCAGGAGGTTAGGTCCAAGGAGGAAAAAGTTTACTCCCTCTATGTAACTTCGGACAGCTACCTTTTCAAATCTACCATCTTGAATTTTTTTTTTAAACTTTTTGATTTGTTTTACATTCTTTCAATCACATGCACTGAATCTTAAGTTGATTGTTACTTCAATAATAAAAGATTAATGTTATGCGCATGCATACTACAAGGTTCTTCCTTAAGTTGTTTACCTATCGAATTTTCAGTAAATGAAACACTAAAGAAAAAACAAGCAAAATTAAGTATGCATGATCTTGAAAAATCTGTTAAAGCTGTAGTTAACAGAATCCAAATGGTTATCATTTAATGTAAAACTAAAATTTACAAATTCTAAATGTTATGTCATGTTTATTGAAGTACTGGAAATTTGTGGTAGTTTATTAGGAACATTAGTATGCCGTGAATGAATTGTACTTGCCCTATCATCAGATAACTGAACTCTAAATTTATTAGTAGCTCCTAAGGTATTAGTGTTAGCATTGGTGGAAGGATTACTTGAACACGTGGGTGTTCTAACACCTACAGAATGAGAATCAGGTGTTGGTAATCTTGGAAGGCGCCGACGAAGCCAGCCATGTCTCAGTGCTGAAGCTGGAGTCATTCTCGTCTCAGGGTCCCAGTCCAAACAGCGCCTAACAAAATCTATAAAAAGTGGATCATCACAGCCTTTCAGCGCTTGCCTGAGTTGAACTGAGCCTGGTGGACCACGGTGTTTACCTCTCCTAGATATACCACCCGTTAACATTACGCTTCCATCTGGCAGTGTAATTGTTTTACAATATCGTGGATAACCTTTAGAACTTATAAAGTTTTTAGCTCTTTTCGATGATTCCAGTAGTTTCCTAGGAGGCATTCCTAATAACTCTATAATACAAGCGAGTTGATCTGCTTCATCTTCTCCAGGTAGCAAGGGAAATCCAGTCAGAAGTTCAGCTAATATACAACCTAAACTCCACATGTCAATAGGCATGCCATAACGTGCTCCAAGAATAACTTCAGGGGCTCTATAAAATCTTGATTGGATATACGTGTAGACTCGCTGATTCGCATAACAGCTAGAACCGAAATCTATAACCTGCAACAAGAAAAAATTTGTTTAATTCTTTCTGTAAAGTCAACTAACGGTAAACTTAAAACTAATTAGAATAATTTAATAACTTCAAACTGATCAAAACTCTATATAATTATACCTGCATTTCCTACCATTAAATCATCCTCTATATACAGAATTGTTAACAAAACTTGAAATGAATTTGTTATAAGCCATTCAGTTGAAGCCTGTAGGAGAAACCGTAGTCTTAAAAACTTTAAGATAAGTGCACAATGGTTTAATAAAGGTTATTCTGATGAACAGTTGAGGGCAGGATTAAGGCCTAATTCACACTAAGCTAGGTGAGTAATTTAGTAACTAAATATGCAGTCCATATTTAGTTACTCCGTCCATATCTGTGGAAGGTACTATATCCTGAAATTCATCTTGGAAGTTAATCCCATAAAGTTTTATAAGGATTTGTGTCTGGTAAACAAGCCCGCCAATCCAAATGTGGATTTTCTTAGTGATGTAAAAATTCATTTACGAGTCTAGCTCTGTGAGGCCAAGCATTTTCATGCATAAGAAGGAATTGCAGGCCAGCTGCTTATGCTGCACTATAGATGCAAACACCCTATTTAAGTAAGAATAAACAGTTTTAGTTTCATTTCTGAAACAACTGTTGTAGTTGAGTCTCTTCAGTATAAATAAAATAGGCGGTAGGACCTGGGAAGGGCTGTATCACAACGCAGATCTTCTGGTGACTCTTGCTTGGTTTTCATCTGTAGGTTTGTTCAATTAGTTATCCCAGTCATCATCAGTTCATGAAATATGAATCCAAGAGAACTGATGTCTCTGAACTTTATTATGGTGTATAGTGAATCCAGTAAAACATAGAGATCTTTGCCAATGCAATCAATATCCTGTAAATCTTCTTCTAACAATGTGAAGGCTAAGTTCACAATTAAATTGAATTCATGAATAAAACCAGCTAAATAAAGAAGAAATATAAACAATACAAAATTAAGAAAAAGCTGATAATGCAATCTTTTTCAAGTGAACAATATATATTTACTTCCACACCCAAACGAAACTAAAGACCAGGGTTGGAACACCGAAAGGAAAATATTGATATTTGATATTTTGCAATATTGATATATCGAAAGGAAATGGATGAAAAAGCTAAGACAAGTGCATTAAATGAGTATAATGTTAAACTGCGAAGAAGATTATGAAATAATATAATTATTATGTGTAAAACAATAATTTGATTAGCCATGAATCGTTATTAATTAAAAAGATAATAGAATTATACTTAGGCAAAAAAAAAAGTTATAACACATTTTTATCTTGTAGACTGTTAGCCATATTTCATATATTATATTCTTCTACAAGTTTTTTAATAATAAAACCTTCAAACTTCTAAAATTTTTATTTATTTTATAACGTTTCCGACTACACTGTGCATTCTCAAAACATTCATCTAAAAGCATGTAATTCATTTGGTATGCATCTCAATACAATCACCATTTATATTATTAACTGTTTGTCTTTACATTGGATTAATTAACATTATTTATATATAAATTTTATCTACTAATTATTGTTTGGTAATTAAATATTTCTTATTCTTATATTTACTGGTAGAACTCCAGAATTGTGACGCCAACATGACGGACGTCTATATTTTAAAGACCTGACTTCGCACGCCTACAACAAATACAATCAAATCAATGGATCCTTATCAGTTGAGGTCGGAGACTTACTGTAATTTAAATTATTACAACTTTAATTAATTACAGCTGTCGACTTCTGCTTGCTATGCTTGCTCAAGAGATAAACATCCCCTTTCCCCCAATGAAAGTCTATTCACAAATAAAAACAGAATTAAAAAAAAAAACACTATAAATATAAATGCCAAATTATAGACAAAAAATTGTATAACACAAATCGCGAAAAACTATTTTTTGAGTAAATACTTACTTGAGTGTTTGTTGTTGAAATGTGCAACTCGAAGTACAGTCAGGTCTTAAAAATCTAGACTTCCGCCATGTTGGAGTTTTACCAAATAATGGGAATTGTTAATTCAAATAAAGACGTAACAAAGACGCACGTTGCAGATGTTTTCGTCATTTTAGAACCAATTGTCGGCACATCAATTTCTCCTTCATCTCCTTTTCAAACGGAGCCAAAATTTTCTCACCAGTTAAGATCCTAGCTACCGTTAAACCTTCGTCAAAATAGACGAAATCTCGGAAAGTTATGATAGTTTCTTCATTTTGCGGAAGGTGATTTCCATCCTCGATGCTCTCAAAAGAGTTGTATCACTACTTCCTTGCGTAAATGTCTTAAATTGTTAAATTATGGTCGTCTTCTAGAGACTACAAAGGTTGTGTCGGGAGGCAAAAACATAACATTAACATCGTTGAGTGATGGGGTACATAGTGGGCCGTACAATTATCGGGTCTTATGCAGATTCTGGGCATCAGTGATTTAAGTATTAATCTTTACAAGTTACCACATCACCTATATTACTTAATCATATAGCTTTGTTCATTTTTTCTACATAGGGTATTACATAACCTAAGAATATTAGCAAATATAGTTCAGTGTTTATCAAGATGGGAATTTTACAGCTGATTAAGGATATACCGAACAAGGAGAAAGCCGTTCTCTTTTTGCAAGAAAAGGGAATGATACACAAGATGAGACAATGCTCGCAGGGACATAATATGTACCTAAGCCTGAGGGATCAAGAGGATAGATGGCGATGCAGTATGAGCTACTTCATATCATAAATGATATCTATTCAACAACCCCCGAAGACAGGCCCATCCCGAAATATTATATCTTGATTCCATATTCCTATATCCATCAAAGTCAGAAATGAATTGAAAAACTAGGATCAAACCCTGTATTTGAAATAGAAAAAACCCTATCCACATATTTCCCTTCTCCTAAACATAAAATAGACCCTTTCCAAAAAAGCGGAGTATACGAACTAAATTGTAATGATTGTGCAGCCAAATACACGGGAAAAACTGGAAGATCACTAAATCAGAGATTAAAGGAACATATAGATGCATATAATAATAAGACAGATAATTCCAACTTTGCAATTAATTTAAATGAAAAAAAAAACACAAATTAATCAAAGACTCAGGAGTTAAATTAATATATCACGTTGAAAACAGTCTCAAATTAAATATACATGAAGCACTTGAAATAATAAAATCCTTCAAATCCAATCCAGATTTTTGCTTAAATGACCAAATAAATATCTCCAATAGTCCAATCTTATATTTATTCCCATCCATAACAGAAAAAACAATTACTCACCGGAATTAATGAAAAAACCTCGACCCCAAACCGTTTACCTATAAACACCCCACCTTTCTTCCATTACTAGTTCAGTGTGAGAACAAACCAATACAAACTTTTCTGTTTGATATAATATACTTAAACCTTGGTGAGTAACAACATGTATTTGATTTCTTGTCTTAATTAAATTCATAATTCATAAACATTTTATAATACTGATCTATATTACATTTAATTTAATATGTATAATAATACCAAAATGTATTTTGAATTGCTTATTTTTGAATTTTTGTGTGTATTTAGAACTGAAGATGAATGTATGGCATTCGAAACTATATTCGATAAAACAAAATTATAGAAGTGGCAAATAATTTATCAATCCCTAATTAGATTGATCCTTCTATAACATCATGCGGAAGTCAACTGATAGGTAAAAGACACTCTTACTAAAAGGCATAACAAAATAGAATGTGGGACCAGTAGGAGTCATCTTGAGTCCTATTTATGCGGATTTTTTGAGGGGATTTGGAAAAACTTAATAGATTTCATGTCTCCAATTTAAATATTGTAAATGTATGATTTTTTTTTTCTTATGGTTAAAATTGAACAGGTTAATCACAAATTATGTACTCTTGAATCAGGTTAATCACTAGTGTCCGTATTCTGCATAAGACCCCAATTATCAATAAACACTTGAAGATTTTCGCTGTTTTTAATTCCATATAACATTCGTTGAATATTTCGATTGTGGTCCATGTTTTTGTTCTTGCATGATAGGCTATCGGTGACTTTTTTTCTTTAAACTCGTTGCTTTTATGACTTCCCAGTCATGAACAAACTAAATTTTTCTGATCAATCCATGTTGGCGACAAACAATAGGGTTACAGGTTTTTTACATTTTTTTGAAGGAGAGATGAATAGAATAAAAAGGTTAAACTAACCAAAATTCATGGAAACGATTTCCCTCTCACTCACTCTCCTCTCCTTTAAAAAATATTAACAGTTAACCAGATATTTTTAGTTTGAAATTCGAATTATAAGACGTTTACAGTACCTGGAAGACGAAAATAAATACAAATTATCCAGGGGGCCGGATTGCATTGGTTTTATATGGATCATGGAGATTTTCAAGGGACCAGAGAATTCTTATGAATTATCAATATTCTACTGTAATATAGTTCGAAATGTCAGTATGATCGATATATCGTTGTAAAATATTGATATCATCAATATATCGGATGTTAAGATATCGATAGAAAGTATCCGATAAATCGATATATTGCGTTTCGATATTCCAACACTACTTAATAATCTTCTGACAATATATTAATTCACTTTCTGTATGTTTATACGCACAGATGCAAGGAGCTTTCCGTATTTTGATATGCACAGATGTATGGTACGGAATGTACTTGCAAGGAGTCATAACTTGTAATGGAAGGCACCTGACTGCTACACCAAGTTTCAATATTCATAGATGTCAACTTCACTAACAATCCACCTATATTTTAATTAGATATGCAAGTGCATAACGTCTGGATTTTTATGCAAATGAATATTTTTTTTTGTTCAACCAAAATGATTGAATATCTTTAAACAAGACATATAGGCGTAGATATACAAAATTTTATTATATATAATTTTGCATATTTGATGGGTTATTACATATTTTGCCAAATTTTTTGTTAAAATGATTCGTAATAAACAACTAAACTATTTTCTGATACCTAAACATTCAATGTGGGATAATTTTATTGTTTTTAACGATTATTGAATGAATCAATAAGATGGATAAACACCGAACATGATGAATAAAAGTAATCTACAATCTTAACCATAGTAAAGACAAAAGCACAACTTCAAATTCATATTGTTGTCATCACAACCGCACTGAACATGTATCTATAATTTAAAATAATTTATATTATTGCATTTCAGAACAAAATTTAAATGATCAAATATGTATAATTAGGAATTCATAAAAAATAATGTTTAGCATCGTAATTCTAATCAATTTTCAAGAACTCTTACTTCCGAGTGCTTTCCATAAAAAAGGAAAAAGTATCCTCTTCTCCCTCTCCATGGAATTCCTAATCTATTCTATCAGTTGTGTGCTGCTTCCGTTTTGTGTATTAGTTTAAATCAACTATGTTTTGATTTTCTTACACAAACCAAATTTTCAGCAGCTTTAGGCCGAACTTGTTGGAATCTAAAGACACTTTCAATGAAGAACTTTGAACAAAATCTACATTCAAAAACTTTCTATCAAAATATGCAAATAAGCACATCGACGAGAGTCAAAAATTATTTGATATCCTGCTATAAAACCACAATTATTTTTCTACCGTATATTGCCCATGTATTCATATCTTGTATACTAATTGACTATTTTCTTATTAAATTCCTCATTTTTCTTCTTCCTCCAAATGTTTAAGCTCTGTCCCCAGCTTGCACTGGCTCTCAATGTTGTATTGAATACTGCCATGCTAAGCAAACAGTGGTAGTAACTGACATTTTTGGGTGTACTGCGATTTTGATGCCTAGTGATTCATTCCAACTAAGTTGTATTTTTTAATGACAATTCTAAAAATAAATTAGGCACACTGAGCACTGTGCTGGACTGTGGCGTTAAGCAAAGTGAGCATCATGAAGGGAAGGAAAGTGAGTGTCGACATGAGTGCCCAGAACTAATAAGTGCTTAAAAACATCAAACTAGTACTAACTACCACATGTATTTACCTGAATTCATTTCATGCTATTTAACCCATTCAATAAGGCAGTCCTATTGCTGAACTTACCGAATATACTGTGTAATAAACGAAAAACTTCGGCTGTCACTATTACTGCCTTTTAACATAAACTACTTTCTTTTATTGTTAAATATAAGTTAAAAATTCCCTTTGTGTCTTTTCACTAAAAATGTGGTTCACCTATATAAACTTTGAAGGCTTATAACTTAAAAATGGTGAAAGGTATCCCAAAACTATCACCTGCACCTGGTTTTTTAATCCTTTCCAGAGGTTCTGAAGAGGTGAGGAAGGCTTTTATGAACGTCTGAGAGCTCAGAGGCAGTCTAAATACTGAAGAATCAGAGCACGCCGTGGAAACCCAGTCTTGAGAATGGGTAGGAAGAGCACAATATTGCGCACTCAGTCACTGAGAAGGGACTCGGTGAGTGCACCATTGCGCTCTCAGCATGGAATGGGTTAACTGGGGACTAGTTGTTACTATGTAAAACTAGTATTTGTTTATTTAACAAATTTTTAGAAAGTACTTAAACTTCCTAGTTCATACTAGCAAGTTGTAACTAAGGTCCGAGACAAAAAGATAGCCTACTCTGTTTTGTTTTTTTCGTTTATTAAGCTTTAAGCATTGTTATTATTTTTTTTTTACCATATATAGTTCCTATAACTTAAATTTAGTTGTCCTTTGCCAAATAGGTGAACAATGAATATACTATGTATGAATAAACAAATAATATTGTATTTTAGGTGGGAGAAAATGATAGCACAGTTATAAATATTAAATCAATTTATTAAGTTGTAATACAATACTAGCTTTTTAATGGTATTTATTAAGCCATTAGTAACCACCTTTCTCCAATCCAGCAATCATCCGATCAGGAAGTGATTCGAAATGACGGCGAATCAGTTCTTGAGGGATTTTGGCTTATTCCTCCTGAATTGTTTTTTTTTAAACTCTTCAACGAATAAAAACTGACGGCTACCACTGTACACATTCCTGGCAAGGTGTTCTCAGATATTTTCAATAATATTAAAGTCTAGAGAAATCTTGCAGGCCAATCCATAACCTGTACGCTTACTTTTTAAAAAAACTCTTTTTACTAATTTCGATGTGTGTACTGGGGAAAAAGACGTTATTTTTGGATTCTGTTTCAAAATATTTTTTTAACTGTTTTTCTATTAATTCCAGATAATCTTTGATTATAATTCAGCCAGAAATAATCATATCTGTTCTTTGATCATACCCGATGCCACCACATATCACACTACCTCCTCCCATTCGCCTTTTAGAAACTACCTTTTCTTCTTTCCGAAGGTCGTGATAATAGTAAGCCCAGCCATCTGGACCATCCAAATTAAATTTTTTTTCATCTGTAAACAGTGCTTTCCTCCATTCCTCTTCCCATTGAACATGGTCACGGGCAAACTTCTTCCATTTATCCTTATGGGCCATACTGAGGGGTGGAAAACGTTTAATTTGTTTCCTCTTTATTTGAGGTGCAGTTTGAAGGACCCTTATAACGTTTTTTATATCTGTTTGCACTCCAGCATGATCAGCAATTTGACGAGCTGTTAAAGTGGTGTTGGAAGCAATTCTTAAAATAGCTTGTTTTTATCTTTTTGATAATAAAGGGGGCCTTCCTGGAGATTTCTTTATTCCATAATAATCTGGAGATTTAAAAAAATTGGAAATAACTTTTCTACTCCTACCTGTATTTATCGAAATATCAGAAACAGAAAAGCGTTGATTTTTTTATTCGCTGAATGGCATTTCTTTCAGTCAAAGATAAAGATTTGGTTCATCCCATCTCCACTGTTACAAGTGATCACATTAAAAGCAGAGTTTGAACTGAATTAGTCCCCTCTATTTATCTAAAATGCTTACATTTGTAAATAAACAGCACTTGTGCTATCATTTTGTCCCATCTCAAATCCAATATTATTTATTTATTTCTAGAAATTATTTTTATTTATGACCTATTGGGTAAAGTACATTTAAACTTAAGCTAAAGGAGCTATTTATTGTAAAAGAAAATTATTAGCACTGGTGAAAGTTCAATAAACAGAAAAATAGCAGGGTGGGCTATCTTTTTGTCCCGGACCTTAGTTTTTATTCACTTCACCCAATGACCTTCCAAAGATTAAACATGAGTAAAAAAAAGAAGCAAAACTTTTCTCAGTCTTCAAATAGACTATAAAAAAATCTGGTGCTGTTCGCACATCACACAACTTTCACTTCCAGCGCCTATGGAAATAAATTTTAAAATTTTCTATTTAGTTTCCATGGAAATATTTATTTTTCATTTAATAATATAAAAGTAGAAATTATTAACTAGAACAATCAATCAAATTTATGTGTTTTTCGTCACACTCCATTACCTTCTATGGCAGTATATGTCAGATATTACTGCTTCTATAACCAGTAGCTTTCCAACAGTATATTATACATCTATATTATTACTCTCATTTCCAGAAATTTGTTTTTAATGTGTGAACATTTTTCTCCTTTCGATAATTATCGAATTTCTTCAATGTTTATAAGTATCCATTTTTTATTACTAATAACAATGAGACGGTTGACTATTTCAAAAAAAGAAAATTAAAGGTACTTTAGAGGAAGCCATTTTGAACATTCAGCTGTCAGATTATTTCAATGAGGATAAGACCTAGCTGGTATTAAAGAGCATTTAATGTACATTAATATGACGAGTTTGATCAAAATGCTTTCCAACAGTATATTATACATCTATATTATTACTCTCATTTCCAGAAATTTGTTTTTAATGTGTGAACATTTTTCTCCTTTCGATAATTATCGAATTTCTTCAATGTTTATAAGTATCCATTTTTTATTACTAATAACAATGAGACGGTTGACTATTTCAAAAAAAGAAAATTAAAGGTACTTTAGAGGAAGCCATTTTGAACATTCGGCTGTCAGATTATTTCAATGAGGATAAGACCTAGCTGGTATTAAAGAGCATTTAATGTACATTAATATGACGAGTTTGATCAAAATCATTAGAGCCTTTTTGGATAAAATTGTAAAAATGAGTAAAATCGATGATAAAAAGTGGCACTTCCGGTAAGTCAATTTTTGCAAAAAAAGTTGCTGTAACATTACAGGCTTACACCTTCTTAACTGGAATAATACAGTTATTTGTAGGTTAATTGATCTGAGCAGTCAAAACAATTTTCCAGTTTATATTTATTTCTCTAAAAAACATAAGTTGGAGATCCTGTCTTAAAGATGTCAGCTGCTGGTGCACTTATCCTAATTTTTAATTAAAATCAAGAACAAGGAACAAATTGAAAAAAAAAATGTATTATACAATTACTTTAACTTTTAAGAATTATTTAATTATAAAACAATTCTGTGTAAAAATTTGTGAATAAACATTGTTTTTCAATTCACCAGCATTTTATCTTCTTTATTTTATAAATTATAATTATAATCTTTAAATAAAGCAATTTTAACAATAATTATAGCCTTTTGTTGATTTTTTAGGGTGATTCTAGCATTTATCATGCATATTTTACTGCAGTCTGCTTCAGGTATTACTGCAGGTTTTACTTCATATTAGAGGATTTTTTTCTGCATATTTTGATCTTATTTTCTGCATAATAATCCGGACTTTACTTGTATGTGTATTTGCCCTGAGAGATATTTTTTACTTTCAGTTACATATACATAAAATAAATAAAAAGGGAAAATATTGCGATCATGAAAAATTTCGTATCCGAATTTTCAATGGAATTACATGTTTTAAGGTCCCCTGGGTCCAAATAACCAAGTCTCGCAAAATGTTCTGTGTGTGTGATTGTGTATGTGGTAAGTGTAGCTCCAAAACGAAAAGTTGCACGAAACTGAAATTGCGTATTTAAGGTAGACATAAGCCTGTAATGTTACAGTCACTTTTTTGCCAAAATCAACTTACCGGAAGTACCACTTTTTATCATCGATTTTACACATGTTTTCAATGTAGACTCAACAAAATTTTTGTTATCAAAATCAGCGACGGAGACATCATGCACTCCCCTTCAAGATGCCACAGTTTTTAACCAGCTAAGTTGAAAATAAAACCCTAATGAATGTGAAAGTGGCTGCGTACAGGTAGACTTTTGCTGGTACTGGCCATGGTTGTGGCTGGCAGTTGACTGCTGCTTAAAGTGAATAGAACGCGGCATATTTCGTTGGCACTGCTTGGCAGACCATGTATGTTGTCATAACAATACTGCTTCATCCTGAACGCTACAGAAGGAGTCAGACGGTCGGAAGTAAGACAGTTCTAGGTTATGTTATCATGTAGAAGTAGAGTTTTCATGATAACGCTAATATTCCGACAGTTCAAAGTTACCTTTATTTATTTTTTTGTCATGCAAGACAAAATTAGATGAAATATACTGGGGCCAAAGATAAAAAAGGTCTATCAAGCCAACATAAAATAAATGTGTTAATATAGGTATAATAGTTTACAATAAAATATAGGAGGAGGCCCAGCCTCAGTGACATGATGTTACCTTGAATGTTATAAAAAAATCCAATATAATATAATATAATAAAATCAAAAATTATGATACATTTCATCCTTCATCTACCTAGGAACCCAAGTTAACAGTCGAAATAATATGGAGGAAGAAATACAGAGAATACTTCTAGCAAACATGTTTTGCTCTCCAAAAGCAATTGAGACGTATTGCATTATGTAAGGACGCAAAAACAAGAATTTATAAAATGCTTATTTGACCGGTCCTTACCTAGAAATCTAGATGTATACACCATAATTAAGTTTTCGATGCTTCGATGGGCGGGTCATATAGCAAGAATGGAACTAAATGAAATCCCATGTAAAATACTGTCTGAGCGTTTATATAGCACAAGACGAATTGGCCGTTCTAAGCTTCGCTGGGCAGATAGGGTGCCTCCTGATGCAAAGGCTCTATGTGGTATCAGAAATTGGAAGGCAGCAGGAAAAAATTGAGAAAACTGACGATCTATGAAAGGACAAGCTATGACAACAGCTGGATCGTAACGTCAGCTAATAATAATTATGATACATTTACTACTATTTGATATAATAATGCAAGCTTTTACCTACCAGAAAAAAAGGTTTCTTACATATCAAGCAATATTTAGCTGTATATTATTAGGGACTTGAATAAGTTCTCGCTGTTTTTTCGTGAAAATAAATGCTTTATTTAAAAAAATTAGTAAAGAACATGTCATTGAAAGTATTGTCCATCGCTAGCCACTACTTTCTCCTATCTTTCTGGCAGCATACGAATACCATGTTGAAAGAACGACTCATCTTTTAAAGTTATCCACGAATTGATCCATTTTTTGGCATCTTCATAAGATTGGAAGTGCTGCTCAGCCAGGCCATGAGTCATCGATCGGAGCAAGTGGTAATCGGAAGGAGCAATGTCCGGTGAATAAGGCGGGTGGGGTAGGACTTCCCATTTGAGCGTTTCCAAGTAGGTTTTGACCGGTTTTGCAACATGTGGCCGAGCGTTGTCATGCTGCAAAATTACTTAGTCGTGTCTTTCCTCGTATTGAGACCGTTTTTCCTTCAATGCTCGGCTCAAACGCATTAATTGTAGTCGATAGCGATCTCCCGTGATGGTTTCGTTGGGATTGAGGAGCTCATAATACACTACACCCAGCTGATCCCACCAAATACAGAGCATGAACTTGGAACCATGGATATTCGGCTTTGCCGTCGTTGTTGATGCATGGCCGGGCTTACCCCACGACTTTTGACGCTTCGTGTTATCGTAGTGTATCCACTTTTCATCGCCAGTCACGATACGATGCAAAAAACCTTTCCTTTTCTGCCATTGGAACAGCTGTTCACATTTGAAAAAACGCCGTTCAATGTCTCTCGGCTTTAATTCGTACATCACCCAATTTCCTTGCTTTTGAATCATTCCTAATGCTTTTAAACGTTTGGAAACTGTTGTGTGATCAACTCCTAATGATTCTGCAAGTTCATTTTTCAAGTCAATTTTTTCGGTGCGCCAGAGAATTCTTTATCTTCAATATTAAAATCATTATTTTTAGAGCGTCTAAACCAATCCCTGCATGTTGTTTCCGACAGAGCATGGTAGCCGTAAGTCTCCACAAGAATTCAATGTGCTTCAGATGCAGATTTTTTTTGAAAAAAGGAATGCAGTAAAATTCCCCGCAAATACTCTTTTTTTTGGCACGAAATTCGACATGTTTAACGCTATGAAAAAGTATGTTGTTTAGACTTCGGCGGAATAACATATACTGTGATTTCGAGTCTAATGGTGGAGCTTAACGATAAAGTTGGCTATAGTATTGCCTGATGCAAAAAGACTTAAGATAACACCATCTGTCGGGAAACAGCGAAAACTTATTCAAGTCCCTAATACTATATTGCAGTATTCTAAAAATAAAGATAAAATTATATAAATACATATAAAAATTTAACTACATATAAACATATATATATATATATATATATATATATATATATATATATATATATATATATACACACACACACAAATATAGAGACATCAGATATATATTATCTTTATCTTTAGATTACTGAATGTATATATCTATATATGCTCTGTAAATAATAATAATTAGAAAATTTACTAAAAATAAATACCAAATTCAACATACCTTTATTCCACTTCGCCCTGGTTGCTTTATCAAAACATTCTCAGGTTTCATGTCACAATGAATAATTTTATTCCTATAAAGAGCATCTAAACATTGGAGCAAAGAATGAGAAAATCTGCGCACTAGTTGCAGACTGAATCCTTGGAATTTATTTTTCTTGATGAGTTCATAAAGATTTATAGAAAGTAGTTCAAAAGTAATACAAATATGATTTCTAAACACAAAGTTATCGAACATATGAATTATATTCATTGTGTTTTCTTTATCTTGCTTCCTTAAGTGTTCCAAAATTCTTATTTCTTCTTGTGCTTGTCGATGGAACCTCTTTTCATTTCTAACCATCTTAAGAGCACAGTACTCATGAGTTTTGTGATCATATGCTTGAACGACCTGTCCAAAACTTCCTTTGCCAATAACTTTTAAAACTTCATATCTATAAGCAACATGATCATGAACAACATGAATATAGGATCCTTGATCATTGTCATAGTTACCATTATTAGGCCCACCAATAACACCTTGTATCTTTTTTGCTCGATGTCCCATAAAGTATATTTCTGGGTATGATGTGATTTCGAGGTGTTCATAATTAGTCAATAAATTACTAAAATGAGCTAGAGCATCCTTAGCAGTTATGGGTCCTCTTATAGTATGCTTATTAGTGCCATTTTTAACTGAAGGGAGATTTAGGGTATTGAGATCGGATAGGACAGAATTCGGTGTACTGCTTGAAAAATTATTTCCACTCTTGGAAGCAGAACCATTGACAATGTGATGATTAAGCTGTGAAATCTCATCTAAGGTACTGGACTTTAATGGCACCAAATCACTAGAATTTTCAGGACTTTCCATAAAGCCCTCTTTCGGAGAATTGTTGACATTTGAAGTACTATTTAATAAAGAACGAGTTCTGGGCAGTGACATAATGGATTAAGAACTTTTGGAAAATTCATTTGATGGTTTCTATTTTTTTCTTTTTAATTCCATAGAATCTTGAAGGGGAGGTTTCATTATGAAGAATTCCTTACAATCTATTTGTGAAAGTAGAACACCTTTTCAATACCATTTTCGAAACTTATTTGTAGATTAGAATAATATACATTAAAAAGTTATACGACACAAAACACAGCAACGTAAAACACAAAGATAAAACATATTTAAGAAAACTTGAAGTAGGACTAGATTACAACAGTGAAGGTTAAAGGAATATAAACACACGGTATAAGTGTGAGCGTATAGCTAATGAACGTTAGAGCATTAAAAATATATAATTATTTGACTAAAGCATTCCGTTTATAAATTTTCTTAAGTCGTGTTAAACTATACAATAAATATATAACTTCAAATAGAAATGCACATTATTATGAATAACACAATAGTAATTAAGAGGGCATTTTTCTTTAATAAAATAATTTTTAAATAAATAGAGGATCGCTAGCAATAAAATTAGTTTCTCAGTTTAGATAAACATAAACATATGATACATCGTTTTTTTTCTAAAAACGCTGTAGCAAACAGATCACGCTAGCTTCTTTAGGAGATTTTAGTTTGATTCCAAAATGATGGGGCCCCCTTTCAAATTTTATTCTTCAAAAAATCAATACATAGTTGCCACAAAAAGTATTGGTACGCCTCATTATTTTCCATAATCTATAGAATATTAAAATTATTTTTTTTAAATCAACCTACTATAAAAGCAAAATTCCAGTATTAAGCAATGATGGCAATGGTGATTGACATTTAAAAGCAAAAACATAATATTCTGAATTTTAAAGGTAAAAAAAGTATTGGTAACGTTGTAATTCTCTATTATTAGCTCCTAATGCATTGTGTTTATAGATAAAAAGACAAACATTAATAACAATATTATATCAATAATACATTGGCATCGGAAACTGGATGGCTGTCGCAAAGGAAAGAATTGCATGGCGCTTGCTTTAGATAGAAGTGAATTTATGAAATAACATTCAAATAGGTTTATACAATTTTAGTTTACAGAAAAGAATAAGTAAAAATATTACGTAATTTTGGGTAAAGGAGGGGGGGGGAAGAAGGGATCGGACCGGCGGACCTCCCATCTTCCCCGGCGCACAGTTCGCTGGGATGTGCATGTTACTAGAATAAAAGACGATGAGATCCCAAAGAAAATTCTGGAAGAGAAACTATACGCCAAGAGAAGAATCGGCAAGCCAGGACTGCTGTGGGCAGATGGAGTGGCAGAGGATGCGTTGTTTATCTTGGGAGTAAGGAACAGGAAAGCAGCAGCAATGCACCGAGATGCTACGGGAGGCCCTTACTCACCACGTGTTATAGTGCCGGAAGAAGAAGGAGAAAAACTAAACTAAGGTGTACCAGTGTCCATAGGAAAGTGTGATGAATATAATTATATAATATATATAATATAAAATATCGAAATAATTATGAGATGAAGGAGTAAAATATAAAGTAATGTAAGCCCCAAAACAAAAATAGATAAAAAATCCTATGTGGTGAAGAAAAAAGAAGGATAGAAAACAATGAGGAGGAGGAAATGTAAAGAAAACGTGATAATTACATACCAGCGAGGCGTGTAGGTCGAGCGTCAACTGAATATTAATAATGGATTACCGGGAATTAGAAAAACCGTTAAAACAATGTTACCAACTCACTGATTTGAAATAAAACTAACACTAAATTTAAATGCTGTGTGATCAAAAGACATAACGATTGCTTTGAAAACTGTTAAAACGTATTGATATAAGTATATTTAGAAAAATATATATAAATAAAAAAATTAATGTTAAAAAATTAAATTAGAAATTAATATCTCACCCAAAAAACGTTCACTCCAACTGGTGCAAAAAAATGACAATGGAAATAAATACAGGTTACGAGTTAAAAAATAAAATAATATAATAATAAAATTAAAGTTAAGTTAAATAATAATATTACGGGTTAAATTTACTAAGGAAAAAAAAAATAAATACTTTGTATAAGGAGTCGTTACTGGTGACGAGTTAAAAAATAAAATAATATAATAATAAAATTAAAGTTAAGTTAAATATAAGTTAAATAATAATATTAGGGGTTAAATTTACTAAGGATAAAATTAAATAAATACTTTGTATAAGGAGTTGTCACGGGGAAAAAAAAAATAAATAAAAAAATAAAAGTTTGGGTAATGAAAAGTTATATTTTTTTAAATTAATTTAATATTTGGGAGTAGTTTAGAGAAAGGTTTTGTATATCAGTTATTTGATTGACGGGAAGGGATTCTAATTGGATGAAGATGCTTTCTGAGAGGAGTCGTTTGTCATGGTTAGGGACTGTGGCGAGGATTGAAGTACTGTCAAAATCAAAAGTGTGGTTTAAGGATAAAGCGTGTTCTGAAAGTTTAGAGGCAGTCTGGTTACGGGAAGAGATGGAATATTTATGTTGGGTGATGCGATCTTTAAGGAGGTTTTTAGTTTCGCCGATATAAGTAGAGTTACAGTTGGGAGTGGAACAGGGGATGCGGTATACGACATGGGAACGGTGTTTAAGAGGAATGGGATCTTTTACACGTGTGTAGAGGTTGGAAAGTTTGTTGTGGGATTTGACAGCAATTCGCAGATTGGGAATTGAGGAGCGTAAGGATTTCTATATGTTTTCAGAAAGGGCGGGGATGTATGGAAGAGATCTATAGAAGGGAATGGCAGTGGGTGGTGAAGAAGTAGTGGTAGAGGTGATGGGAAGGGGAGGGTTATTGTAGTTGTGGATGAGTTTGTTGATGGTATTGAGGGGAAAGTTATTGGTTAAGAGGATATTAGTTTAATTTATTACTTACATATTAATTTTTATAACAGCAAACCGATTTATTTTTCAAAACAAGTAAGGTTCAAATTTTTATTTTATTTTTTTATTATTAATATGGTTTTCAATGAAAAATACTTTAGTTTATGTGTAGTTGTAAGCCGCATTTTGTTTATATTAATGCGTTTATAGTTTTTTTATACTTATCTGTAATTTCTCTTGTTTCCAAATCTTAATTAATTTATTTTATTGCATATCAGCTATTTTTTTTCCCCCAACAAGATTTACATTATTTGTGCTCTATAGATTGGCGTTAGTAGAAACGGGGTCGAGATCTATGTTTGTTTTTTATAACATCGCTCTCCCCATCATAGTTTGGTGCTCCGGTTGCAGAATTTTTTTGAGCACTTCATTGCTGATTTTATATTAGAAAAAAAAAATAGTTTGATTCTCAGGTTTGCCATTTTTTTTCAGTACTTTATTAGTGATTTTATATTAAGATCAAACTAAAACAAATTAAACCTTTACGTTTTGTATATTATATTTTCATAACGTGTACTTTATTATATTTATGTGTATAAAATATTTTTTTCCTGACAGCATTTTCAGAATGGCACCTAATTCACCGGAACTTAGTGAAGCGGAGGTTGATTTAGATTTATTGATAGAGGAGTTCAAAGATATCGTCGATGATATTTTAGACACTAGCGCTCTGGGCCGTGCCTCTAGTACCGATGCAAGTAAAAGGATTGTTTAGAGCGAAACTTTCTCGTTTAGATACAACTCACGATAAGTTCCTTCATAAATATAATGAAATTCGGAAATTAGCTAGAGATACCGGAACACCTACTCAGGAATATAAAGAACTTAAGGGTAAAATCCGTAACCATTTTTACGAGGTACTATCGTTTGATATTTCTCCTGGGACAAGTAACGAATCGACAATTGGTGATATATCTTTTCGAGATAAGCCTTCGCGAGATGGTAGCTCCCATCTTCGTCTTCCTATAATTAATATCCCTTCGTTTTCAGGAAATATATCGGATTGGCCTGCATTTAAGGATACGTTTGTCTCTTTGATCCACGATAACGAGGACCTTAGCGAAGTCCAGAAATTTCATTACCTAAAGTCGAATTTAAAGGACTCTGCTGCACAAACAATAGCGGCTATAAAAATATCACAACAAGGTTATATCACTGCTTAGGAGGCAATTACCAAACGTTTTGACAGTCTTAGAATACAAGCAACTCATCATCTCGTAAATATTTTTAATTTTTCTGCGTTAACAAAACATTCGTTGTCCTGTTTGGAAAATTTGTCATCATCCGTTCTGGCGTTTCTTAAATTGAATCTTGTAGATCCATCTGGGTTCATACTATATACATATATTCTTAGACTGTTGGATAATAAAACTATAGAACGTTTTGAGATGACATTCAGTACGAAACCCGAGTTACCAACTTGGCTAGATTTTTCGGAATTCATTGCGCAGCAGATGGTGGAACTGCAATCTACTGCATTGACATCTAACTGCAGAGGTATCCCTTTTCACACTGACGATAAGCGCGGGAAAGTCCAAAAACAAGTCGTGATGACCAATACAAATGCTGGAATTTTTGTCCTATATGTAAATGCTCACATCGCCTTATTGATTGTTCCACTTTTCAGAAGATGAACCCGAAACAAAGATTTGATCAAATAAAATTTTTAATCGATGTTTGAACTGCTTTGGTCTAGGTCACTCTGTAGCCAAGTGCCCCTCAAAACATTCATGCAAGCATTGTAATCGCCGGCATCATAGCTTGCTCCATTTTCCGACAAATTAAAAGCGCACGAACAATACCCAGCATAGTCAGAAACCAGATTACTGTGGATCATGTTCCCAGGCAAATAAAGATAGCATATATCCCCAAGTAACACACCAGTCGTCCAAGTTGCAACCAAATTCAAATAAGTAATCCTCTCCACCGAATAGTACAGCTATTCTTTCATCATCGACTACTGGCAATCTTAATGTTCTTCTTGGAACAGCACAAGCAAGAATTAAAGACAACATTGCACAATTTCATCCATTGAGGGTACTTATAGACAGTGGTTCCCAACGATCTTTCATCTCCACTAAATGTGCAAAGCAAACCCTCACCAATTAGTAGGTTTTGGTAACGAGCCAATTTCAGGTGAAAAATATCACGTTCCTTGCACACTCATATCTCAAACAAAGGACATATCGGAGATGCATACCATGGCTATCGTAATCGACCAAATCAGTGCAGATATACCGTCTATTCCAATTCACCATGAAGTGATGGATAAATTTAAACTGGCAGATCCAACACACCACCAACCTGGACCTATTGATTTCTTATTAGGTGCTAATCTATTTGGAGATGTTCTATCCGGCGAAACCCAAAAGACTGTTAATGGACTTCTTATTGCCTTCTATACAGTATTTGGTTGGATATTAGTTGGACCGACTCCGAACGGTTCGCCGAACTCATGCTGTACAGCGATGCTTACTGTAGCTGAAACAGGTTTCAAAGACGAAACACTGACCACAATCATGACTAGGTTCTGGGAGATTGAGGAAGTACTCACTGTTCAAAAATTAAATTCTGAAGATATTAGAGCTGAGGAACATTTTAAAACGATTCATACAAGGGATGAGCATGGCAGATATAGCTAGTCTGCCATTTAAAAATGAACCTTTAAACTTACAAGCTTCACGGTTCATTGCCATTCATCGTTTCGGAAGTTAGAGGAAAAGTTGACAAGGGACACAACTTTAAGGCTTGAATATGATAAGATATTTCAGGAGTACCTTAGTAAGCAATACCTTTCATCTACAACTCTTCCAGGAAAATACTTTCTTCCACATCATTGCAAGGATAGCTCATCCACCCATTTACGCATAGTTTTTGACGCTTCGGCATCCACTCACTCTGGATCATTGAACAATTACCTTCTTACAGGGCCAAAACTACAACACGATATTAAGGATATCTTGTTGAAATTCCGTCTTCCTCAATATGTTGTCTCCGCTGACATATATCAGATGTTCCTCCAAATTTTAATCCATCCGGAAGATCGTTCGTACCATCACCTGTTCTTTCAATTCAATCATGCTGATGCAATACAGGAGTATGAATTGAACCTCTTGCCCTTTGTGTTATCTTGTTTTCCTTTCTTGGCCATACGGGTGACCCAACAGCTTGTTTCAGATGAAGGACATAATTGCCCACTTGCTTCACGGGCCTTATTAGAAAATATGTATATTGATGATCTGTTGGCCGGTGCGGAGACCCTGGATGAAGCCATGAAACTACCAACTGAACTCATTGGTCTGCTCTCTAAAGGTGGTTTCACATTGAAGAAATGGTTTAGTAATGAACGTCAGCTTATTAAAGATGTTTCCTTTGAAGAGGACGATTCCACTGTTTCACTTAGTAATATGAAAGACCGAGTTATAAAAATCCTAGGTATGCAGTGGGGACCTAATCTAGATCAGTTATCATATCGGATCGCACCGAAGGACATCGTTTATACAAAAAGAGGGATCATGTCTACTATAGCTCGTATGTATGACCCATTGAGATACTTGGCATCTGTTATCTTCCGAGCGAAAGCTATTCTGCAACAACTTGTGGAAACTCTAGCAGTAGCGTTCTGGCTGTCGATGAAGAAGGACCTACATCTTGCCGTTCCTTGGGATTATTCCCATCCATTGCAGTTTTAGTCAGAGCTCAGTCTGCTCCCAGACACCGGTGAGGTAAGGCGCGTTTTTTAACTTGTCTGGGTTTATCGGTGTGCTGGCGCGAGTGAGTGATTCCCGAGGGACACTAAGTGGCGAATCGGGACGCCCGGAGGACAGGAGGGTCAAAAATGTATAAGTTTTTTCACCCGTTATAGGGTTTATTTTGTGTTTTTATTTTTATTTGACTTTTGGTAAGCGCTGGACAGGAGGTCATTTGACCGAAATTAGTTATAAGTTAGGTTAAGTGCGGAAAGGTGAGAACCACGCGCGGGAAGCGCACAGTTAAAAACCTTTTTTTGAAACCCCAATTTTACGTAATTTATTACGTAAATGGGGGATTCAGAAACTCCGGTCGAGGGACCGGAAAATACTGAGCTTTTGTTGATGGATAAGGAACCACAAAGGATGGTCAAAATGGCCGCTAACACGGACCTCGAGAACAAAATGGCGGCGGTTCAATCCTCAAATTCATACGCTGGCGTGGCAAGGACGTACACCTCGACGGACGTGGAGTCTTATAAGGATACGGACGAGGAGACGAGGGCCGAGGAGAACCTGGGTCCAAAGGTTACCCCTCAGAACCCAAGAAGGCCCAAAAGGGCCAGGAACGAAACCCCCCCATCGTGAGAGGAAGATGAGGATAGGCCCTCTTCGAAGGCCTATAAAGCAGCGGAGGGCATGAGGGAGTACCTCCGCAAAAGGACTAAGTGTACCCTAGATCAGCAGGCCTACTTGAACGGGAGGGTCACGGAGATGAGAGACATGATCGTGGCCCTCGAAGAGAAGTGGAGAGGAGTTCCCCAGCTCGTGAAACACGTGGTTAGAGAGGCTCTAGCCACGGATTATCTCCACGAGGTCATAGCCCTTAAGGTCTCGGCGGTAGTTGCCCCGATGGTGGCCAACTCTATAAGTGAAGCCGTCGGAGCCACTTATGACGAAGAAATGAAGAAGTGGGTCTCCCCAACTGTGCACAGGGTCGACAGGATTATCGACACCCTAAAGCTGTCAAAAGAGGAGACCCAAATTCTGAAGCACACAGCCCAGACCCGGGCAGAAGAGAGGAAGGGGAAAGGGAAGGAGCCTGGAAGATTGGCGGGGCCATCTAGGAAGCAGGTGATACAGGTTCCTAAGGCCCAGAAAGAAGAAAAGGAAACGGTTAGACGCGTGACCTTGGTCACGGAAACAACCGAAAAGGAAGAGGAGGAGCCGTGGACAGAGGCGAAGAAGAGAACGCCGAGACCCAGAGTTAGGGCAGAAGAGGACAGGGAGAAGATGGAGAAGGTTCCCAGAAGGAAGACGTTTGCGGATGTGTTGGGAAAAGTGGCCCTAAAGTCGGTTCCCAAACCCCAAGAGGAGATAGTCACCTACATCACGCTGAAGGGGAAGGGGACCGATGGTAACTGGTCCCCCAGCAAGATTTATGAACAGTTGCCGACAAACGAAGAGCTCGAGGCCTTAGGGGCCACAGCAAAAATTGAAAAAGTTACCGGGTCTAGTGCCGTCCTGGTAAGGACGGAAGGGGCCGACCAGGCCAGAAAAGTCTTAAACTGGTGCAAAATGGCGGAAAAGGGGCTCGAGGTAAGCCTTGCCAAGACTAGGTGGCCCCGAATAGAAGTTAGAAAGGTCCCCAAACACTGGGAGGAAGGGACCCTGGAGAGATACCTGAGGGGAAAGATCCCACAGGTTAAGTGTGAGGAGAAGGAAAGGAGGGGGTTGATGAGACCCTGCTTTTCCACTCCAGTGAGAAGTGGACTCACGAGGAGTTGGGTGATGGAGATCCACCTATCCATTAGGCTGGCATTAATGGAGCTGACGGAGAAAGACGTCAGCGGAGGATGGTGGAGCCTCTCCATGAGAGACTACCTCGAACCCCCACTCTGCCTAAAGTGTCAAGACTATGGCCACCCTGCAAAGTCCTGCAGCAAGGAGATTGCGTGCAGATGGTGCACGGGTACCGGCAGGGAGTGCCCGATACACCTGGAAATGATGGAGGGGCTGGCGAAGAGGAACCGGTATGCGTAGGCTGCAGATCCTGCAGGTCACCATGGGCCGAAGACGAATGGTCGCAGATGAGTTACGTACTCTCGCCCGGAACGTTACATCATGGCGATCCAGGAGCCATGTTGTCGGAAAAATGTGGTCGTTGGATTTGGTGTAGCGTCGAGGGTGGTCGCTATGAGCAGTGGAGAGAGTAGGCCCAGAGCGGCAATAGTGAATTTCAATGCTGCCCTCGACGTGATGGAACTGAAGAACTTCACCACGGCAGATCAGGCAGCATGCTATATAAGATGGGGCGGCATCACGTTCGCCTTCGTGTCCACGTACATGCCGCCGAGACCGGCTAACGCCGAGGATAGTCTAGCTGCCGTGGAGGCTGTCGCGCAAAGGTATAGAAACGCGATAGTCTGTTCCGACACCAATTCGTGGAGCACGGCCTGGGGTTCAGTGCGCACAGAGGCCAGAGGGAGAGCAGTAGAAGAGAGCCTGGCGAGGTGTCAGCTCGTGATCGTTAACGAGCCCTCTGGCCCCACATTTGTTGGAGCGAGGGGTCGGAGCTGGATAGACGTGACACTCGCCACGGCTACAATGGCGCGGCGCATTGTGGACTGGACTCTACGGTCTTCCACGAGCTCCGACCATCGGGCCATTGCCTTCAGTGTGGTGCAGGAGGAAGGCGAGAACGCCCTAGAAGTGGAAAAGGACTTCGTGACCCGATCGGCGGACTGGAGGGCCTTCTCCAGTGAACTGGAGGTGTACTCGCGGATAGAGACTGGGAGGAGATGGCGCCAATGGAGGTGGAGTTATGTATTGACCACAGGGTGGCAAAGCTGACGGGCGCCATCACGGAAGCGGCGAGTGCATACCTCTGACGCCGAAGGGCGATAGTACGTCCGGTCCTATGGTGGACGCCGGCCGTGGCCCAACTGAAGAGGGAGTATTATAGGGCACGACTTAGGTACCAGGAGTGCCGAGACGACGAATCGAGACCTGCACTCCGCGAAGAGACTAAGCGTAGGTATAGAGTGTACCGAAACGGCGTGCGTCACCAGAAGAAAAGGTCCTGGGACGAATTCATTGTTGAAGAGACGGAGAAGAACCCCTGGGGAATACCGTACAGGGTGTCACTGGGCAAGGTGAAGCCTCTCACGATGATGGCTTCCCTTAGAGTAGGAGGAGCCCAGGCAACCACCCTGGTGGAAGCGGCATCGATGTACGTAGATTTTACATACCCGAGGGATGACCTATCCCAGGACAGCGAGATAGACGCCATGGTGAGACGCACCACGGTATACCCACCAGGTACCGACCTATGGGTCATATGGGACTTTCGTCTGGCCGTGGAGAAGCAGAGGATCGGGAGAGCTCCGGGACTGGACGGAATAGACGCTGCGGTCCTCAGGAATAGTGACCCGTATGTTAAGGAGGAGCTCCTCCAGATATTCAATGATTGTTTGGAGAGGGGTCATTTTCCAAGCAAGTGGAGGACCGCAGACTTGAGACTGCTCTACAAGGAA
The DNA here is from genome assembly GCA_948150685.1 of Rhaphigaster nebulosa. NCBI lineage: Eukaryota > Metazoa > Arthropoda > Insecta > Hemiptera > Pentatomidae > Rhaphigaster > Rhaphigaster nebulosa. The sequence goes on along the minus strand of OX411307.1, from coordinate 100,672,817 downwards.
GGAGGGAAGGACAAAGAATCGCCTAAGGCATACAGGCCGATATGCCTCCTCCCTGTCGTCAGCAAAGTCCTGGAGCATCTGGTCGTCACGCGTCTTTGCCCGATCCTCAGTGCAGCTAGTCATCCACTGCAATTCGGCTCGACCCGTTGCAAGGGAACCACAGATGCGCTGCTGAGAGTGCGTAGGGACGTGGAGGAGAGAGCAGAGAAATATGTCTTGTTGGTGCTCTTCGACATATCCTCCGCCTTCGACAGTGTATGGTGGCCCTACGTGCTCCAGCGGCTGCAGGAGTTCGACACCCCCAGCAATTTGTACTCCCTCGTTAGTAGTTACCTCAGTAACAGGAGCGTAAAGATCAGAGGTAGCTACTACGAGATAGAGCGGAGGATAGAGAGAGGCTGTCCGCAGGGCTCTGTCCTGGGTCCGGCCCTATGGAAGCTTGTCTTCGACCAGCTGCTGGGGGAATTGGAGGAGAGAGGGTTCCTTGCCATGGCCTACGTCGACGACATGGCGGTCATAGTGGCCGAGGATAGCAGAGCCAGACTGAAAACACAGGCAGAGAGGTGCTCCAGTCTCGTGTCGGAATGGTGCGTGAGGAGGAAGCTGAGCATGGCCGCAGCCAAGACCTAAGCCATGCTCGTAAGAGGCTCCACAGACAGGGCTCACCCTATCATATTGGACATAGATGGCCAGAGAGTGAGGATGGGTGATAAGGTGACGTACTTAGGAGTGAAGATGAGGAGAAGATTCGACGTCACCCCTCACCTAGACTACCTGAAGGATAGGGTGACCCGGTCTATAAATGGCTTGTACAGGATTGGGGGTGCGTTCTGTGGCATCAGATACCCAGCTACAATGACAATTTACAAGGGGGTGGTCATGGGTATCTTGAGGTACGCATCCCCAACATGGAGCCAACACCTCACGCAGTTGCAGAGGAAGAGACTGGCGACGATCCAGAGACTGGCTCTGCTTAGGGTCACTTAGACATACAGAACGGTGTCGCATGAGTCGGTGCAGGTGCTAGCCGGAGCGATGCCCCCGGACCTCGTCCTCAAGGAGGACAGAATAAAGTATAATGTGAAGAGGCAGGGGCTCGACGCGCTACCGGAGGGACTCCGTACCAGAATCGGCGAGACCCTCAACCAATGGAAGAAGATATTGAGGGAGGATACCATCGAGGAGTGGAATGGACGGTGGGTAGGGAGTCAGAAGGGAGCTACCCTAAGGAAGTTCTTCCCCACCGTCCAAGAAAGGCTAAAGGCGAGATGGGTCCTCCCTTATTACTGGGTCTCGCTGATGCTGACAGGGCATGGAGGTTTCCGGGGGAAACTACAGGAACATGGAAAGGACATAGACCCCCGGTGCCCCACCTGTGGAGTCCCTGAGACTGCAGAGCACGTGATCGTGTCCTGCACCGCAGTAGAAGGACACCGAGCCAGGTTGTCGAGAAGTACCGGGATCTTCGCCCTCGCCGAGTCGGACTTCCCCCGTCTGATGGAGGAAGAGGTCTACCCCTTCTTCAAGGACTTCGTGTACGGGTGGAAGGAGTTGGTGGGCCCTGAGCACTTTACCCTGGGAAGGGCCAGACCATCCGACTTCGGCGAGCCTCATGATGGTTGATGCACCCTGGAGGAGATGGGATCCGAACGGATGCAGTGGACCAGGAAGGCTGGACCAGCTTCCGGACGGATGGAGCTTGAGACAGGACCCGGACGGATGCAGTGGACCAGGAGGGCTGAACCGGTATCCGGGCGGGTGGAGCTGAAGATGGGAACCGGACGGATGCGGCTGGCCACGCCGCCCGGCAGAGGGTAAGGTGCAGCCCTAAGGTACGCGACCGCGCACCGGTCTGCACCACAGTAGCAGGATTCATTGTCCCCAGAAATATATTAACCTCAAAGTAAAATTGTATAATAAGATATTAAATAAATGAGTAGTTTATTGGTGGCAGTGGCATACCCTTATCCCAGCGTAATACCCCACTGCCGCCACGACCCCGTATGACCGAAAGGTCGGGTAGAGGGAATAAAAAAAAAAAAAAAAAAAAAAAAAAAAAAAAAAAAAAAAAAAAGTCGAAACTTAATTGGATGGGACGATCCTATTCAATCAAACATCCAGGCTCAATGGGGTGCATTCTTCATGGATTTACCTAAATTAGCTCAAATAAGCATTCCAAGAAGAATTATTTTAAATGAGCATTTATGTAGCACCATGGTTGGATTCGCAGATGCTTCTTCACTTGGTTATACAGCAGTAATATATCTGCGTACCGAAGCTGAAAGTGGCCATATTTCGACAAATCTAGTTTTTGCCAAAACACGATTGGCCCCCTTGAAACTGGTCACAGTACCAAGAATGGAACTCTGCGCCGCAGTATTATTAGTTGATACCTTGAAGGCCCTTCGAGAATTCTTGTCCCAGTTTCGGGACGCGCCAGTATATTTACTTTCTGATTCAGCCACTGTTTTGGCCTGGCTCCAAATGCCATTTTATCAAATGAAAACATTCGTAGCTCATAGGGTGGCCAAAATTCTGGATCTGTCTGGTCTGTCTTCATGGCACCATATTCGCTCCCAATATAATGCAGCTGATGTCGCCTCTCGTGACAGTGATCCTGCCGACCTGATCAATGACACACCTTGGTGGTTAGGATCTGATTGGCTGCGACTTCCCATTTCAAATTGGCCATTGGATGAAATAGACACTTCCAATATTTCACGATTACCAGAAACTAAATCAGATGTAAGAATTATGCTAACACAAAACAAGGATGTCCGGGAAATCATGGAGGAAATAAACAACTTTTCGTCGTTTACCAAATTAATTAGAGTTTTCAGTTTTATCCGTCGATTCTGTAATAATGCACGATGCAATTTGGATGAAAGAAAATCAGCCACATTAAAGCTGACCGAGCTTAGGGATACCACTATAGAGCTGATAAAAATTATTCAACACTACAATTTTCCTAAAGCCATACCTACTGAGAAATCTGACAGAATAACCTTACAATCTTTGTCTCCTTTTGTAGATTCGCTGGGTGTCCTTAGGGTGGGCGGTATATTGCGAAATGCACAGCTCTCTGGTGATGCTAAATATCCAATATTACTTCCTCGCAAATTTCATTTCGTCAATTTGCTTGTTGATTATTTTTATTGATTAATATACTTACAATCAGGTTCTCAGCTTTTGCAATCCCTTCTAAGACGAAGATTTTGGATACTATCGGGACGTCGTTTAATACGGCAACGGGTACACCAATGTTTGAGATGCCATCAATTAGCTGCAAAGAATTTCACCTACCGAATGGCCAATTTACCACTATCCCGATTCCAGCAAAGACGACCATTTCTCATTGTAGGAGTTGATTTCGCCGGCCCGTTTATGTTAAAAGAATCATTCCGGCGCAAAGCGGCAGCCCAAAGCATACGTTGCTCTTCTTGTTTGTCTGAGCACAAAGGCAATACATGTGGAAATCATTTCTCAACTTACTACGGAGGCTTTCTTAGCAGGATTGGATCGTTTAAATGTTAGACGAGGATTATCCAACAAAATCATGTCAGATCAAGGAACTAATTTCATAGGAACTGATCAACGTTCAAGGGAATTGTATTCATGGTGGAATCTTCAGCCTGTCAAACAGAAAGTTTAAGATCATCTCGCTAAACGTGGAGTCCAATGGAATTGTATCCCTCCTTCAGCGCCACATATGGTAGGAAACGGGGGTAAAATCGCTCAAATTTCATCTCGCTCGAGTTGTGAAAGACCAAATTCTTACCTTCTAGGAAATGACAACAATAACAACACGAATTGAAGCGATTCTCAATTCCCGACCACTACATCCGATGTCTTCCTCCCCTGAGGACCTTGACGCATTAACTCCTGGCCATGTTCTCATCGGGGCTCCTTTGCTTGCATTGTCAGAACCAGATCTTAACGATATTCTATCCAATCGTCTCACTCGATGTCAGCTCTTAAAACATTGCATAGCAGATTTTTGGAATCGATGGCGACATGACTACTTGAATTGTCTACAACAAAGAGTCAAGTGGATTTCCGATACGCCTAATATATCAACTGGCACCTTGGTATTATTGAAGGATCCGAATATGCAGTTATCGAGATGGCCAAAAGGTCGCGTCATCGATGTGTTTCCTGAAGACGATGGGATAATCCGAGTTGCAAAAATCTAGACATCAACGGGCGAGTACTTAAAATCGGTCTCGAAACAAGCTCCCTTGCTCCCACCTGCGGATCATCCTTAATTTTGAAAATATACCCAGATAAATTTTGGTGGGCGGCATGTTTAAGCCGTAAACTTTATTTTTTTGTTTAGTAACTTAGAGTTACTTTTAATTAAATAACAGAAATTATCCTTTTTATTTATATTGAAACAAGAGAAAGTTAGTTGTACCATTGTTTTTGTTTCCACGGTACACATACAGTTTAGGATTATTAAGAGATAACTGTGCCCCCCCTTGACCAACGGGCAGTTTCCTAAGGAAGGCGGAAGAGTGAGGAGCCATAACCATTTCCGTCAGGCATCGCTCGTCATTTTTGGACATAGTCATTTCTCCCGACGAACGAAGTTTACCAGCTGCCAGCTGCAGCTATCGTCAATGGAAGTTGGAAATAAAGCCTTCCTCTCAATACATCAGTTATACTACTATCGAGGTAACAAAGACTTTTTTTATTTCGTCGCCATTCATGCGTTGGTGGTACCAAACCTAATTCGCCTAACGAGATCCGTGAATTTAATAAACCATTAAGTGAAATAAGTTATTAGTTTATTTCTAGTGGCCAATATTTCTGACTGAACAAAAACGATTTAATTGAAAATTAACTTTTTTTTTATAGTTGTTATAGATACATATTAGTTTAATTTATTACTTACATATTAATTTTTATAATAGCAAACCGATTTATTTTTCAAATCAAGTAAGGTTCAAATTCCTTTTTCTTATTTATTTTTTTATTATTAATATGGTTTTCAATGAAAAATACTTTAGTTTATGTGTAGTTGTATGTCGCCTTTTGTTTATATGAATGAATTTATATTTTTTTTATACTTATCTGTAATTTCTCTTGTTTCAAAATTATAATTAATTTATTTTATTGCATATCAACTAATTTTTTTTCCCAACAATATTTATATTATTTGTGCTCTAAAGACCGGCGTTAGTAGAAACGGGGTCGAGATCTGTTTGTTTTTCATAACATCGCTCTCCCCATCAACTTGAATGTTGTTGTCTTATTTGTTTATAGTCCTGAACGTGACTATTGTCCATTTCCTCAAATAACCATTATAAAGGTATAACAGCACAGTATTAAGATTATTTTTTTGTGTGGGCTAGATAGATTCGACTAAACAGAATAATTAATATGCTTTAGAATCATAAGTTCAATTTACCCCCCCCCACTCCCTGTTCACCTAGCTATTAATATAATGATTCTAAAAAATACCAATTATTTATTCGGAGTTCAACAATTAATTTTAATAATAATTAGAGTATTTTTCCACTTAATTGTTGTTAGATACAATATAATACATATTATATACATTTTTATCATATACAATTTTTCCATAATTTTATGGTTTGTACTTTGATTTTATCAGTTTTTTATTATAGTATTTCTGAAAATTTTTAATTAACTGAATTTACTGTGTTTCCTGAATACAAATAATATGTGACAAAAAGATTATGGTTTTCTTTAGGTTGTAGTAGTGGTTGTTCCAATGTTGACAATTTTTTTTGTCTCTAGGGTTTGGGGCAGGGTGTATGATGTCTAATATAAATTAGTTTGAATTGTTTTTTCAAAACCGAAACGGTTTTTGTTTTTCTGTTTACCAGCTGCTTGAATTTTGTGAAATGATTTCTTACACTATAGATTAATTGCTTCACAATGATTATGTTGAAGCACAGCTTTTGCCTCCTGGATTTTTTCTGTTTTCTATCAGTATTAATTTCTCATTCAGATTTTATTTTAACTAAAATAATGTGAGCCATCAAGTATAATAAGTTTTTCTGACTTATAATGGAAGCTGGGAGAAGTAGGCCCAGTAGGGCTGGTTGTCGAGTACAACCCTTATCATTGAAGTCTGGTTTGGGCCTTTCTATTGAAGAAAATTGGAATAAATCCGTTGATGAAACTGGTAGCAGACGCTATTCAGATTCTGAAGAAAGGCAAATGAAAACAACTAATAAGTCAGGTATTTATTTCTTAATATGATCATGTTCGTTGCTTAAAATGTTGTTTTAAATTGAACTGTATATTTAATTTAACAATATCTAAAGAAGTAAGATTGAATGACAGATGCAGTTAATTTTTCGACACATTACTTTATCTATGGTATCAAGTTTTTGTGACAGTATTGAATTGATTTTTTTAAATGTTATCATTGAGAGATATTGCTAATTTAGTTTTTGTTGTTTATTTGCTGTGAATGTCAGTAAACGATTTTTTTTGTCTTATTGCCAATTCGTAACTTTGAACTAATTATATCTTGACCTAAAAAAAATTCAGCCGATCTATTTAGCTACATTCTCCATCAAGAACAATATAACCATCCTGTGTGTTCAGTTGGATATTAAAATGTCTATATTTGTTCAAGTTATTGACAAACTTTTAATCTGTCCTTTCATCCTTATACTCTTTATGATTCAGCATATAACCTTTACCTTTTTGGCAAGACTTTTTTAGTTTTATTGAAAAAGTTTATATAATTTTTTTATTATGAATTCAATTGATTTATTTGTTACCATATTAATAGTGTAACAACAATTGTTCTGAAGTTTTTCTGCAATATTATTTGATTTTATATAACTTGAAGTGCTATATTTTTAGAGTTAGTATGTGGTCATCGAATTATTAAGATTCGTTTGGGAATATATCTTTATGGTTATCGAGAGTTTTAAGGACTATATTGTTTGAGGTTTATTAAATGTAATTTGAACAGTTACATAATGTCCTTTTATTATTGTTCCATTGTGTTTAATAGATTTTAGAAGAATTAAATGTAAATTTGTCCCAAATAACTCCATAACCCGTTTTTGTATGCCGACTTTAATTGTCTATGGCCCAAATCTAGTTATGGATCATATACAGTTATTAGTAGTAATCATAAAATTGTTATTGAATAATCAATGGTTGACCGTAGAACTTATGAAGGAATGAGATGGTCCGGAAGGCGGTAAAAAAGTGGAACACAAGTAGTAAAATAGTTTCCACTATTTGTGTTCCAATTTTTGACCGCCTCCCGGACCATCTCATTCCTTCATAAAATTGTTAGTTTATGTAAATGTTCTCAGTTAGATAATGGAGGTTAATTAGACACTAGATTTTAAAAAGCTTGACTTTAAATGACTGTAAAATCTTAATTTTTGAAGCTAGATTTCTCCTGTTTTTTTTTTTTTTAATGTTCCTTATATGATTATGTTTAAACATGTTCGAGCCCACGTTTCAATCACATCCATTTTTATGTGATTATATATATATATATATATATATATATATATATATATATATATATATATATATATATATATATATTTGTAATTCAATTTAGTAGTACCTAGTATGCACTTGCCCCTGCCTTGAGGAGTAAGTGCTTACAAGATATCTAGAAGATTCATTATTTAAGCAGCAGTAGTTGTGAGGCAATTGCAAAATAGTTTGTTTCCGGAGGATTATTATTCTGATGTAATCATCAAAAAAAATTAAAACTTGTCTGAGAATCATATTTGACAATCTTCATTGACAGTTATGAAATTGGTATATGAAATATAATTGAATAAATGTATTGATAAAAGGACTTTTATTCCAATGCCAGTCTAGTCGCCAGTTGCCCCGGTTAAACATAATAGTAAGGGTAAATTTAAACCTCACGCACTTGTCCCACAACTGAGATCGGCCCATGTCATGTTTCGCCGAGGCAATACTAACTAGCGCTTAAGAACTATAAAACTGTCAGGGAGAAATGTAAATCACAAGGTATTTTGAAGAATAGCTTCTGAAATTTCCTCTTACCGCAAAAGTTAGAAAAAAAAAAGAAAAGAAAAAAGCCTAGCGGTGGATAATCATCGATACAGTTGTACAGCAATAGTTGAAAGAACCAACTTAATCAACAGATTGAAACTGATATCTTTAAAACTCGTTATACTTCACCTTAGCGTACTCCCATGGTTGATTAGTAATAAGCTCTTTCCATTTGAGACTGTTACACACTTTCCCCTGAAAACACACTTACTCCACATTACCTCACTTAATAATATTTTTATGTATTGGCTTGATGCGAAAATAATGTAGGTTTTTGATATTTATTGAAAATATGCTGTATCTTTACTGCAACAACATATAGTTGTCAATACAATTTCTGTCAGAATCTATACACTTTTGCCAATTTACAACAAGCTTCTTTGTCCCCACAGAAAAGAAGTTTGGATCCCTAAAAAAAATGAGCTCCTGAAAAGCATTTTTAATATCACCCTGGTTTTTAAAGTTTTTCTCTCGTAAAAAGCTGTCCAGGTGCTTGAAAAAGTGGAAATAAGTAGTGGAGAGGTCAGGCGATTAGAGTGGGTGTTAAAGGATTCCATAGCCCAACTCGTGCAGTCGTCGCAATGTTAGTTGTGCAATGTGTGGCTGGGCATTATCGTGGAAAAGGATCATATCCTTCCGATTAATCTATGCTGGGCAAAGACGTTGCAGTTTCTGATGAATAACATCAATTTCTTGACAGAACTTATCGATATTGATAGTCTTGCCATGATTGAAAAAGCTGTAGTGGGTAATAATGACAGTAGACCTCTACCATACTGTGACCATAACTTTTTTCAGGTGCAAGTTAGGAACCTAATGCTGCACTGTGTTCTCGTTAATGTTCCCCTGACCCCACCCTTCATTGATATTACGAGTAATTTGTTCCAGCACTGCGCGCTTGTTTAAATTTGTAAAAATAAATTTGATAAAAATCGCTCTTTGACATTTTCTTTTCAAAGGCTTTGAACGGACTGAACAAAATGATTTTATTGTATGAATTTTGGGTAAAAGAGAGGATGTATGGAATTAACATTAAGGATTAGTTTTATGTTCACAATTGGGTTTAACACGCAGCAAAGCTGGACTATTTTTCCTAGTGGCTACCAGCCTAAAGCTACGTGTCCACTTGCGAGTAAATCGTGTGAAAAATTTTGAGAGTAACTCGCCGAGAGTGAACCACCTGTTTCTAGCCGTCTCTCTGAGTAGTATTCATTAGCAAGTACAGCTCTCAAGAGACTCTCATGATTGTTAAACTCTCATGTAGCTTAATATAGCCATAGAAAGGGGGCTTTTATTTGATTGTTCCTATAGATCTGTCATTGTCCTTACAGGTTGGAATCAAACTGGTGTCTGCTTCTGTCTCTAGCATATTGCAGTCCTGCTCCTGTATGCAGAACCACTGAGGTATCATTACATACCAAATCAACCAATAAAAGAATCATTTTAGACTCAAGGTTTTTCAAAATGAGTGAAACTTGGTATTTATGTTGTATGCATAAATAAAGTAAAAAACTACTGTTTCAGTTTTTTTCACTTTTGGTTTTTGAATTTTATATGTTTAATAACACAAAAACACATTGTTTTTCGATTTGTTTTAAAAATCTTCAGAAGCAGTAACTCAAAAACTATTTGTCCTATAAAATTAAAACTTAAACTTAAATTTTTAAATTTAACTCCCCAATAAAAGTTTTTCTTTTAAACAACTAATCAAAATTTTGAATTTTAAAAGAAAAAAATATACGTTAAATGTGCATACTATAATAATGCATATATCAAATTTATGAATCTCAATGGGGTCATGTCATAAAAAACTTTTGTGAAAGCTCAGTTAGCCATCAATGGTTCACAAATGCTGTCAGGTCTAGTAAATAACTTAAAACAGCAGTTGAGTATGTATAATTACTTTTAGTGAAGTAAATTTTCTTGTTAATAAATAATTATGTAAAATGTGCCTTTCTTTGTAAAAATATATACAGGGTGTTTAAGACTCGATTGACAGTCCCCTTAAAATCCTAAATTTTTAGAATTTATGGGTGAAACTTGGCAGGGCACAACTGTGTCATCTAAAGTTTCTTTTGAGTTCATATTCAACCCCCTAACTTTCTCCAGTAAATCTCCAGCGCACATAACTCAGGAATTTCCAATGGGATGGGGCTATTTTATTTATGGATTCTGATAATTAAATTTTAAGACAAATTTATATTAGGCACCTGTTTGATCCGATGCGCCCCGAGGGCGCTAATCGCATAAAACGTTTTAGCAAAGTTCAAAATTGCTCTGGAGAAAAGCTTTTGCTTTTATATATATAAATATATAAAAGTTTTATGTATATATATATATATATATATATATATATATATATATATATATATATATATATATATATATATATATATATATATATATATATATATATATATATTTCATTTCAGAACGCTAAGTATTAGAGCAGCAATAATAAATAAGAAAACAGCAATAAATATTATTTAAAAAAAAGAAATATTGGATGATTATTATTATTGTTTGCATTTGTTATAATTATTGGATAATAAAAATGCATTAATAACAAAAAAAATAAGCGGTTGCTTGTCCCAAATACTCTTTTTGACTTTTCGCTGTTCTCTTATTTATTATCTCCACTCTTATACTTAGCATTCTGGGTTTAAAGTAGATTGATTTTAATTCCCTACAACATTGATTTGATTAGTTTTCTAAAATAAAAAAGATTTTCCTTGAGAGAAATTTGGAACTTTGCATAATAACGTTTTATACAATTTACTCCCTTGGAGCTCATTGGATCAAATCCATTTTTATTCGCAGTTCACTTTATCGTTTCATACAATAAAATCACACCCTGTATTACAAAAAGGCCTTTTCATTTTCCAACTTTTCAATATACTTATTTATCTTCAAATATGCTTTATTTTTAATTATTTTAGTTGTTCTCTGATTATCTATATACTAGCTTTCTTAAATATCCCAATGTTTTAACATGAGCTTTACAACCAAAAAGATTAAGGTTGGTGGAGATTTTCCTTAATACATGTACAATATTAGTGGGCCCGATACATACCAGATGACCGGGAACCCTTTTCTTGTATGGTAAAAAGAATTCGTATAAAATATTTGTTAATCTCATATTAATAATGAAATATATTTTTTCACCAACTGGAATCCCTTGAAAGGCGATAATGTTAATGTGTTAGTTCGTTTGATTAATTACTTTAATCTATTGACAAAGGAAGAGGGTCGAGTCTCGTATTGTGACTGACATTAGCTTATCTGTGGCCTGAAGGTCCCGCATGCTTGCTTCCTTCAGCCTTTTGCCTGTGCCGCACTTTCCAAAATAATGAGCTGGTCATCTGTTGATAGCGAAAGCTATGTATTTTCTGATGATAGTGAATCTCTTTATAATCTGTTGACATCCACATGATGGTATAGAGGATCAATCTAATTAGGAATTGATAAATTATTTGCCACTTCTATAATTTTGTTTTTATTGAAAACTAGTTTCGAACGTTATACATTCATCTTCAGTTCTAAAAACACAAAAATTCAAAAATAAGCAATTCAAAATACAGTTTGGTATTATTATACATATTAAATAAATTATTTATATTACATTTAATTTAATATGTATAATAATACCAAACTGTATTAAAATTGCTTATGTAATTTGCTTATTTTGAATTGCTTATTTTTGAAGTTTTGTGTGTATTTAGAACTGAAGATGAATGTATAACATTCGAAACTAATTTTCAATAAAAACAAATTTAGAAGTGACAAATAATTTATCAATCTCTAATTAGATAATAGTGGAAGCTATGTTTTATCTGAGCCCAATAGATCCATCTCTGAGTTGCTAGCTGGCTAATGACCGACTGGTGGCGGAGGCCAGGACTGATAAGCAAGTAAAGGTGGGGTCTAATCGTGAGCATCTTGACACTGCATCTTAAATGTTATACAGCCGCCGTTGCAATGGAGGATACAAAGAAATGAGTCCTGGGCCCTCTAAAATGTATAAAACGGAAAAATAGAGCAAAATATAAAATTGGAGGATTTGTAAATCCGACAATACTTCTCTGCAGGAGTTCTTCTTCTTCTTAATCTTATCCTGAGGATCCCATTTATATAGCCCAATGCATGCATCTCGATCTTGGACCTGCTGACTGCGCCTGCTCCAGTCTATGCCTCTTCTCTCAAAAGCTGTTCTGACGTCGCCTTCCCGTCCATGTGCTTCTGGGCCTTCCTGTTGCTCTTCTTCCTTCTGCTCTTGCCTCGAACACTACTCTGGCTAATCTTTCCTCCTGCATTCTTTTGACATGGCCAATCCTCCTATCTTTATCCATGGATGAATCAAGCAGTAAAGCCCTTACTTTCTCCATGAGAGTCAAATTTAAACTTTCAGCTTTTCCATTAAGTTGGGGAGAAAACGTGGTGATCACACCCAGAACGGTTTCTCTACTTTTGCACCAATTCTTTATTAATTTGTTATTAATAAACTCATCCCCTTATCATACCTAATTTTTTATACTTTTTTTCCACTTATTTTTAAGTTTTACACAATAACTCTTAATCATCCAATGTCTCTGAAACATTCCATATTTTAAATTATCCTTAACATAACCAAATGCAACTTGCATTCACAAAACCTAATATCTTTAACTTCCAAGATGAAACAATTCATTAGTCTTTTCAGTCTCATGTCCAGCTTACAAGGCATTCCACCATATACACCAGGCAACTATAGTAAAAGTGCAGGGAAATCAGGAAGGAAACTAGGAGTTGACATTTCTTTAGAGGCATGGAATCACAGAATCGTGAAACTGTTTAATATTGAATACATTACTTACTGGATAGTGATGGATTTTGGGGTGATATGGAAAATCAATTATTCCAAGATAAGTGTTGATCGAAAATGACTCAGAAGTTTTTAAGAGAGGTGTAGAAGTGAATGGGTTGGTGAATTATAGGCCATCAGCTTTTAATTGGATTTTTAGTGGTGGATATATTATATTAATGATCTACCTAACTATATATTATATAGGGAAAAGTGTTGGTGAGAGTAGGAAGCCCTGTGGAACACCACGTGAAAGGAGAGAAGAGTAGAATGGTTTATTAGGAACGACAACTGTTTAGGAATGGAGAGACAAGATGGAGTGGAAGGAACCATATTAAAATACTATTGGATGAGGTTATTAAGCTTGTAGAGGAGGATCTTATGATCGACTGATTTAAAGGCTTTTGAGAAATCATTTTTCGAAAATCATCATTTGAGAAATCATCACTGAGCTTAATGCCCAAGTTCACACCAATTTCAAACAATTTTCAAGAAATTCCTCCTTTTACCCGTTCCTCCATTTATTTCAGCCTCTGGGTTTTCCAATGAGAGGTTTACCTTGTTATCCCTTTGTACTCTTCATTTCCTTGCATGCCATCGGTAACCTCGCCGATATAGCAGCACTGTTGTCCTGTATATTGTAACTTTTTGCTCACCAACCTACCAGAGATGTTTTAAGATGAGCTTCTTTTTTAGCTGAGGTATGTCAGCTTCAAGGATCACAGCTTTAGATATGATATATTTTTTAAATGACGTAATTTATACTTTCACTATGTATAATTGTAAAATATATGAAAAAAAATAAATAAAAATACTTTCCGCACAGGAACTGTGGGAAGTAAATTTAAAAAAAATCTCTGACATACATTTTTGTATTCATTTTGTTTCAGATGTTTCAAATTTAATGTTAATGAGAAATTCTGTATTGGGCCAGTCTGCACCTTCCTTGTCAAGCTGTGTTGTAAGTTTTTATAGACATTTTATGTGTATGGAAATTTGTTTTAAAAGCTTTTTCCAAAAAGAATCATGCTTTCAATTAAAAAAAAAAAAACTATCATTTGGTCTGTTTGTCGATATATTCTGTTGTATTACAGTTATTAAGTCAAACAAAATTTACTAAGTATCACATTGATTCTGTCATGATTAAAATTAACTTCAATTGTTGTTCAGTTGTTAAAAAAGTTCACTTTTCAATGATAAATTTAACTTAAAAATTTTAATTTTGGTGTTCAATTTTTGTTAATATTTATTCCTATATCCTGCTTTTTTAAATTTCTATAATGGTTTTAAACAGTAGGCAGTAAATTAAGTAGGAAAAATGGCTTAGATTAGCTATCGAAGTAAAAGAAAGAAAATATCCTTTGTGCATTCAAAATAACCCATGCAAACAAAATAATAATAAATCTTTCTTCATTTAATGCTGTTTAATTTTTTAGTGATTAAATTAATTTGAAATAAGGCTCATTGAGAATGAACTAAAAAATATTTATTGCTCAGAAAACTATAACATGGGCAGAATTGTTGTAAAACTTGAAATTATGAATAGGCTAAACTGATTTTTTAGTCTACTGAAATGTAAGGCTATGGCACATAGGATATTTTCTCATGACAATGACAAAATGAAATTATTAGAAACATCAACCAAAAGTCAGATATACTTAAAATATAATGAAATATTTTTTCTGTACTTTGAGCTCATATTGTTTCAAAACATTCACGGGAATTCACTGAGTAATTTGACCCATCAAACTTGAAAATCAGTTGAGCCATTCTTCCAAAAAATTGTTACATACCCTGAAACAGACAGATGAAACACATTTAATACATTTCTTTAGTATTTTGAGCTCAAATTATATCAAAATATTCAAGGGATCACAACGAGTAATTTGATCCATCAAACTTGAAAATTGGTTGAACCGTTTGCTCAAAAAATCGTTACACACCCGCAAACGATCAGGCTAAACACATTATTCTCCTTGTGGCTATACCATAGTCAGGTACAAATTTATTTATGGGTCATGCTCATGAGACTTGTCAAATTTGTATCTTATGAATTTTACTCCAATTTTTGTGTATATTATTGGTGAATACACTTATCAGTAGTAAATAGAATGACCAAAATATTTATATATGAAGTAAATTTAAAGTTTTAAAATTCAAAATTCTCAAGTTTTGATTCTCGAGCAAGCGATTTTCATCAATGTATACCAATGTGGACATTAACTTACTTGAGAATTTTAAATTTTTAAAATACTTTAAATGCAAATATGTTGGCCATTTACTAATGATAGGTGCACTCACCAATTATATATATGAAAATTGGATTCAACTCCATAATAATTAGAGGCATGTAAAAACATTCTCAAAGTCTGAAGACGCGGATTTGACAAGTCTCATAAGAATGACCCTTAATTTAAAATAAAACAGAATAATAGGAATATAATAATACTGTTGCTAATGAAATTGCATTTCAACATTCAAATTTCATGTATTTTGCAAATATAGTATATTTCACTTGTACTGGGGAAACGTGGGGTCACTTTTTTATGAAAGGATTGCAGTTCAATAATTGAAATACATGTATTTTTCTCTCTTAAATAGAAAAACAATATTTAACTGAGAAATAGTTAATTTAATTCAATTTAAGTATTGTTTTCACTTCTATCAAGGATACATGGGGTTGTTTTTTTTTAATGAAATGATTGCAGCTCAATATTCGAAATACATGTATTTTGCTAGCTCTTAAATAGAAAAACAATATTTAGTTGAGAAATAGTGAATCTCATTTATTTTAATTATAGTTTTCACCTGTACTGAGAATATTTGGGGTTGCTTTATTATGAAAGGGTTGCAGCTCAATAACCGAAATGCATGTATTTTGCTAGTTTTTAAATAGAAAAACAATATCTAATTGAGAAATAGGTAATTTCATTCATTTTAAGTATAATTTTCACTTATACCTGGGATGCATCGGGCATTCGGGTCAAAAAAATTTGACCCCCTTCTATCAAAATTTTAGGTTTTATATTTCAAGATACTTAAAATCCAAATATCGAATAAGAAAAATTTATTTGTTTGCAGTACGCGATCCGCAGCTTTTCTTCGAGTCTACTGAACGGATAGAAGTATATTATTGTTCAAATAAAAAGATGTGGACTTAAATTGACATAGTTCCAAAAGTGGTGGACATAGGTCAAATTGTATGGTTTCTGAGGTCTAATTGCCTGGTCCAAGAAGCAGTAGTGGCCTCTATTATGTTTGTGGTAGTAGCAGAAGATTGCGGAAAAAAGTTTGTCAAGATGGAGTGGAAAGACAATGAAGGCCAAGTTTTTGTCAAAACAGTCTCTATTGACGACGTATTTCTACGTCTTCCCAAGCTCCCATAGACAACCAAAGAATCCAACGAAGAAATAAGATCCTTCCTCTGAAACTAATGATAAAGTTGTCCCATCTGTGGACTGACATTTAAAGGCGATTAAGGACTCGGAACCGATATAGCAAAAAAGCACACCAAGGAGGCAAACAACAGCAAATTAAGGGGCTGTATTTTGTTAATAACAAAATGAAAAGAATGGAGAGGATGAGGCCACTGGCATTTAAGATGAAAGTACTAAATGATCGGCTGCCTTCCCGAATTTGTTAAAGGAAAATAATTTCAATACTACGGTGTTCGACAAAGTTGTGGGTGATTTTTTAAATTTCCTTAAAAATATCAATGCAGAATGTGTATTAAATTCCCCCTGCTATTAAATTCTTTAAAATCAGGAAAAGGAATAAAACTGATATAGCCAGCAAGGATGCTGGCAAAGTATGGAATCTGCAGATAACCAACTAGGCAGAAAAGAGAAGCACCAGTACGAATTGGCCCTGTACTATTACTACCATAGAAGGAAAAAAAGTGATACAAAATATAATGAATGAAAAGAACTATAATAAAGAAATTTAAATAATATATTCCATAGCAAAAAATAACGGATACAATAAAACCACTATCAATCACATTTAAAAAAAAAAATACAATAAATGATATCTATTCAACAACCCCCGAAGACAATTCCGAGGCCCATCCCGAAACAATATGTCTTGATTCCATATTAAGGCTCTATATCCACCAGAGTCGGAAATTAATTGAAAAACTAGGATTAAGCTCAGCATTTAAAATAGGAAAAACTCTATCCTCATATTTCCCTTCTAAGGACAAAATAAGTCCTTTCCAAAATAGTGGAGTATACAAACTAAATTGTAATGATTGTGCTGCCAAATACACGGGAAAAGCTGGGAGATCACTAAATCAGAGATTAAAGGGAACATGTACGTGTATATAATAATAAGACAGAGAATTCCAACTTTGCAGTTCATTTAAATAAAAAAAAAACATAAGTTCATCAAAGACTCAGGAGTTATATTAATACATCACATAGAAAACAGTCTCAAATTAAATATACATGAAGCTCTTAAAATAATAAAATCCTTCAAATCCAATCCAGATTTTTGCTTAAATGACCAAATAAATATCTCCAATAGTTCAATCTTAAATTTACTCCTATCCATAACAGAAAAAACAATTACTCACCGGAATTACTGGGAAAACCCTGACCCCTAAACCGTGCCATTTACCTACAAATACCTCACCTTTTTTCTATTACAGTCATTTCCATTACTATTTCAGTGTAAGAACAAACTAATGTAACCTTTTTTGCTTGATATAATCTACTTAAACCTTGGTGAGTACCAACATGTATTTGATCTCTTGTCTTAATTAAATTCATAATTCATGAATGTTTTATAATGCTAATGTATATTATATTTAATTTAATATGTATAATAATACCAAATGTATTTTGTATACATTGTTGCTATACCCAATGTATAGCAATGTATTTTGAATTGCTTATTTTTTATTTTTTGTTTGTTTTTAGAACTGAAGATAAATGTATAACATTTGAAACTAGTTTTCAATAAAAACAAAATTATAGAAGTGACAAATAATTTAACAATCCCTAATTCAATATAATTATGATGTTTTTATAATGTCGATATTTTTGTGCCTATAAAATTAAGTTATTGTTTTATAATATCGATATTTCACTGCCAATACCATTAAGATATTGATTTTTATTTAATTAATTTACCTACAGCAGACTTTAAATATTAAAAACAGGTTTTGCTCTTAATCTCCTCATTCGTTAAGAAGATTTTTTTTAAATTTAATAAAAAACAAATTAACGATATTTCGGTTTTTCCATGGCAATATAATTAATATATTGTTTTTATAATATCGATATTTTTGTGCCGATATCATCCTGATATTGTTTTTATTATGTTTGTTTACCGTAGGATTTAAATAATAAGGAACAGGTTATCTGATAATCTTCCTCTAATTCGTTCAGACTTTTTTTTTTAATTTTATGAAAACATTAGCGATATTTTAAAATATCGTTAGTTTGATTTATCGATATGCTTATGCTGATATTATCAAGATATTGTTATTACTAACCGCATGGATGCCAATATCGATATCGATATTTTGTCTCCGATATTCAATCCCTAGAACACAGGTACTGTAGATGGTAACACAAACACATCACACCACTAGCGTTTTTGGTTATTTGTTTGGTTTTGTTCAGTTCCTTGGGTAGAACTATCCGCGGTCTGTGAACATTTTTTTTTTTATTGAAAAAAGATATCGATTTATCGATATTTTTTCATCACCTCTAGTGTGTACTCTTGTTCAGTCATTTCTTTGTCACTTTGAATTAATTAAAAAAGTCTGTAATTAGTACTTATTGGTACAAAATAATTATAAATCAATTACTGTTATTTTCAGTTGACTAAATCTTAAACTTCAACTGCAAAACTCAAATTCATAGAAAGCGGCAAGATAATTGTTATAATAACTATTTATTTATTAGGTGTTCTCATAATTAATGCCAAATTAAATAATAATAAGTATAAATTATTAGACACCAATAATAGTCATTAATATTTAGTTTTGATATTTATAAAGAATGTATCAATAACTACTATACATCAATTATTGATATTTTCAATTCATTAATAAATTTATAGAAAGCAGGTAATTGTTACAATAACTATTCATTTATTAGGTACTAAGCAGCTGATAAACTAGGTCGGGTTAACTCTCCCCCATTTCAGTGTGAGGACTTGACGGCCGAGTAGGTTGGGGCGAGGTCCCAGAGTGCCCATATTCCCACCTGGGTCAGTCAATATTTAGATCCTGCGATATGAATCTTGACTCTCCCACTTCGGTTAGTACGCGGCGGTGATGTACAGGTAGCTGTCAGGGTTTGGCAAAAAGGACCACAATGCCCACTTGCTGAACTATTTCTCCCCACCAATGCTAGTACCAGTACCCATTCCAATGCACCATAGTCTGCTAGTTCAACTTTAGTGTCTGTATTTCAAGTTAAAACTTGCTATAAGTGGGTTTTCTTTTTTTAGGGAATATGCATTTTATCTTGAAATTTATGGTATTTCAAGAAAAATCTGCTTATTGCTAACTTTACACTCTACTAAATTCAGTCACTTATTAAAATGAAAGAACTGATAGAAGGAAATAACGTGTGGTGCAATTACGGACATCGGGTAGGCTTGAACCCATTTTCCTCCATATCGGCTTGAGCGGAAATATGAGTCAAGAGTCTTTTGTTATTCTCTAGAAAGTTCTAGTTTCCCCTTCTAGAACTAGTTATTCTTTCCTTATTTTGTTTGTTAATTTGATGAATGGTTGGTTAAAATCAACTGTAGTTATTATCAAATAACTGCTGTTTGAAACTTTTTTTTTATGAAATGCAGATTTCTGGAAAAAGTAAACCTTCTTAAAGCTGTAATTGGATTTTTTTTGTAGGTAACCTTAAGTTGAACAACTTTCATTTATAACTTTTTTTGATAAAATTCATATTTCCTGAAAAAAAAATAAAAAAATAACTTTTTTTACAGTTTATTTTGACAAAAATCATAACAAAATTACAGATTTTGATTTTCGGATTATGATATTCGTAATATACTCACAAATAAAGATCATTCCATGCTCGACATTACTCCAGAGCCGATACTAAAATCAGGTGCTAGCTGACAGACTAAGCGGGTGAAGATAGTCTGCAGCCCACTATAAATCTCTAACTTACTGCTGCTGTTACCATTGGCCGAGTATCGTTATTGACTAAAATTTCTATATCGATCGATCCCTAGTATTAATCCTCACAATAAAATACTTTGACATGTCACATATCTTCAAGATGATTCGACAGGGGTGCATAATCTTGGTCTACAAGTGTAAAGAAAATTCTAAAAACATATCTTCATAAAGACCGATCATGATTTACTCCAATGTGCACTGAATCATAAAGAAAATTCTGGATCATGAATTAAGAAGGGTGATCACCTTCAGCAAAAATCAAAGAGGGGAATACACATCAGCAATCATAAAAGATGACAAAAATAAGAAAAATAATTGCGCAGTGGTATTTCTTGACGTAGTTGGTGCTTTTGACAACATTGGACATGAGCATTGTTAGCTCACTCAAGAGGGGTGTCACCGAACCTGAAAAACTTGATTGCTGCTTTGCTAGGCACGAACAAAACTAAATCAGTGTAGGAGCCCATTTAACAAGCCAGATCAATATGCTGCGAGAAGTACCCCAAGGTGGATCCGTGGGCCCTTGTTGTCTTCACTATCCAACCTGGCCATATATCATTTATACCGTGACCTGTGTGAGCAAGATTTCTCCAAGCGATTTTGTTATAACTTATTAGCGACCAAGAATGTGTGGTCCTCACTGGGTTCGTGGACGACCAGGCTGTCGGTGTGTGACATGGTTGCTACAGAGAGAATTATTAACAACACTCAAAAGATACTCTCAGAGATTGGTCTGGCTATAAATCCACAAAAAAGTGTGGGACTTGTAATGAATAAAGGAGAGCTATAGTCGATAATACTCTAACTTGAGAACGAAGATAGTGGTTAGTTGGTTAGTTCAATGCGAGAAGAAACCAGTACAAACTTTTCTGTTTGATATAATCCATTTAAATCTTGAACTGAGGATGAATGTACAACATTCAAAACTTGTTTTCAATAAAACAAATTTATAGAAGTGGCAAATAATTTACCAATCCCTAAGAAGACAGTGGTGTTGCCAGAGAGGGGTTCCGGACCCTTCCCCTCTCCCCAAAATTGCAAAATACTGTTACTTTTTCTTATCTCTAAACAAAAATTGTATAAACCTATTTGAATTTTATTTTATAAATAATGTAACTAGGCATAGAAAATATTACATAGAGAGAGAAGACCCCCTTACATCCACAGTTGGGATTAGGTTCTTTAAAGTAGCTGCTTGGATGGACCACCCTGATATGAAATCCTGGCTATGCTACTGAGCTGAGATATCCAAACAGCACAAGCAGATGCTACCATCAAGTATTTAGGATGTACATTTTCGGGCATTTAACATGGACAGCGTATCCAAATTAAATAATAACCTCGATAAATTACTGAGCTCTTGCTTGCTCAAACTGGAGCAGATCAATGTTTTCGACTAATATTTGTTCCCTAGACTTACTTATTCTCTCCAGACTGAGAGCTCAATGATAGTCGCTACGGAAAGTTCGTTTGAAGAATGGGCTAATTGCAAGTAGCAGGGCTTTGGTGTTCACCATTTCAAAGAGACTCGGAAAGCCAACAGAGACATATGTGAGGAAGCAAGTTCTTTCGGGGTAGGAATGGTCCAACGCCTTGAAACTAAATATTTACTACACACTCCTGCACAGTAGCCAGGAGCCAACGGACAGCATAGAGAAGTTGGGTCCCTCTGTCGCAAATGCGGCAGAGAGTCTGAAACACCAGCCCATTTGCTGGGAAAATGCCCCAATAACTCCTTCCCCATAACATGCCGCCTCCGTGGGGTCAAGCGTGAATTGATAAGACTCTTTAGAGAAAAGGACTTCACCTGCTTCAAGGAGGTCTATTGTATTGACTCAGACGATCCACGAGGTATGCAGGTATTGTCGCATTCCTCAGGACAGGAAGGACAGCATTGGTCCTTGATCCGACCGTGCAATGATCTTGATCAGGCAGGTGGGGTGGAAAAAAAAAAGATGTCTACGAGAACTGCATCCCTTTCTCTAAATTCTGCCGAGGCCTTCGGAGAGAGAGAGTTCACCTCTGGTTTGTGCCTTGTGGAACAATCCCGAAAAGATCAAGGAGCTTTTTAGATGACCTAGGTGTTAATATTAGGGATATTACAGTGTTGGCCGAGAATATTATTCTGGATTCCCTGGGTATTATCCACCATCACCTGCATGGTAATTTGCTGTTTGAATCGTTATTTTATTTGTTTATTTTTATATCAGTCTTTTTATCTCTATGAGTCTTTATCTTTTTATATATTTATTTTTTTCTTTATCTGTTATTGGTTTGTATATTATATGTGTTTGCTCAAATTTTAATATTTGATTAACTCAATAATTTTTGCTATGATATGAAAGTCTTATGTTGAGTTAACATATGGTTGATTAATCACCAGAAAAGAAAATTTTGGGGGAAATGAGATGGTAGTAGAATTGATTAAAATTAACAAAAGGTAGAAAAAGATGTATAATAGAATGAAGACAAAAATATTATGATTATGACTGGTTAAAATAGTAAGAAAATGCATATATGTATATCATATCTAATCAAGGATTGATAAATGCGTTGTGTACCCAATGTATTTGGGCAGCATTGCTGGTTAATAAAGCATTTTTCTCTTAATTATTAATGTATATTAATATTCATAATGCAATTATTTTTTCAAAAATTTCAGAAAGACCCAAACCTGGGACGCCGGAGTAATAAAATGTTACAAAGAAAGAGTTTGATTGCAAATACATCTCCTACTATGCCCAGATGTCAGTCTCCTCTTTCAGGTTTGTGATAAATTTTATTTAAATTAAGTTATGGTAATGAAAATAGGTTTATTTTATTTTTGGAGTTATTTGACTGTAGTTTAATGAGTAGTTAATTAAGTGAAGAGCCCATGGAAGAAAGGAGGAGAGTCATATTTTTTCTGGAATGGAGTTATCAATATGTCTATATTGTTGAGTAGAATAAGATGGTAAACAGAAACAGAAAATACATATTATTAAATGACATACTAAAAACTAAAGAAAAAGTTATTAAGCTCCAAACTTTAAAACTTGATTTTATTCAAAATGCATTTTGGATGACTTCCCCTTTCTTTTATGGACTCTTCATGTGTTAATATTATTGCATATAAACTTATTTACTTTTGTTTAGTATTAAAAGTAATAATTTTTAAATATTATTTTGCTTCAATTGTTCTCAATCTTAGATATATTTCTTTGGCTTGCTTTAGGGTGAAAGTTCATTCCGAATTTGGAAAAAAAAAAAAAAATCTTGTGTTGAAATATTTTGCAGCTTAGATTAATTAAATCTCTTCATAAATTATTTAAACTTAGTGCTTTAATTATTGAAATTAATGTCTTTTCTTACTGATGCATTATTGTATATGTTATTATTTAAATGAATATCAGTTGCTTAATTAACATAGTATTTATTATATATTTAGTTGACGTATGCATAATAGTGTAGAAGGATAAATCTAATTAGAGATTGATAAATTATTTGCCACTTCTATATAATAGGTCTTGGCTGGGATGGGGGAGGGTATAACCAGCTGTGCGATCCCGGTCTACTTGACAGAAATAGCACAGATCAATCTGCGGGGTACCCTTGGCTCTTTCTGTGTAACGGCAGAATCAGTTGGTGAATTCTATGGGTACATCACAGGAGTTTATCTATCCTACGAAGGAGTCAACATCGGGCAATTATAGAAGTGGCAAATAATTTATCAATCTCTAATAGTATATATTTGTGCATGTGTGGTTTCTTGCATGAATTATGCTTTTTATTTATTTATTTTTTTTTTGGAGGAATTATGTTAATAGTGGTCGAATACAAATCATGAAAGAAATTATTTTATCTTGTCTGATTCTTATTAATCTTCTTTTTAGTGCCTATGAACTATTTGAAATTTCTTTTAACTACTCTTGATCACTCATTTATCATTTCATGGTATTCACAAAATAAATTATGGCAATCATATTAATGAAAATATTCACAAAATAAATTATGGCAATCATATTGATGAAAATATTCACAAAATAAATTATGGCAATCATATTAATGAAAATATTCACAAAATAAATTATGACAATCATATTAATGAAAATATTCATAAAATAAATTATGGCAATAATATTAATAAAAATATTTTAAGTGGTTATCAATATTGTTTAATTGATTTATTACATTTTTATTTTTAGCTGGAAGTCCTTTAGATAGTCCTCGAATGTCACCAAATCAGCATTTTCCATTTGTTGCTCTAAAAAGGTATAACGTATATATTTATTTTAAATTAATTTTAGTGATATGTAGGTGAAATATTTATATTATTTTTACCTGCAAATATTTTTAACCTTCCTCTTTCCTTCTTTTTAAAAATTCTTCCTTAAGAAATAAATAAAAAGTTCTAGTATTCTAGTTAACTATTAGGTAGAATTAGTATATTTTTTTGCAAGGAAATAAGAAGTTCATTAACTAATGTTTAATTTATTTATATTCTCATGTCCCTTTGAAGTAATGCTATTTTCCTTCCCGGCAATGTGAATCTAACAAACTTCATCAGTTTGACAAGCTCTATGTCTTTTATAATATTCCTATGTTAATCTAGTACTCATGAGCTCTCTCTAATACTACCTTGTATCTGATAGAATTGGTTGATTTAATTTTATGGTGTTGAACTGAGTCAGCTTTGTTGATGCTTATTATCTGTCCATTGATATTCTTCTTTTTTGCCATACCATTAGAAGGTTATAGTTATAGGTGAGGTGCTAGCTTACTTTGAAAGTGAACTGAATGAAAGAAACAGAGAATTTGACTTTTGATTATAGCTTATTGATATGTTTATAGAAAAATTTGTTAATTTGTCGATACGTTGAAATATGCATGATAGTATAGAAGGATCAATCTAATTAGGGATTGATAAATTATTTGCCGCTTCTATATAATAGTTCTTGGCTGGAATGGGGGAGGGTATAACCAGCTGCGCGATCCCAGTCTACTTGACAGAAATAGCACTGTGGAGTATGCCTTCATTAGGTGTAGGAGCAAAATCTCAAAAATCATCAGTAGTGGAATTGGGCAAATCTCAATCGTTAGTGATCCTATAATGATACATTTGTCTTAAAATTCCTCACACTAAAATATATGCTAAAGTCAATTTTAACATTATTGTTTTCCTCTGAAAGAAGTTTGTTTTGTTTTCGGAAATTTTCACAAAATTTAATTTTCGGATTGAAAAATACATACTGAAAGAATCAAAATATAAACATTTTATGATAATAAAATGAACAATATGCTCTTTCAAATAGGAAAAATATCATCTAACTTACAAAAAACATTAATTAATATTCATGAATTTAACTCTGCTGAACAAAGCTATACTGTAGTCTAGACATGTTAAGAAATGAAACACAGTAGAATCCTGATATTTTGTATCCCGGTAATTCATATATCCTGATAATGTTAAGAAATGAAACACAGTGGAATCCTGATATTTTGTATCCCGGTAATTCATATATTCTGATAATTTGTATGAATTAGCTGGTCCCAAGAAAAAATTCCTTTAACTTGTATAATAACAAAGCAATCCGCTCCCCTTGGCAATTTGTTTTTGTTTGCATTCTCTAAGTCTTGTAAACAATTAAAATACGAAGACATATTTAAAAAAATAATAATTCATATTGTTCATAAGAGAGGAGGAGAGGAGAGCGAGTAAGAGGAAATTATTTATTACATTTTTTATTTCTATTCTAAATCTCTATTTCTGTCCAATGTTATGTTTGTTTCAATTCGGTTCAGAAAATACCTCTGGGAAGGTCTAAAAAGTCTTTTCATTAAAGCTGTAGCCGGTGGTGACAAAAAAGCTAATGTGTCCAAACCTTCATAACTTTCCTCCATCGAGGATGATATACATTTTGAAGAATAAGGAAAATACTGCACCCGGCTTCGAAAAGCTAAGTATTAAAGCGCTAGCTTACTAAGTAAAGAAACTGGTGAACAGCCATAATTAGAAAAGCATCTAAAAAAATGGTTTGCGCAAACACGGAATTCTCACTTTACAACTTTCTAATGGTTGATTTGGTAGATTTAAAAAAAGGCCCAAAATAAAATTAAAAAAAGTTAGTAGGGAATGTATGAGTATGTCATCCATAGTTTGTTGTGAATGAGAATATGAGTTGGATAAATAATTGATTCTTATAAGTCCTGTTATCCATAAGCCATACAAACTTATACATATTTGTAAAATGATTAGCGATGGCAATTGTATTAATCTTGTTAGTTCGTATTTTTTGACTCCCGATTATCGATAATTTCGATAATTTGAACATCTCGATAATTCATATTTAACCCTTGCTTCCTTGACAATATTAAATATCGGGATTCTGCTGTATAATATAATAAAAGTTCTTTGTTCGCTTGCCTTATTCTGTTTCATATACAGTGTGTCAAAAAAGTATTCATACACCTGATTTTTTCTCATTCCATCTAGTTTTATTTTAACAAATTATAGATAGAATATAAATAGTATAAGTTATATGAAGTAGTAGTTCGTTCTATAGTATAATTTCTTCCTGTAGTATCAAAGATTAAAAGAAATAATGGTTTCTTGTGTGTATATATGAGGCTGAGAGCAAAAGTGGCCTAAACCACATTTATATTAGGTCACTTTTTCATTTCATTTTGATTAAAAACTGAATTATTTGGATAGGCCAAGTGCTTATATCTACTGGTATATTTGAAAAATAGGTAACAAAGGTAACAAACACCTATATACACCTATAGAGTGCAATTTATGAACCAAAAAAATCAATGTTGGAGTTTTTATTATTTTGTGGGTTAGGCCACTTTTACTCTCATAACCTCATATATACAGGGTGTCTAAGACTCGCTTGAAACTCCCCTTAAACTCCTCAATCTTTGAAATTTAGAGTGTGAGTGAGACTTGGTGGAGCACAACTGTGTCACCTGAAGTTTCCTTTGAGCTCATATTAGATCCCCTAACTTTCTTCAGTACCTCTCCAGCGCACACAACTCTGAAATTCCAATGGTACGGGGTATTTGTTTATGGATTCTGATAGGAAATGAAATTTTAAAATGGATTTACATCAGGCTATTTTTCACATTCTGAGCTAAACAATTTGGTTTGTGACTTAATCTGACCAAAGAAAATTCAGAACTGCTTAGTTCGAGGCTTAAGGGCCGTTTAGACGGGCCACATTTTCCAGCAATGTGTGGCTGCAATATACGGCAATGTTGTCCAAATATCTGCATATGGCCCGGCCACCTAGTTGCAGGTCTTTGCCGAGGTGTTGCTGGTGTTGTCCAGAGTGGTTGGAGAATATTTCATATTGCCGGGCCATATCCGCCTCTGTCTGTAAAACCTAACCTCTCACTCACTTTTTGCGTCTACATCTTGCTTATTGAGGCGATTATTTAATATTAAAGATTATTTTATAATTGATTTTTAATATTATTTTGTATAAATTGTTATTTCAAAGATTATTTTGATATTATTGTACTATAAAAATTATTTTACTTGAGAATTATTATTCACTCATATTATTTCAAATAAAGCATACTATAGGCTAGTATTATAATTAAACAATAATAAATAAGCCAAACATTTTTGTTATTTTAAATAATTACCTAATTGAATTCATAGAAGAATTCTTTGGTTATTTTTGTGAAATGAAAAAACGAACAAATTTATAACTTTTTTTGCTTCTAATCCAGTTTTTATGTCTACTGAATTGCCATATTACCTCTTTTAATAAATATTAATTTTAATCAGTATTAATGGAGCTCTTTAATACATATTGACTCTTTTAAAATATATCTCTGTTAATATATATTAATGAACCTCTCTTAATACATATCTCTTCAATACTCATTAATCCTTATTACCTCTTTCAATACATGTTAATCAAGCTCTTTTAATGCATGTTAAATTGGAAATCTTTAGAAAACATATAAATGCAGATAAAATTATTTTATCGACAAATATAGGAATAGGAATTATTTTATCTTATTCTTATTCAAATAACAAATCTTTATGTTATATATCATCTTATTTTTTATATTAGATAAAAACTTACATGTTACCCTATCTTACTCAAATTATTTTATGGAGTAAATAGGTGTATATGTTAATGCCCAGTTGAGGCTATAGCTGCAATAAGCGCTTATAACCCCATGTAGCCTTTTTGCGGAAAATACTTTAATCACTTCAATATGATATCAAGAATATCCTCTACAACATCTCATTCCAATCAAGAAATAAATGAAGTTTGTACGACTGTTTTTGTGTCCTTATATAACTGTTGTAGTAGTAGCCCTCTGATCCAGCATATAGGAGTTCAGAGGATGAGCTGATTAATAACAGGGGGAAGATCCTATTTGTATCGATACATAATGATTAACATGTAAATGTGTATGTCTTCACAATCATATCAAATAAATCTGGTGACTTACAATATTTCCTCATCTAGTTTTTAGTTACTTAATAAAAATTTAAATAATGACATCAGAAGCCTTCACTTTAATTTAAACTGATTGCTGTCCTTGAAGTGCCTAGTTTTTTATTTAGGAGGGGGGATCTCAAAGTGCAAATATATTTTATTCAACTCAAGCTTAAATTAATTTTTTGAATCTTAATATATAACATACTATTAGGTATAGGTATAGTTTTTTCATAATGTATTTTTCTTTTTATAAAATATCAACTGTTAGCTATGTTTTAAGAGAGGAATAAATGTTCATTCCAACTAAAAAGCATATTCATAGTATTAAAGCTTGTTCTATGCAAGAATGCCCTTGGAAATGGAGTTCTCCATAAAAAGGGCATAAGGGAAGATGTACACCCAAGAGACACATTTTCGATGAGGATTTTTTAAAAATCAGGGTTAGCTCTCTATGATCATTTGAAAAATTCTAATCAATCTTTAACCATCTGGCAACTAATTCCAGACCATAGTAAATGTTTAGCTATATTTAGCATTGGGTACAAATTAATTTAAAAAAAAAAATTGTCTCTGGGTACAACATGGTGATGTATACTTTTCCAAAAAAATCATATTAACTTATAAAATATTGCACTGATCCATCAAAACCTTTTATCATTCCATAGCTAAATAAAACCACTTTAACCCACCAGTTCCCATGGCTAGATGGAACGGTTTTTTAAAAAAAATTTCCCATAATTCTGTTTTTTCACATTTAAATAGCAAGGTGCGATAATCAGTTTGTCGAAAAATTAAAAATTTCTAGGAGAAATTGGGATGGCACCTACAGGTGCCTTTGGGCGGCAGACACCAGGCACCTAGCAGTGCCTTCCAATATTTTTTTTTATTGGGAAGAAGAATGAACATCGACAAATATGCTCAAGATGATTATTTATTAACACTATATAAAACAAAATATAAACGTTAATAAATCGAGCCGCAATAAGAATAAAACGAAATTATAATTTGGAATGAAACACGTGTGAACAGTGGACGTGGAGACCCACGTTGCAAAGTTTGCAGTGTTTCCTGGTTTGCTTGTGGCACTGTGCACACCGACGGTGCTGTTTACAATTTTCCAACTGATGACGAAATTCACTGCTGTTCATCCTTGATGTAGATGGAACATGTTTTATGGCAGGAACAATTTTCGGGGCTGTCCCCAATATGTACAACCATTTTTGAACAATTGCCCTTCCGAAGTCGCACAAGTAGTTTTTGCGTCAATTTCAGTGTACATTTTTAACATCCATGCATCTTGGCATGAAGAATCGACGCATGTATATGTATCTGACTGGGTTTCCCAAAACATGTATTTGGGTGTTAGATATCCAGTGAGCAGTAAGATAGCAATGAACACTTTGATCTCACTGTCTGTCACGTTCAAACTATGGTTGTTTTGTAAAGAATAAGATTACTCTGCTCTGTGATGAGGTCTACCACTTCAGAAGAAAATAGTTCCTCAAACCATTCCACACTAGATTCAATGGATGAGGGCCCTCGTTATTTCTCTCCTTAGCATCCCTATTCCCAGCTCTGTTGGTAAAACCTGATTCGTCTTCAAGCCACATGATTTCTAGATTCTTAGATTTACGGCTCCCGCTTGGCTTAGCTCTATATGTCATACTGTTTGATAGGCCAGCTACAATCAAGAGTTTAGAATTCACACTTGATCCTATTGTTTCTGCCTGTATCTTTACTTTTTTGTCTTTATTATCGCTCGAATCACTTTTTATCATGCTCCTGATGACCATCCTTCCTCTCGTTTCGTTACTATTCACTTCTTCTTGGGCTGCTTCAGTTTCCCCTTCCCCTGTAATGTTTACAGGGATACTTGACATGATGTGGTTCTCCTCAACGACAAGATTACCATCCTTAGTGACAAGATTTCCATTATCAGCGACAATATTTTCATCCTCGCCGACAAGATTTCCATCCTCAGCGACAATATTTTCATCCTCACCGACAAGATTTCCATCCTCAACGACCTAGTTTCCATCATAGTACTCAATCAAGTCCAATTACTCATCACCTCCCACCCACCCCGTTTCCTCCATCATTTCGATTTCCCTTTGATTCTCATCTGCATCGCCATTAGCGTAAATATTTTCTCCATAAGTGGCCTTTACTTCAACTTCACTTCCAAGTATATTACCTGGAAGGTGATTCATATCAACCTCATCATCTTCTCCACTTTCTTCATCAGTTTTTCATCCATCATCAGCTGGAAATAGAGTGATTTCAATATCCTCTAGGTCATGGCCAGCTTCTAGGAGAGATATAATCTCGTGCAGAGGAATTATGTTGAATAACATGAGAGGCATATGAGTACCCATCGAAAGTAACACTAGACTGGTCAATAATAATTATGTTCTCTATTTTTATGCGGCTCACTCTATGCTTAGTTTCATAGATTACTATAATAATCCTATTTTTATAGTAGGAAATTAACAGTTAGATTCCACATAAAAACGTTCACAATAGCAACACGTACATTCCGGATTACATTGAATACGTACATTGAATGTAAATAGCATCAAACTTGTAGAGGACCATGGAGAGGAAGAGGCTTCATCGAATGATTGACCACATAAATACATAGTTACATACACTGAACAAATAGGTACATAATAATAGTAATAATAACAATAATAATTAGTCTGAAACTATTATTATGCACTTTATTATGCACTGAACTACGCCAAAACCCAAAAATATTAGTTAAACACAAAAATGAACGCACAGTTGAAGTTCGGAGTCGTAGCTGTAGTTTCCCAAAGGCACCGACAGGTGCTCCCATGCGTTTGCACTTGTTGAGTTGGCTTATAATTTACTTTTATACACGTAAAAACGTTTCTAAACACAAGTTACTTTCATCATGCATTGAAATAAAACGGAATTATACTTTTTACCTACCCTTTCCTATCCATTTTCAAGGAAATGTGGCGGTGTGTCCACAAGGTTACCCTTATCACTAAGAAGGTTCAATACAGACTGATACTAATCACAAATGAACACACATAACGGCCGAACTATGGAACCAATAGTTGTGTTAGGCTCCAGAGATGCCATTAGATGTATCCTAATTCAAAAATGATGAAGTAGAGTGTCAACACAGGCAAATAAAAGAAGAGCACCTGTAGGTGCCTTTGGGAACTGACGGGTTAACAAAAAACTACTGTTCTTTATATTAAACAAGTATTATCAAGATGAAAACTTCACAAGTTGATACCACACTTTTACTCATCATAATCAAAAATACTTAACCAGCTCCTGACAGGCAACTGGTGGCTCAGGGAATCCCAGGTTCAGGCCGCAGTCATGTTTGGCAAAAAGCAACTTTTCCAAGTGGGAGAAAAAAAAAACCTTTCCCTACAGCATGGAAAAACCCTCCTTGTTCCCCGGTACAACACCTTCACCTATAAGAAATTATGATTCTTTGCTATTAATTTTCAGTACTGGTTTCAGGAATAACTGGTTGACATAATCAAATGCAAGGAGTTGTTAGGCAGCATAAAAATTTTCTGTTTCACTTTCATTAAGTATTTTTATCGAATTAGAATCCCTCTTTCGTAAACCTAAACCTTTAGGGTTCTTTTCAATAGCTATTAATATACTACTATCTATTAAGTTTCTGAATTATTTTTCATTGTCTGAATCATCTTATGATTCCGGCACAAATGAACAACTATCTCAGGATGTGTTGATGACACCGAAGGTTGGGAAATGCTTGATGCTGATACATTATCAACTGCATGGTTCTTTATAACAGAAATAACACACTTCATAGGGGATGTGGATGCATTTTTTAATTAAATAAGACATGAAGGCAATACAGTATCTTTCTTTTTAGCATCCAAATTTACATTTACACCTTTACTTCTGAATTGTATTTTTATTTTAACTTGAATAGCATTGCCAATGAATAATTTTTCATCTTGATGTGAATTTGATGAAAGAATGCACTTGGAGCCACTTTACAAACATTAGTTAAGGAACAATAGTTCGTTTATTTTGAATCTGAAACTTCTTTTCTTTGGCACTTTCACTCCTACCCCTATTTCTTCAGTCTCTCACATGCTTCGATGGTTTGTTTCGCTACCAGCTGTTTTTATACGTTTTCTGGAACAATGGATAAATGTAAAAATGAAAACAATGTACATAACAAAGCAGCATAACCTAGTATAGAACCTCCGCCAATAGAAACGAAGATCGTCACTGTCTGTATGTGTGGCCCATCTAAAAACTATTTTCAAGAAATCTATTGCCGCAAATATTGCCGAGCATCAACATATGGCCATCAATATTGCCAGGCTATATTGCTGAAAATATTGTTGGGCAATATGCAATTTTTATTACTCTTCTGAACGGCATTAGAGAGAAGTACCTGCTAGCAGCTGGTACCTCATACTCCTGGTTTAGATATGTAAAGGATTTTCTTCTTTATTTGTGATATATTTATTTCCAGATTGTGAAAATCCTGATGCAATTGGAAAAAATGAAGGTTATTATTGAATTCAGCACTAAAAAATACATAGGAATCAATTATCAAAAGTTAAAAAAACATTGAAGTGTTGTTAAAAGAAATATAATTATAATAATTAGAATTTTAAATTTTATTGTTAAAAGTAAATTTTTTATGGTAAAAATGTTCCTTTCAGCCATGGAATTGTTTGTATTATGTTTTTAAACGCAATAAATCATTTAGCCTTTACCTGACAAATAACGTTTTACCATTATGGCCACATTTTTATTTGAGTTAAGGAGTGGTGAACAAAGAAAACAGTAATGTGACTCAAAAACAAGCCACTTTATTTGAAACAAACAAAAAGTTATATACATTATATTTTTCTATGTTACACGGAATATATATTGCTACCTTGGAAGAAGACTGGCACAACTCAAAAATTAATGATTTTCCAATTTTTGTGTAATTCATAAATAAATAAATTTATACATAAATATATATATATATATTTTTTCCCTTTTATGGTAACCCCATAAAAGGCGAATTTATTTATTGAATACATGTTACATGCCTTTTAGAGGCATACTACATATATTATTTGTAATACAAAATAATTTGTTACAAGTTGAATGTACAATATGTTAACATAAGAAAAAATTAACAAAATCAATAAAAGTTTTAAAAAATAAATTGGATAAAATATAAAACAAAAAATTAAATAAAAATAGAACAGATAATAAAATAAAATTAAAAAAATTATCTTTATACATACATATATAAAACAAATAAAAAATATCTTAACATTTAAATAACAAAAGAAGCTAGATTTAAATACAATATAGATTTAAAACTTCCCTTTAAACCTTTCAATCATTTTTTTTTTTTAAACCTTACAATAAAATAAAATTTCAACTTTTAAATAGCTAAAGAAAATATAATATAACTTCAAACCTCTCAAAATAAAAATTTAAACGTTACACTTATTTAAACTTCACTAAAAAAAAAAATATATATTTTTAAACAAAAAAAATTGATAAAAAAATAAAAATAAATAAATAAAAAAACAAAACAAGTTTCAACCATCAAATTCAGGTTGCCCTTCTAGTCGGCCAGTCATTCAAAATCAATTTGTTTTATAAAATTGTTTAAGTCTGTCTTAAATTAAGTAAAAAAATGTTTTCTGATTCAGGCCAATTACCATGCTTTAGTATTATGTCTTGTATTAATTTAAATCTCTGTCTGTCATATAATTTGCAGTCTTAAAGGATATGTCTAAAATTGTGAATCTGCCCATCTTTGTCACATAAGTCAGTTGATATGATATTGAAACGTTTTAAGTAATATTTTGTGTTACGTGTTCTGTAAGGAATGGTGTCAGTTTGTATTCTGGGCTGTGTATTTGTTTGTGATTGTATAGTGTTATTTGTGGAATGTATTTGTGTAGACTGGGTGATTTGGTCGAAGCCATCCACATTGCGTTCTACTTAACTACCAACTCATTGGTATACCTATATATATATATATATATATATATATATATATATATATATATATATATATATATATAGGTATATATATAGTATATATATGTATATATAGTATATATATATATATATATATATATATATATATATATATATATATATATATATATATATATAAGGTAGAAATGGTCCGGGTCAAGAATAAAATAAAATAATTGTAACTATTTATTTAATGCCCTCGTTTCGACCCAAATTGTAGGTCTTCATCAAGGCTCTACAACCTATGAGAGATAAGATAAGACACATTATATACATACCTAAGTCAGTCTTATCCTATCCCTCATAGGTTGTATAGGCCTTATGAAGACCTACATTGTTGGTCAAAACGTCTGCAATATATATTTACAACTATGTTATTTTATTCTCGACTGCCACCCAGACCATCTCCTTCCTAAGACCATAGGGTCAACTATAAATACACTATGTGCATATATATATATATATATATATATATATATATATATATATATATATATATAAATGTTGAGGCATGTGATATTTATAAAATTTATGATAAAATGAACAAAATTTAATTATAAAAAGTTAACCCTCCCAGCACCAGGTAAAGAAAATAAGACTAAATACCGGGTGGGATATTTACGCACCCAATCTAATTTTCTAGTGATTTTTGCTATTTGTTTTGATTTGATTGCTGTAAACATTATAAGCAAAATAAATTAATGAAACCTTACCTAAAATTTTACAGATGTATATTTCCAAGTGTGATCCAGAGGTATCTCAACAGTGTTTTTTGTAAAAAAAAAATTCCATAGAAATCGTATGCTGCAAATTTTCTCAAATTGACAACGGGAATTCATCACAGATAGTTTAAGGAAAAATTTAATGTAATTTCATAAATGTATCACTGTTTTTACAAGCATTGTGTACAAAAATACTAAGCATGGGGTTCAGGCAGACCTAAAGAAGGTTAATTTTTTTAAATTCTGCTGGCCTTCTGTCTGATTCATAGAATAGACAGTTACCGAACTGGTCCTTGAATATTAAGGGGAAAGGGCAATTTAGGTGTTTTAAATTAAATTTTTAAATTAAATTTAATAGGTTTAATTTAAATTAAATTAAATAAATTAGGTATTTTAATAGTGAGGTAAGGTTTTATCAAAAAGTGGTCATCACAACTGTTGCAGACCTGGTCACATCACAGAGTAAAGCTGACCACATCTGTTGCTGCCTTAGCACTGAAAGGATTAATATACTAATGTTTTGTAATTATGGGTTACTCTGGTATCTTATCATTATCTTTCCTGTTTTGAAACATTACCTACAAAATTGTATATTTATTTCTTTATTTTGATAGACCATTTAATCACATCAGTAACGATGTAAGAGGTGATGGTAGAAGATGGTCAGTTGCATCACTTCCTTCTTCTGGCTATGGAACCACTCCAGGCAGTTCAAATGTTTCAGTATGTATGAAATTAAAAAATCTTATTCCTAAAAAATGTAGGAAAATCTTTTTGTAAATGTGTATCTAATTAAAGTTTATTTTTATTTATGTATACTCAATTTATAAAAAGTTACTTTCATCAATTAACCAAATTGAATTGATAGACCAACTTAAATTTACAGTGTAAATCTATTAAACATGAATTGGTATGGTTGTTTATTCAATAAGTAATAATTTAAGTTTAATAAGTCTGTTAAACATGTCAAATCATTTGTTAAATTCTTATCTTTTCAGTCTGTTACGGAATACCAGGTGAGTTAATTATTTAGATTGAATATAATATGTTTCATTGGTTGCAGAAATATAATATTATTTTGTGTTATGAATAAAGGTATATGATAAAAGTGTGATCATGGTGTGGACTTTTTATTGTTTTTTTAAAAGGTTAGTTTAGAATTAACAATATTTTTCAATGAATAGTCTATGACAATTTCAACTAATTATCTGCAAGAAACTTCAGTAACTATTAAATGCTTATATCTAATTAAAAAAGTAAATGAATGCATTCATATTCTGTCAACCTTGTGAAAATTGTTGAAGTTACTCACTCTACAAGGCATCAGCTTATACCTATTTCCCCTCAAGAAATGTAACTAAAATAAAAATAATCTTATATATAAAAATTAATGTGGGTTTGTTTGTTTGTATTTTATGTGCTGTCATACCGTTCATCCAATTGCAATATCATCTAAACTGGCCCAGTATTAGCAAAAATATCTTACGTATAAAAATTAATGTGGGTTTGTTTGTTCGTACTTTATGTGCTGCCATATCGTTCATCCAATTGCAATGAAACTTCCTGAACTCATTGCCTGCACTTGCACGAATTTAATAGGCAGGGTGGGTTTGAAAAGATTCGTAAATCTAAGTGGTTAAAAATTATTTCTAAAGCCTAAGAAAAAATTAGTTTTTCGAATAGGTCAAAAACTATACATCTTCTGGAAAACTATAGGTACTCATTTGAAAGATAAATAAATTCTATATAAAACAAAAGCATCTAAGCTGGGCCAGTATTAGCAAAAATACTAAATATTTAAAAACAATGTATAAAAATCATATTGGACATTGTATCCATGTTTTCAGTGCAGGTTCCCATGGAAACACGTTCAATTTTATTTATTTATTTTATTAAATAATTCGAAAACTATACATTTCATTTACACACACAGGTTGTCATTTAAAAGGAAGCTAATTGAATTATCAGTATAATAGAAATACACCACTCTTTCACTGACTGATTTAGTAGTCACAATATCTCAAAAACGATAATGCCTAAAAAGCTCAAATTTTTAATGGTGACTCTCCTTATGTTGTATATGTGCAATTAGACGTTATTTGAAAACATCGTACTCTAGGTGATTAAAACAAATTATTTCTTAAACTTAAATAAACCTATTTCACTTTTTACAGGAGAAAGGCTTCATCCATGGATGGGAAAAATCGCATTGATGTAACAAATGTGTTGCGACGGTATACGACTGTTATGTTTAGAAGCTAAAACGTTAGTATAGACAACGGCAAACGGTACATTTTTTTCGGACTTTATCTCACTCAAATAAAGTGCCTCCAAAGCGTGTATAACGAGAGAATTCGAGCTTTAAAAAAATTCGTCCGCGGTCGCCCGCCAATTAGAGATCTTATAGGCCCATAACTCGGCCATTTATAAAGATAGAGGGGAAATGTAAGATTTTTTTTAATCAGCACAACAAGGCATTAAAAAAAAAATCTATATCTGTAAATGCCTTTGGTTTATTATTTTCAATAATTGACCTTTGTAATTGACCAAAGCAAACAATTTTGTAACCCCCTCCCCCTCAAAATTTGAGATTTTATATTTCAAGATACTTAGAATCCAAATATCGAATAAAAAAAAAAAAATCTGTCAGTCCGTTGTACACGGCATTTCTCCAATACTACTGGACCGACTCTTGAGATTCGGCACCAATGTCACAGGTCACCCCAGGACGATCCTTGGAACTTGACATTGCTATCCATCTGTTTTTTTTTTAAATGGTGGCCGATTAGAGACTTATAAGCAAGCCCACAACTCAATTGTGCGAATTAAATTTAGAAAATCCATGTTTTTCACATGTCCAGTTGTATGTTGCATGCTCACGAGTCGGACAGCCAACACATTTATTTGTCTTCTCTGAAGACGGAAAAACCAAAAATATTATCTAACCTGAAGCACTTGAATAATAAAGTCATAAAAATAAAATGAATATCATTTAAACCTCTTCTTTATATATAGTTCTATTTCAATGAATGTATTCATTATAGATAAGAAGATAAATATCATTCTTTTTTTCCATTCATTTCTATTTCCTTTTCATTCTATTATTTTATCATTATTTCTTAATTTATTCTGTGCTAGTTACCAGCTAGTCTAGTGGTTTATAAATTTCCAATGCTCTCCCAAAATTACAAACTATATCTGCTTTTGGATTTCAGGTTGTTGTAAGGGCATTACATTATGTTTGGTATAGTTTGTTTCTGAGCATTGATCTTTTGATAACTCATATAACATGATCTGTTGAAGACTGTAAGGTTGATTTGGCAAAAAGGATAGAGTGATCCAGGGAATCAAAAGCT
The DNA here is from genome assembly GCA_948150685.1 of Rhaphigaster nebulosa. NCBI lineage: Eukaryota > Metazoa > Arthropoda > Insecta > Hemiptera > Pentatomidae > Rhaphigaster > Rhaphigaster nebulosa. The sequence goes on along the minus strand of OX411307.1, from coordinate 100,634,229 downwards.
TTAGAGAAGTCAAGGAGTACTAATACAGTTAATTTTTTTTCATCCATAGCAATGTGTATGTCACTGGTGATTTTGACAAGAGCGGATTGTGTGGCGGAACTGGGACGGAAACCAGATTGGAGAGGTTCGAGAAGTTTGGATTTTTCAGGGAAATTTGATATTTGTGATTGGACTATTCTTTCTAGAGATTTGGAAAGGTTAGAGAGGATGGAAATCTGGCAATAGTCTATAGGAGAAATAGGGTTCTGTTAATAGGGTGGACTAAGGCTTTTTTCCACGAGGTATGAAATACTGAATTTAGGAGAGAGATATTAAAAATGAAAAGAAGAATTGGTAGGATTTCAGGGAGACATGATTTCATTATGGAGGAAATAAGGTTTGGCAGGGGAGATATAAAAATTATTGGAGTTGAATGATAGTACTAAGGAAAAGCAGGAAGAAGAGGTTGGAGAAGTGTTTGAGGAGGCTGATAAAAAGTATGAATTTAATTCATCAGGTGAAACTGGGAAGACTAATGAGGAAGAGGATTTACAAAGGGAGAGTTGGCGAAGGAGTTGTCATTTTGATTTATAATCAGGAGCAGAGGAAAGGGCTTCATGAGAGTAGTTGGATTTTGCTCTCCTAACAGTTTCCTGTGTCAAATTGTGGAGTACCCTAAACGCTTTGTAGTCATCTGCTAGAGCCTTATGCATCTAAAGCGTCTATGGGCTGCCTCCGTCTCCTTTGCATATCTTTTATTTTTTGACACATCCAAGGAGCAGGCGGGCGACAGAAAGCAAAAGTTTTGAGTGGGGCATGGGTATCAAGGATATGGATAAGATTAGAGGTGAGGATGTCAACCATGGAATCAATGGAAGAACAGGAATAGATTTCTCTCCAATTCATGGTTTCAAGATCAGGTAAAATATTTTCGTGGATGAGGGCTTCTAGGTTATAGAAAGTAATGGATTTAGGGAGGATTGCAGGAGTTTGGATATTGTAGGATAGTTGGATTAAGTCATGAGAGGACAGAAACGCAACAGGTAGCTGAGAAGATGAAAGGAGATTACGTGCTGAATCAATGACATGCAGGTCTAACCAGGTATCGGACCGGCAAGTGTGATGAGTAGAAGAAAATGGGACAATGAAGAGACGGAGGGAGAAGAATAGATTTTCGAGGTAGAGTTTGTCGTTGGAATCAGAAATTGGTATCAAGATCGCCAGAGATTATTATATTGTTGTAGAGAGGAACATAATTGTAGAGGATTGATTGATGAGTCAAAAGGAACCAAAGGAGGGCGATACACCACAGCATATAGGAGTGTATGCGCATTGGAGAAAATTTTAACGAAATTACAGTCATTAGACCTATTGTCCTATATGCAACCATGATACGGTGGCACAAAGCAAATGTAAGCCACCAAAAATACATCTATAAAGAAACTACAAAAATTAGACTGTTTAATGATAACTGGCGCTATGGGCACTACTCCAACTGCTGCAATGGAAGAGTCAAAAACTATTTACAAGGTGGTCAAACAGGGTACAACTTCTAGGGTCCTGATACGGGGAGAACATTGGAAGTTGTATCAAAGCATAGAAGAAGACATGATGCTTATCATTCACTCTAATGTTCAAGTACGAAAGTACATAGACATAAAATACACTAGAAAAATAGATAAGACAAGGCAGCAACAAACCAAACAGTGGGATTGACTGCTATACGGATGGCACTCTTAGGCTATGGCCTGAGTGGAGAACGGTAGCGGGGACTGGTGTGCAGCGTTTTCAATTACAAAATTGATATAAATGCACCCGTCCTGGGTCAGATAGGCGGGGAGCGTACTGTTTTCTGTCTGGTGTAGCAGGCCGCATGCATCTCAAGCCTGTTTGTCCTCATAGAACATTTGTAGAGTGTGTAAATTGAACTGAAGAGATCATTATAGAAATACAGAGCAAATATGTATTGCTATTCGTTACATGAATAATTTAGTAATTATAATTAATTAATAATTATAATTATTAAATAATTGATAACATTACCAATTCATATTTAACCGTTTCCAAGACAAACTCAGCCTTTATTGAGTTCAATATATTAATATAAATCATGTTTACATAATTATATTGTTAATGGTTATTTAAATTATCTATTGTGTTTATTAAACAACGTGGTTTGTTTTCATGTGGTATGTGTATCTATTCATCGTATGATATTTGAATTCGCGAGCTCATGTATCGATATATCTTAACTTCTCGGATGTTCTCGATATTGAGATCCATTACTGTCTATTATTGGGTTATCAGGGGCCCTTATTATCAAAATCTATCGATTTTAAAATAGTGTGCTCATGTATTGGTATTTGAATTAAGTTATTACAGTAAATGGAAATGCCCATGCGCAATAAAAAATATATTTTGCATTATTGATTATGAATTTGCGTCCTTAAAAATGTGAAAAATGATCCCTGTAATATAAAATAATACTATAAAAGTAGTAAATAAAGGGAATTGAAAGCAAATTCATAATTAGTATCTCCAAAAACCATTGCGCGCTCACTTTATGCAGTTCAATGAAACTGCAAATCCGATTATCTAAAAATCGATCCCAACATCGAAAAGATCCAAAAAGCTAAAATAAATTATACGTAAGTGCGCTATAGTAAAGTCGATAGTATTTTCATAAAAAGGGCCACTGATAAACCAATAATGAACCTCAATATCGAGGATATGATTACAGTTTAATAAATCGATACTTAGGGGCGTGACCTTAAAATAGAAAGTGTTTTCATAATAAGGAGCCTCGATAACCCAAGAATGGACCTCAATTATGAGGATATCCAAAAAGTTAAAATTAATCGATACGAATACCACTTATACAAAGCTACATTTTTAAAAACATCTGATGTGACACCTCATGACTTCCTTGTACGCCTGTTGAACTATATTGCAGTGGTTCAAAAAAAAGGTGGGAAGTAAAAAACAAAACAGTTTCAGGTAAAGTACCACTTCTGGCAAGAAAATTTTCACCATAATCTAGTATGTTATTATATTGACATACAAATTTTATATACCAAATCTGAGATGTTTTTCATTATATTTTAATATAATTTTTAATGAGTTTATTTATGACCTTCATGCAAAGTACCACTTCCATCAAGCCGATTTTTACCAAAATCTAGCATATTATTTTTATTGAAATAAAAGTCTTTTATACTAAATTTGAGATATTCTTCATTATATTGCAATATAATTTTTGATGAAAGTATATGACCTTTAAGTAAAGTACCACTTTTGTCTCGTTTAGAAAATCATTTAAGATACCTAATAATGCAAGTGCTGTTGGTTTGAGTCTATTGGTTTGCAGAATAGTTCTTCTGCTGCTGAAATGCCATAACAAAAACGAACATAGGCAATTAAATGAGCATCTTTATTGCTATCTGTTGCCTCATCAAGCTGAATAGAAAATAAATTGTCACTAGCTATACCACCAATACGACGGGTAACAGTATTATTTGAAAGAGGTATGGAATGTAATTGTTTGGCAAAAGTATCTCCAAACATAGTTTCTACAATCTCAATTGCAGTTGGCAGAATAAGCTCTTTACCGATGTGAACCTTTTTACATCTGGCTATTTGATATGATACTTTGTAAGAGGCAAGTGTTGCTTTTTCATTCATAGACAAAGTTTTTTTGAAATGTATCATAGGATTTTAGTTTTAATTCGAAGAATTCTCGGGGTTCGTTTATGCACTCATTATGAAGTGTTTCTTAATATCATTTAGGTTTCATGCTGTCTGCTGCCAAACTTTTTGAGCAAATGGTACACAAAGGCCTTTCTTCTCCATTTACTTCAGTGCTGGTAAATCCAAAATTTAAATACTATTCAAAATATTTTCTTGATTTTATCTTTGTAACCATTGTCGTCTGTGCACTTTTTGATGCTTCACTATAGTTTAATGCTCGCTTACGTCCACTTAAAAATTTATCCATGATTCTGTATATATACACTGTATAATTCTACTGCTATAATACTGTATAATATCATTAATTGCAAATAACACAGTATACACATTCACGGTAGAGGTAGAAGGATCGACTCGACTGAGACCGGCGAGAACGAGGTGCAATATTTATACCCGCCATGCAAACGTTCCAGAATATTCGAGACAAATCTATGCATTCAAATTTAAAATATTGAACTGATAAATGATATATTTGAAAATTAGAATTGGTATATGCATTATGTGATTATGTAAACTAAATTAAATAGAAAATAATATTGGGATTACAGCACAATTTCAATGAAAATTATTGTATGAGAGGGGAGGGGAGCGTAATGAAAATTGGGCTGTAAATACTAAAAGGTTGAGAAACACTGATGTGTGTGTGTGTATATATATATATATATATATATATATATATATATATATATATATATATATATATATATATATATATATATATATATATATATATATATATATTATAATATATATATATATATATATATTATAATATATATATAAAAAAATATAATATATATATATATATATATATTTTATATAATATATATATAAAAAAATAATATAATATATATATATATATATATAACATGATATTGTTTACAATTATTTTAATTACCTATTGTGTTTTTCTCAAACCAAATGTTTTTCACAAAAATTTCTTTTTTTCACATTTCAATAGAAATATATTCACCTTGGCCAACCCTGAATCCATTTTGACTAGTTTCAATCAAAAATTATATTGCAATATAATGAAGAATATCTCAAATTTAGTATAAAAGACTTTTATTTCAATAAAAATAATATGCTAGATTTTGGTAAAAATCGGCTTGATGGAAGTGGTACTTTGCATGAAGGTCATAAATAAACTCATTAAAAATTATATTAAAATATAATGAAAAACATCTCAGATTTGGTATATAAAATTTGTATGTCAATATAATAACATACTAGATTATGGTGAAAATTTTCTTGCCAGAAGTGGTACTTTACCTGAAACTGTTTTGTTTTTTACTTCCCACCTTTTTTTTGAACCACTGCAATATAGTTCAACAGGCGTACAAGGAAGTCATGAGGTGTCACATCAGATGTTTTTAAAAATGTAGCTTTGTATAAGTGGTATTCGTATCGATTAATTTTAACTTTTTGGATATCCTCATAATTGAGGTCCATTCTTGGGTTATCGAGGCTCCTTATTATGAAAACACTTTCTATTTTAAGGTCACGCCCCTAAGTATCGATTTATTAAACTGTAATCATATCCTCGATATTGAGGTTCATTATTGGTTTATCAGTGGCCCTTTTTATGAAAATACTATCGACTTTACTATAGCGCACTTACGTATAATTTATTTTAGCTTTTTGGATCTTTTCGATGTTGGGATCGATTTTTAGATAATCGGATTTGCAGTTTCATTGAACTGCATAAAGTGAGCGCGCAATGGTTTTTGGAGATACTAATTATGAATTTGCTTTCAATTCCCTTTATTTACTACTTTTATAGTATTATTTTATATTACAGGGATCATTTTTCACATTTTTAAGGACGCAAATTCATAATCAATAATGCAAAATATATTTTTTATTGTGCATGGGCATTTCCATTTACTGTAATAACTTAATTCAAATACCAATACATGAGCACACTATTTTAAAATCGATAGATTTTGATAATAAGGGCCCCTGATAACCCAATAATAGACAGTAATGGATCTCAATATCGAGAACATCCGAGAAGTTAAGATATATCGATACATGAGCTCGCGAATTCAAATATCATACGATGAATAGATACACATACCACATGAAAACAAACCACGTTGTTTAATAAACACAATAGATAATTTAAATAACCATTAACAATATAATTATGTAAACATGATTTATATTAATATATTGAACTCAATAAAGGCTGAGTTTGTCTTGGAAACGGTTAAATATGAATTGGTAATGTTATCAATTATTTAATAATTATAATTATTAATTAATTATAATTACTAAATTATTCATGTAACGAATAGCAATACATATTTGCTCTGTATTTCTATAATGATCTCTTCAGTTCAATTTACACACTCTACAAATGTTCTATGAGGACAAACAGGCTTGAGATGCATGCGGCCTGCTACACCAGACAGAAAACAGTACGCTCCCCGCCTATCTGACCCAGGACGGGTGCATTTATATCAATTTTGTAATTGAAAACGCTGCACACCAGTCCCCGCTACCGTTCTCCACTCAGGCCATAGCCTAAGAGTGCCATCCGTATAGCAGTCAATCCCACTGTTTGGTTTGTTGCTGCCTTGTCTTATCTATTTTTCTAGTGTATTTTATGTCTATGTACTTTCGTACTTGAACATTAGAGTGAATGATAAGCATCATGTCTTCTTCTATGCTTTGATACAACTTCCAATGTTCTCCCCGTATCAGGACCCTAGAAGTTGTACCCTGTTTGACCACCTTGTAAATAGTTTTTGAGCTTTTGACTCTTCCATTGCAGCAGTTGGAGTAGTGCCCATAGCGCCAGTTATCATTAAACAGTCTAATCTTTGTAGTTTCTTTATAGATGTATTTTTGGTGGCTTACATTTGCTTTGTGCCACCGTATCATGGTTGCATATAGGACAATAGGTCTAATGACTGTAATTTCGTTAAAATTTTCTCCAATGCGCATACACTCCTATATGCTGTGGTGTATCGCCCTCCTTTGGTTCCTTTTGACTCATCAATCAATCCTCTACAATTATGTTCCTCTCTACAACAATATAACTGCTGCAATGGAAGAGTCAAAAGCTCGAAAACTATTTACAAGGTGGTCAAACAGGGTACAACTTCTAGGGTCCTGATACGGGGAGAACATTGGAAGTTGTATCAAAGCATAGAAGAAGACATGATGCTTATCATTCACTCAAGTACGAAAGTACATAGACATAAAATACACTAGAAAAATAGATAAGACAAGGCAGCAACAAACCAAACAGTTTATGAATTGGAGAGAAATCTATTCCTGTTCTTCCATTGATTCCATGGTTGACATCCTCACCTCTAATCTTATCCATATCCTTGATACCCATGCCCCACTCAAAACTTTTGCTTTCTGTCGCCCGCCTGCTCCTTGGATGTGTCAAAAAATAAAAGATATGCAAAGGAGACGGAGGCAGCCCATAGACGCTTTAGATGTATAAGGCTCTAGCAGATGACTACAAAGCGTTTAGGGTACTCCACAATTTGACACAGGAAACTGTTAGGAGAGCAAAATCCAACTACTCTCATGAAGCCCTTTCCTCTGCTCCTGATTATAAATCAAAATGACAACTTCTTCGCCAACTCTCCCTTTGTAAATCCTCTTCCTCATTAGTCTTCCCAGTTTCACCTGATGAATTAAATTCATACTTTTTATCAGCCTCCTCAAACACTTCTCCAACCTCTTCTTCCTGCTTTTCCTTAGTACTATCATTCAACTCCAATAATTTTTATATCTCCCCTGCCAAACCTTATTTCCTCCATAATGAAATCATGTCTCCCTGAAATCCTACCAATTCTTCTTTTCATTTTTAATATCTCTCTCCTAAATTCAGTATTTCATACCTCGTGGAAAAAAGCCTTAGTCCACCCTATTAACAGAACCCTATTTCTCCTATAGACTATTGCCAGATTTCCATCCTCTCTAACCTTTCCAAACCTCTAGAAAGAATAGTCCAATCACAAATATCAAATTTCCCTGAAAAATCCAAACTTCTCGATCCTCTCCAATCTGGTTTCCGTCCCAGTTCCGCCACACAATCCGTTCTTGTCAAAATCACCAGTGACATACACATTGCTATGGATGAAAAAAAATTAACTGTATTAGTACTCCTTGACTTCTCTAAAGCTTTTGATTCCCTGGATCACTCTATCCTTTTTGCCAAATGAAAATCACTATCCTTTTCCAACAGCTGTATTCAGTGGTTTCAATCTTTCCTTTCCGATCGGTCTCAAGCAGTTACCATTCCTAATCAATCCCTACCCTCCTTACCCTGTCCTCAGGAATAGCCCAGGGCTCGAGGATTTTCCCACTCCTTTTAAATTCCTATATCAATGATCTTCCTAATTCAATCCACCACTATTCCTATCACCCATACGCTGACGACTTCCAAATCTATCTATCCTTTCCTTCTTCTGACTATTAGTAGCATTTATCAGTATTCTGGAAGATCTAGATAGAATCAGTGCCTGAGCAAATCTTAATAGATTAAGATTAAACGCTATGAAAATGCAGACCGTTCTCATCGGTTCCAATTCCCTCCTTAGATCCAATGCCACCTTCCCTACTTTAATCCTAAATGATCACCTCATCACTTTCAGCTCCTCAATTAAAAACTTTAGTATTATTATCAACTAAACCCTTACCTGGAAATCCCGGTCGATAAGTACCCTTAAGTTATTCCTTTGTTCACGATATCTTCTTCCACAACTTACCCGTAAACTCCTCGTATCCTTCCTTATCTTCCCCCACTTTGACTATGGCTGTGTGGTATATGGGGGCCTCTCGAAGAGACTCGAGGACAGATTGAACTGCTTTTTAAGATTTGCCTTTGGTACCTCGAGAGGGGCTCATATGTCCCACCTTTACGGTGAGTTAAAGTGGCTCTTCCCCTCCAACTGTAAACAATATTTCCTTTGATCTCTTTCATCCTTTCATCCAACAAATTAACAATAAAGAACAAATTAACCAAGACTAGTCTAAGTTACACTCAATCAGCTTATCTGAAATATATCTAAAAATTACAAAATAAATAATATTTACAAGTTACATTGACAAGTTTGTCAAATTTTTAAATTACCATATCTTTTAATTTAGATTATCCATTCATCATTGTACGAATTCCTCACGTTTATTACGTTCAAATCTTTGAACTGCAGATATATTATCCCTAAACAGGCCAATTTTATTACAATAACAAAGATAATTTATGCAGATAGTATTTAAAGTGAGTTGACATGATTTTGCTGTTGTAAAATTTAGACACGCATTATCATTGCAGGGATACCACATGATTATTAGCATTAAATACGCCAACTGCTGATGCTTTATCCAAAAATAGGCCAGTACATGTGAATCAGATTAGTTTATTGATTGTCTAAGCCCGGGATACGAAATTTATGTCTCTCTAGGCATTTGGGGTCATCACCTAGGTGGCTCACAAGCTTTTGTAAGTACTAGGTTGTTAAAAAAGTCTTTGTGCATAGAATAATTTTTATTTTAATTTCAGTATAAAATCTATACATTAAAATTCTTCTTCAAAATATATGGCATCATTGCCAATTACTTTAACCCATCTTTCTAGCAGAAGTTGAATTTGGTTGTCCTTGGTTTTCAAGGCAGAAAACTCCTCAAATCCTGATTTGACATTCCTGTTGTTTTTGAAGTGTCAGGCTTTCAAAAAATGTGCTATTGACAGTAAAAGACCATAGCCAGCAATGCAATGTCAGAGCTGTAAGGAGGGTGGGGTAAGATGCTAACACCCTCCATTTCTGAGAATCTTTCTTTGATTAATAGTGAATGATGGGCAGGAGCACTGTCTTGCTGATACATCACTTTAATGATTGACCAAAGCAGGGGACTCCTCTTTTAAAACTCTATATGCTCTTTCAAGTTGTTCACAGTAAAGCTAAACATCAGTAACTCTGCCATCTGGAACCAGATCAAAGTGCAAAACATCCTCATAATTCCACCAAACACAAAGCATTACCTTGAAGGCTGTTCTGAGAATTGAACCGCCTGGACCAAAACGCTACTGTATTATGATACACTACATTTTCATCTTCCACCGCACAAATTTCCTCAGCAGCTGCCTTCGCTCTTAATTCTTTTTTCCAGGAATGCCTCAGAAGACCAGGAATGACAATTTTTTCTTCCTGCATTATCAGTGAAATTTATAAAATGGAATGAAAGCTAGGGTTGGTATACGTAATTAAATAAAGGATTAGTCAGAGTAAACAACGATATATGCATTGTTTACATCAGTGTTGAATAAGGATTCACATGGAGACTTTAAAGTTAGTAATGAATTAATGCACAAAGACTTTTGTAGTGACCTGGACATGCAACAGAAGATTTTTGACCCCAGTTGCTAAGAGTTTCCACCTGGAATTTTGTAAGAAGAGTCTTGGTAGAAGGAAGAGTATTATGTGTACTCTTTCAAACTCTACTCATTAACGCTACTTCTTTAAAAAAGTGAAATTATTAAAAAAAAATCTGGACCCCCTACCTGATGTGTGCAGCTTTTAATTTAAAAATGAAAAAAAAAGGTTGGGTTTTTCTCTCGCAAAAACATATTTCTACTGATCCTAGAAAATGTCCAATTTTTTTTTTTAAATACCTTACATTATGGTGAATATTTATGCAAAGTTTCGTACTCCTGCACTGTACATGGAAAGCAGGAGAAAAATGTAAAACTATTATTATTAAAACTGACTGTTTTTGAAATAAGGACCTTTGAAATATTGTAATGCCTTGAAAACTAATGTTATGGTTGAGCAAAATTTTAGCTAAAAACTTTTTGTTTCAATTTTCATAAAAATTAGGAATAAACTGTTTTTTGGGGTGGGAAATCCAAATATAATCTAGGTTTTGACAAAACTGACATTACCCCCTCGAAAAATCTCTATTTTAAGGGTGCATTTGATGTTCATAGTATTCTTACCAAGCTTATTACTTGAATAATTTGATGCCTTATTTTTTTTATTATTCCGCTTGGCAATTGGAACATTTTGGTATCTTAACTCATTTTTCTTCCTTCATCAGAACTAGAGATATAAAATAAAATGTTCTTTGCATGTGCTAACTTACCGATTTTTTTACCAGGGCTCCTGGGGCACGTTGGCCCCTAATCTACTATTCAGTCCAATATTTTAATGCCTAGATTTACCTACAAAATGTTTCATCAAAATATAGGAAACGCATGTGGGATCCTCTCCTTATAAGATAGATGGAATTATTAAATAAAACCCCAATGCTTTTTCTTCATTATTCTCCTTCTTATAATAAGAGCTATAATAGCACTTCTCACTGTGGACTAAATAGTTTAGTCTGTCTTGTGTATGCAGTACCACTCAAATCAGACTTGACCGACGACCAACTAAAAGGTCTGTTCACATTCCCTAAAGCGATGTCCACACTGTTCAATTTTCCATTCAATTTCAACTCCGCTACCTAATCCTCTCATACTATGACTGTTTGAGTGAGTTCATATTATTGGGAAAAAAATATATATAACTTGTATTATCTATTCTACAAATCATAATGTCGCCGTCTTGTTAAGAAATTTTAATATATATTGTTTGTATTTTTACTTGAGATGATATTTCATCCATATATGATAAAAAAAAAAAAAAACAGACAAAACCCATAACTTTTATATTCTACATGCCTTGTCAAAAAATTTTTAATAGATAGGCATTGGCCCTAACCAGGAAATAGTTTATTCGGAAAAAAAGTAATAAATAATGAATAAAACTTAATTTTTGTTCTTGAATAATGAATAATCCATTTATTCGTTATTATATTATTCAGTGAATAAATTTATTAATAATTTTTTCAATCAGTAATCAAGTACAAATAATCATTCGAATGAAAACATTTATTTGAATAAAAAAATTTGTGTAAGAATAAAATATTCGAATAGAAAATAATAATTAAAATATCAAGAAATAAAAGCATGCAATGCTTTTCCTTAGTGAAATTTCTGGAATTCTAATCGCATGCATTATCGCTAGCGTATCCAACTTCCTTGAATTTCCTTTCAACATTTTATGTGACTTAACTATTCTAGAAGTCAGAATGGCCCCGTATTATGAAGAAATTTCAAATTTTATTAATTACAGAAATTTGTCCGTGCTCAGTGGTTAGAAGATGAAAAAACTATTTTTAAGGTATTGAAAAAATCATTCTATTTTTACTATTGATAAAATATTAGGGTGAGTAAAAAAAAAGTGACCGTTACAAGAGTTAAAATGAAGTTTATTTTTTCTTATATAAAATTTCTTCTAGCTTTCGTAGTACAGTCCCTTTGGGATTTTCCCCATAATAGTTTCGTGCATTTTGGGGCATAAAACAAAGATATATAGGGATCACCCTATCATAATCGACCATGCAGTTTTAAATAATCCGCCAGGCGTCTTGCTGGTTGATAAAAATAGGAAATTGGCGCAGATTATAGAGAAAGGTGTCCCATCAGATGACAATTTGCATAAGACAGTTGCTGAAAAGAAAAGAATGGCTCGTATACCCAGAATAACGGTTCCTAGATATAGGGTTCTGGAACCCATTCTGTCATTCATAACTGAATGCCAGAACCTCCGTCTTTCGTTGGTTTGTCGACCCAGCATTCCGAAGAGATTAGGTACCCAACCTCCAACTAGGTTGCTCGACTTAACAGGGCCCTCCGCGAGTAGGGGAGAGTGGAGTTAGAGCAGAGAGGCTAAGAAATTCCTTTCGGGATCTTATATTGCGCGTCATGCTCCCTTGAGCCCTCCAAAACCCAGAATGGGTTCCAGAACCCTATATCTGGGAACCGTTGTTCTGGGTATACGGAGCCATTCTTACCAGGCAAATCACCCGTAGGGATGTAAAATTGATTTAAAGAAATATATCGAGGCTTGGAACTAGACAGTCTACACGGAATCGACACGGCATGGAAAAGGACATACGAATTGCTACATGGAACATAAGGTCTTTGACAGGAAAAGAGGTAGAAATTACAGAAGAGATGAAAAGCTATTGGGTCCAGATACTTGGCATTAGTGAAGTAAAGAAGAAGGGTAGTGGAGAAGTTCTACTTGCTGACAACTATAACCTGATATACTCGGCAGTTCCAAAAGGAGTAATGGCTAAGGAGGGAGTTGCCATTGTTATGACACAGGAGTTTAGTTGTTATAACAGAGCCAGTCTCAGTGCGAATCATTATAGCAGACATGCAGCTCTCAATTGTCAAAGTATCCATAATACAAGTGTATGCCCCAACAAAGGATGCGGATGTATTGGATAAAGAATTATTTTATTCAGATCTAGAGAGGGCAACCAATATGTGCCGAAATAAGCAAAGGAATGTTGTTATAATGGTCGACTTGAATGCAAGAACTTGTTGGGACCAAAATAGAGCACATGGAACAATGGGCCCCGCATGGAGTGGGAGCTACAAAAAATGAAAATGGACAACGCCTCATAGACTTCTGTGTCGACGAGTTGCTGATAGAAAATTCCTTCTATCCTCACAAGCCAGTGCACAAAATTACTTTCTCTGCGCCTGAAAGGAATGATAATAGTTGTATAGACTATTTTATATACAATTGGGAAATTCGGAGATATTTCACTGATGTGAAAGTTATAAAAGGTGCAGAGCTAAGTACAGACCATCTCCTCCTGGTTGCTGATACCTGTATACTAAGGTCCAGAAAAATCAAACCAAAGATATTTACTTAGATTACTTTGATGAAATTGCAAAACCCGAAAAGTAGCTTGAATATGCAACAAAATTAGAATCAATCCTAGAAAGCATAAGCCTAGATGACTCCATTGATACATTTTGGTTGAACATCAAACACAAAATTATTTAAGTGGCCACAGATGTTTGTAGCTTAAAGAAAGTGTCTATGTGTGGAAAGAGATCCAAATGGTGGGATGACCACGTCAAAGAGGCAGTGCGTAGAAAGAAATTAGCCTAGAAAGAATATAAAACGGATCGGACACACAAAAAATGGGCCAAAGTTATAGTTCGGGAAGATTTTGGAAAGGAACTAGATTCGGATTACCGGGAAAATTCCAGATTATTTTGGAGAAAAGTGAAAGGGCTAAATGGTAGCAAAAGCAAGCCGATAAGAAATATTAAAAATGAGGATGGTACTATACTCTCAGAACAAACTGAAATATTGGAAAGATGGAGACGCCACTACCAGGAACAATTTAGTAGCCAAATATCTCCCTCAGAACAGATCCTAGCTGAAGACACCTTTTCTGATGAAATGATATGGGAGGAGGAAGTTGAACTTTCCCTTGAGAGGCTTAAGACTGGTAAAGCCGCAGGAAGAGATGGCATATCTCCAGAATTAGTTAAGTATGGTGGTCCACAGCTCACAAAGGTTCTGCAATCTTTGTTTCAGAAACTGTGGTACAAGAAAAGAATACCAGAGGAGTGGGAGTACAATATAATAATACCCATCCACAAGAAAGAAAATGCAAGTGAATGTAAGAATTACAGGCCTATATGTCTATCCCCTGTAGTAGTATGCAAACTCTACACGTCCATACTAGAATGAAGGCTTAGGCCATATATAGAACCGATGCTTGAGGACGAACAGGCTGCATTTAGGCCAGCTAGACAGACTCAGGATCAAATATTTTCTCTCAGATGTGTAATGTAGAAAACCTGGGATAGAAACGGAAATATGTCCATGGCATTTCTAGATATAAAAGCTGCATTTGACTCGGTCCCAATGCATGAACTGTGGAGAGCGCTAGAGGCTAAGAATATTCCCAGAGACCTCATACATGTTGTCAAATCAGTATGTCAAAATCCTAATGGCATTATTAGAATAAATGGGGTGGAATCCAGACCTTTTGCCATGGAACAAGGAGTGAAGCAGGGATATTGCCTAAGTCCATTGTTGTTAGTAAATTTCATTGACGAAATACATAAAATCTGCAAAAGGAGAACGGCCAGAAGCATAGTGGGATTATGGAATCTAAGGCATGTTCAAGTCCAAGCTCTATTGTACGCGGATGATAGTCCTAGTGGCTAACTCACAGCAGAAACTACAGCATGCTGTGCTTGAATGGCAAGAGGAATTAGGAAGAAAAGGCCTTTCCATTAATACAATTAAAAGTAAAGTTATACATTTGGGAAGGGAGCCTCAGGCAACCAATATAATATGTAATGGCCAGTCACTTGAACAAACTGATGACTACATATACCTGGGTGTAATATTAGGCAGGAATGGGAAAGTCGATGATGAGGTCAGCAACAGGATTAGGAAAGCTAGCAATATTTACTTCCAAATATGCAACTGAACTGAACTGAGTACCCAATGTCGACACTGGCTCCAGGGCTATACCGATGTTTAATTAGGATGTGGTGGAAGTATGAGCCTGGATTAAGATTTATTGCTGTAATTGTATATTTGTTTTCGAGAGGATACCTGTCTTATAAGACCTCAGGACAGAATAAAAAATGTAAAAAAAAAAAACGCGCTTAAATTATTACACTAATATAAGCTCGTTAATGTAATTAAACTAAATTAATGATTAGTAGATTGATAGAATTGATAGATTAGTAGATTAATAGATTGATGTTGATCAAGCTAATTACTATTGCATTTATGAATGCTCATTGATGTGGAAAAAGTCATTTTAAGTCCCTTACCCTTTTACTTACGTCCCTACCGCTTCACCGCTAATTAAGTGGAATAAGAAACCATTTTGAATATTTTAAAAAGTGACTATTATTTTTTAAAGAAGAATAAGTCCTCTAGATGTTCTATTTGACGACTTTTTCGTTATTGTTGGCCATTTAATTCAATTTTCGTTTGAACAACTTGAAAAAATTGACTTTACTGGTGTTTTTTAGAGTTTAAGCCAATTATATTTTTTTATTATTCCAAGTCATATGATTGTCTGACTATTCAGCTTTGAAACAAAGTCGATTATGGTGAAACTAAGCCAAATGTTGAATGACAGTGACCAAAAAACTAAATCTCCCTTAGGTGCATTTAACTAGCTCTAATTTGAGTAGTAATTTGCATTGTAGGCTTACAGATGTCAATTACAACTCAAATTTTATGTTCCCCCGTGCTCATGAGTACTTCAAACTGTTCACAAACACACTACAGCACAAAATCTCATATGCACTGATACCAAGGATATTTTTAGTACATATCCTAAGGCAACCTTACCAATGAAGACACAACCATCCACTAAAATAGAGTTAAAAAATCAACATATTTTCTCAGCCAAGCCTGGGAATGATGCTGCAACAAGTGGAAATCTTCAACAGCTACCTTCAGCAAGTGGTGTCTTCTTGTTGCAAAGTGTTGGTGTTTTTAGTGTCTAAGCCAATTATTTTTTTTTATTATTCTGTCTTATGATTCTGTGACTATTCAGCTTTGAAACAAAGTTGATTATGGCAACATTAAGCCAAATGCTGAATGACAGTGGAACAAAAAAATAAATCAATTCTAATGCGGTAGTCCGCCATATATGGACGCCATTTTGACAAGGTATGGCAACATTTTTTTCTGTGGACATTGGCTTTTTTTTAATCATTAGTCACATGGAGCACAGCAATGTGAAATTCATAGGGACATGGGGGAATGCATGGTAAGGGGGTCTGGCCCGTAGACTACTACGATTGCTTTGATAGATATGCTACATGACAGACATTTTTCCTGATTGCAGCTAAGCTTTGTTTTTAGAATTTCTACTGTAAACTAATCGCTATATGTCTTAGATGTTGACATGGGTAAACCGAACATTCATGTACGTGGTTATCTCTATAACAATTGAATACATTTAATTAAAGTATGCTCTTTAAGTCTTATGATCACTGCTAGCTGGATATAAGCAATACTTGGCAGTACTTTTTTCATCATAATTATTCGTTTATATTTAGTTTCCCCAGTAAGTCATGATACAATACATGGCTTACTGGGGAAACTAAATATATATAACATATCTCTGAATATATATATATATATATATAAGTTTTATAAATCTACCTGGTTTCCAAGTGTTTGAAGGTAATTAGAGGAATGCTTAAAAAAGATGTTTTGCTTCAGTTTAAATTTCTTAAAAACTTTGAGTAAACCACCTGTTGCTTTTTCCTCAAAGTGTTACATTTAAAAGTTTCGGAAAAAATATTACAGATTTGATTAAAATCACAAATTTATAAAAGATGTACAATATTTTTAACTTTATTTAGAATTATAAAATCTCAAAAAGTGAATAATGTTTGGTTATTAATGAGAAGATCTTACAAACATTGCATCTATCATCATTTTTATTCTAAAATGTTTGTGTTTTTTTTTCTCGAAAGTTTATCAAATCTTAATGTTTTGCCATACAAGTTTTAGATAAAAACTAATTTGGATAAGTTAGGCCTTTATCCTCTAAATTATGGGAGACCCACAGATTAAAATACTTCTAAAAAAAATAAATGTTTTTAAAGCTGTACGATTCTCTGTTTTGCTGTAATAACTTAAACCAATTTTACTTTATAGCACTATTAATGAAGAAATTGGTTTATAGCTTCTATTAGAATTGTTTTAAGTTTTGGTTTGTGTTCTTTTTATGTTTGTTGACTATAAAAACATATTTTTCAGTCTCTTTGCTCAAGCCAGGAACGTCTTCATCAATTACCCAATATCCCGACTAATGATGAGCTTCATATATTAATAAGGCATTTTTCATCCAACGAAAGTGCTGAAGATGAAGGTAGAAAAAGCCCATTTAATCGTCCACGTTCCAGGAGTTTGAGGTTTTTTTTTTTCTTTTTTTTTTTTAATTTACAATAAAACTATATGGATAAGTAACTATCAATAATAAACTAATTACAAATTACATGAGTGTGTGTGCGTGCATGCCTGTGAGTGAGTGCATGTGTGCCTATTTATATATTGAATACATATTGAACCAATTAATACCTATTTAATCAAAATAGACTCCAGTTACCGAATCCCCTCTACTCAGAATTGCAATGTCAAACCTCAACCCAATAAAATTGGTCACCATGGTCTCTTTTTGTGTGTTAAAAGTTTTCCAATATTCTCCTTGAATAGAAATTAATGTCTTAAGAATTTATACGTTGGTCATTCAAAGATAAACAAGAATGTTGAGACGGCAGTCCAGAAAGAGAGTGGGGTGACTCAGGTCCTGGGTAGAACAGGAGAATAAGCAGAAACCACTAGCCTGGACTCGTAACGAGTCGGGGAGCAGTAACAAAGATGAGTGAGAAGGTAGTACCTATGTCATTTGCTCAATGCATATTAATTAAGTTTTGGTGTGGGACGGCTTCAACATTTGCAGAGATTGCGTGCACAGTTTGGAGAAAAACACCTTTCACAAGCAAGAGTGTTTTATTGGCATAAAACGTTATCTGGGTCAAGTGAAGGCTGCTTATCAGAATAAAAGATGGCAACAATCCATCAGGGCTGTTATTTAACTGCATGACAACCTCCCAGTTCCACACTGCTCATGTAATCAAAAGCTTGATGAAATGTTCAGATTTATCACGGTGTTACTTTCACATGTTTGGATCATTGAAAGAGGCTTTAGGGGAGCAGCGTTTCATCGATGATGCGGGGGTTGAGAGTTTTGTGCGTATCTGGCTCAAGGAACACCTCTTCTTTTTACAGTAAAGGGATAAAAAAGCATTCAATTTGGTGGTAAAAAAATTTCATTAAGGAGAGTGATTATGTAGAAAAATGAAATATATTTCATTAACCGTTAAGTTATGTTAATAAATTAAAAAAAAAAAATTCTTGCTTATATTTGCATGACCTTCGAAAATTCCTAGTACCTAGTTCCTAGATACCTTTCAAAGCTTTTTTATTTGTAGTCATCAATTTCTTTTCAGTGGCCCTCACATCTAATAAATCAGTTGTATGAAGCAAGAGTCTCATTTCCTAGCTCCTGCAATTTTTTCAATGATTGATACTGATTATTTTTGTGGCAATCCTTTCTGCTGACCCCACCTACTTCAATAGCATGCAAGGAGTTGCATACTGTCCAAAGCCCCAAAAACAGGGATCTACAAGGCTCCCTTGTAGATCGAAATATTGATATTTCGATATATCGGCCTCGATATTTTAAATCTTTTAAAGGGGTACACACATCTCAATATTTTTATGTAGATATAAAAAAGATATCGTTTTTAAAACATCAATATTTCTGTGTGGATATAATTTTTTATTACATCGATATTTCTGGGACGATATAATTAAGATATTGTTTTTATAATTTCGATATTTCTAGGCTGATAAAATTAAATTGTTTTAATAGTTTTTATACTAACGATATGTCTGTACGGATATAATTAATATAATTTTTTATAACATCGATATTTCTGGGACGATATAATTAAGATATTGTTTTTATAATAGGGATATTTCTGAGCCGATGCAATTAAGATATTGTTTTTATAATATCGATATTTCTGGGATGATATAATTAAGATATTGTTTTTATAATATCGATATTTCTGAGCCGATTTAATTAAGATAGTTTTTATAATGTCGATATTTTTGGGATGATATAATTAAGATATTGTTTTGATTAAGTTCATTTATATCAGACTTTAAATATCAAGAAACAGGTTATTTCCTATCCTTCTTCTGATTCGTTTAGATTTTTTTTTTTTTTAATTTCATAAAAGAATTAACAATATTTTTCTGCGGATATCATTAAGGTGTCTTTACACATTTGCCAAGCCTAGGCAAATCAAACGCCAACCTAAAAGGCAAACATGTAAAGGGGGGTTACAGATAGCAAACAAACCTATCCACACGTTAATATATGCTATTCCAACTTTTGTCGGCTGTTAATTTCGGTTTAAAATAGTTTTATTTTATAAAGAAACAACTAAAAATATAAAGTAAAAACATATAAATATATAATTTATATAAATACACAAATATGTGGATGCACCAGTAGCGCTGATGTGTCGCTTACCGCTAGAACTGGATCAGACACAAGCACTGAGAAGCCTATCTAAGCCAAGCAAAACTATCCCCTTTACACATTTGATTTGCCTAGGTTTGGCAAATGTGTAAAGAAACCTTTAAAATATTATAGTTAAAATGTCAATATTACTCTGCCGATATCATTATAATATTGGTTTTATTATGCTCATTTACAGCAGGATTAAAATAATAACAAACAGATCATCTCTTAATCTGCTACCGATTTGTTTAGGTTTTTTTTTTTTTTTTTTTTTTTTAAAGAATTAACAATATTTTGAAATATCGATATTTCTGTGCTGATATAATTAAGATTTTGATTTTATTAATTTCACTTCCAGCAGGATTTAAATATTAGGAAACAGTTTATCTCCTAATCTTCCTCCAATTCATTTATACTTTTTTTACAAAAATATTAAAGGAGGTTTTACACATTTGCCAAGCCTAGGCAAGTCAAACGGCAAACATAAAAAGAGGGTTTACAGAAGCTTAGCAAACTAGCCTATCCACACGCTACTATTCTAGCTATTGCTCTTTTTTTCAGCTGTTAATTTTGGTTTAAAATAGTTTTATTTTAAAAAGAAACAATTAACGGCGATATTATATGCACCAAGGAGGTATCGAGGATTGGGAGTGGTCTGTTGTCAATGGGAGGCTCCATTACAGCATTGGTCCAGTGCTCAGCGACTGTCAAATGTACCGAATGCCCTCCTGTTCCAGTCCACATTTGATTATACAGCAGAAATAGCTGAAAGACTGGCAGTCGATCAGGCCACCGAAGTGTGAAAGCTCTATGACAGTCACTGTGAGAAAACGCTTTTGAGGAATGGGCTAATTGCAGGTTGGAGTTCGTCATTTCAAAGAGACCCCGAAAGCCAACAGATACACATATGAGAAGCAAGTTCTTTCAGGGTCAGAATGGACCAATGCCCTAAAGCTGAATATTAACTATGTACCCCTGCGTGGAGTCCCAGGAGCCAGGGGACAGTAGAGAGAAGTTGGGTCCCTCTGTCACAAATGTGGCAGAGAGTCTTAAACACCAGCCCATGTGCTGGGGAAAATACTGCAACAACTCCCTCCTTATAAAACGCCGGCACCATATTGTCAAGCATGAACTGATAAGACTCCTTAAGAAAAAGGACTTGCTCATCTGTTTCTCATCATCTGTTTCGATGAGGTATATTGCATCGACTCTGATGGATCCACGAGTTGTGCAGATATTGTCGCATTCACCAAGACCAGAAAAACAGCACTGGTCTTGGATCCGACGGTGAGGTTTAAAAGTAATGATCTTGATCAGGCAGGTGGGGTGAAATGGGAAAAGTAGAACATTTATGAGAAGTACATTCCTTTCCTAAAAGAGAAATTCTGCGAGACCTTCAGAGAGACAGAGTTCACCGTGAGAGACCTCTGGTCTGTGTCTTGCAGAACAATCCCAAGTATAACAAGGAGCTTTCTGGAAGACCTAGATGTTGGCCTATAGGGATACTGCAATATTGGCCGAGAATATTATACTGGATTCCCTGGAATTATGCACCATCACCTGTATGATAGTTAACTGAGTGGATATCTATTATTTATTTTTTTATTTATTATAATTATTGTTTATTTATTTTTTCTTCAAATATATTTATTACATTGTTTTTTATCTGTATCTTCTTATTTAGTTATTATTTATTGTACTGTTTTTGATGATTAGGTGTGCGTTTCTAAAATGTGAACATTTGATTACTTTTCAAATTATTTTTTGTTTTGCATGCATAAAAAAAAGAGAAAGCCTTATTTTAAGTTATAAAATGGTTGAGAGCCACTGGCAAAGAGAAATAAGGGGTGGATTAGAGAGTAATAGAAGGTCTATAGCAAACAAAAGGAAAAGAAAAAAAATAGGAACAGATATAATATGGGTAATGTAGTGATAATTATATTGTGTTTAGAGCTAAAATGAAAGAAAAAAAATGTTATGAATATTATGTATAATATTATTGTATGTCTAGCTATAGATTGGTTAGTATGCTGTGTATGTAGCAACCCAAGGTATTTGGGCAGCATAGATGTAAATAATGCATTTCTCTCTCTGACGGCCCACCGATCCGCAGGTTTTGATAGATCTTTTTCTATCCACTCCTCATCCTTTTGGGATTCCATTCCTTCTTCCATCCGTTGCTCCAATACTCTTCCCACATTTAAATCCCGTCTATTCAGTCACTTCCTGTTCAAGCAGTTCCAAAAGATTTGGAAATAGGTTCTCCTTATTTTCAACTCAAATTTGCACCTTATTATGTTTTAATAAATTATTTTTACTGTTCTTATTATTATAAATTCATTCTCTTTAACTGTATTTATTTCTTATGTATTAATATTGGAAGTTTGTTTTTGCTTAATGATTTAAAAGTTCTGTAATTATGATTTATTATAATTTCTTCTTTTTTTTTTCTTATTTGTTTATTTATTTTATTATTTGCTGAATATCTTGTTCTTTTTTATTCTACTCTAAGGCTCTAAAGCTCTACTGATATTACCTGTAATATTATTCTAAAGGGATAAAATATATCCCGGAATAAATAAATAATTTATTATTATTATTCTTATATATATGCATGTACATAAATATGCAGGGGTGAGCAATATAAATTGGCTCAAATGCTTCCTTACGTCCAAAGGGATAATCTAATAAAAAAAATCCCTGAAGAAAAAGTCGTAGGTCTACTTCTACAGTTTCACCAACCGCTATTGCTTTTTAACTCTGACGCGATACATGCGGTTGATACTTAGCGAAAACTTGTAGCTTGCAGATAACACTTACTTTTTAATATGCTCCTTTGTAGTCATTAAAAAGTTATGAAAGACCCCACTATCATTATTATTTTTCAGACATCTCAAAAACTAGAATCTTAAAAACATGATTCTAATTTTTAATTATTTTTCTTCTTTCTATTAAAAATGTTGCCAAGTTTGTAAGTGTAATATTTTTTTCTGAAAAATGGAAACAAATATTTCTGAAATGATTTTTCCACAATTATGAAATGGAATTTGATTTAGGAGTTCAAAATGTTTATTAATTAAACAATAGAAACATTTTCTCATATTTCAGTCATTATGGCTTCCAAAGCTTTAGTTTTTTTCATAGTGCAGTTTTCCTCAATACTGATTATTGGCAGCCTTCTTACTTTAACAATAATATTAACATGTGCCGTCATCCTTTGGACCCTTTCTTCTCCTTGCCGAGCTTGGCATTTTATAAGCAATGCAATGGATATAGTGTTCACTAATCCCTAAGAGACTTAATTATCTTAGGGAGTAAGATTCCAGTTTCTGAGCTGTCTGAAAAATAATAATGACATTCAGAATATAAGATCCTTAAATGGTGTAAATCTTTCAATTTTGAAGAAATCAAAAGGTGATTTATAGAGTCTTTTATAACTTTTTAATGACCCAAAACGAGTGTATTAAAATGTAGTTATCTGCAAACCACAAGTTTTCCCAGCTTCGCAATAGCGGATGATGAAATTATAGAAGGAGACCAATAACTTTTTCCTCTGCCATCTTTTTATTAGATCATACGTTTGACCATGAGAAGCATTTGAGCTAATTTATATTGGACACGCTGTATGTTTATATATATAAAACATCCAATATTCTTGAAGTTTAGTAATTTATCGATCTATGATTTTAGGTTAAGTATTGTTTATTTTGTGTCTTTCTTTAACTTCTTAATCTTATTTTATAGCAGCCCCAGTCGTTCACCTATTATGGATAACGATATAGTGATGATGAACATGCTTTACAAAGAACGTTTTCCTAAGGTTTACAAATTAATATTATTTAATATATGATAATTAAACATAGCTCTTGAAATTTGATTTAAATTTCTTTTCAGGCAACTAGACAAATGGAAGAGCGATTAAAAAGCTTCATTTTAGAAAATAAACATATTGATTGCAATGATTTAGATGCTCTACCTATAATTAGATTTGTTCATCATCAAGTAATAGAAATAGCTCGTGATTGTCTAAATAAATCAGAAGAGAAATTAATAACCAGGAGATATTTTTATGAAATGTCTGGGAATCTAGAGAGACTTTTGAATGAGGTATGTTTATTTTTTACTGCGTGTTAGGTCTAAGTTCATAAATTATAAAGTTTTTGCTTCCTAGGATTTCATTAATTTTATTATTGGAAATGTACATGTTATTTTGAAAATTCTGCTGTTTATCAGAATGTCATTTTTTTTTTTTTTGTCTCAGACCCTAAAGAACAAAAAAGTGTAAAGGGAATATAAGTACAGATCGACCAATACTGATATTTATATTGGCCGATATACCGATAATTTTTTTTTTTAATGCATATACAATTTAATAAAGAAAAGAAAAAACACATCAAAAATATATCTTTATTGGCATTAAAATGTAGGTAACATAATAGCATAACTAATTATTCTTTGGCTAGAAATTAAAAATAAATAAAATAAAAATTAATATTGATTGCAACTGTAAGATGATACCATTCAAATACAAAAATGTTTGAATAATATTGATAATTTATTTTTGGTAGATCATGATGCAAATACAATAATGACGGGTTTTCTGCCCTATCAGGAATTAGCCTGTTACATTTCGCACAATAAATATTACCAGCTTCAGAAAATACTTGTTTGCTCGGGATACTTTTAGCTGGGGACACTTTCTGCTGGTGCAGACAGGTTTATGGCAGGCTGCGGAAAAAAATTTGGAAATCTTAATCTATCCCATCACCCATCTATTCCCAATATACCCCAGGATTTTTATTTCTTGAACTTACTAGTTCACTTTGATATAATGAATTTCATCATCCAATTACTCAACAAAAGTAGACTAAAGTTATTTGTGGTTGTTATTGAAGAAGTTGAACCTTTTTTTTCAACTTATTCGATTTAGATTGCTCACAATCTCCAATTTCTGTTTCTAGGCTCGCGACTTTACCTAAAAAAAGTTGGAAAAAGACGACGATAGCGCAACACTTGCATTCAGCAATAAGGAGAATTTTCTCAGCGAGACAGTACAAACCATGACGGAAAGAAACGAATGGGTGATAGGCCGATATATTGATCTTTGAAATATCGGAATAAGCTAAAATTTCTATATCGGTCAATCCCGAAATATTAGTACGTAAGCATTTCTTTTTTTATGATTTGTGGGTAAAATGAAATATTCTGTTAGTTCAGCAGAAAATATGGGATACTGGTTCTCTTAATTTCTTCACATAATTAGCCTCGCAAGTTATTGAAAAACCCATCTTAAAAATAGAATTACTTTTGGTAAGCTAGCCTTTTTCACACTTCTCTGCTATCCTATAGATAGCTGACATAGCTTGACTTAAATGTTGACTGTTTTAATAATAAACAAGAGCTGTTTTCTTTTATTGTGATTTCACCTAACAGATCCCCAACAAGTTATTATTATTATAGTATAATCATGATATACCCTCCTATTCTGCTTTCACACTAATTCCCTCTCTTTATAAAAATCATATGATATCATTCCGTCATATTTCATTTGAATTTATAAAGTAAATTTTGTTTCCCTGTTTCACTTTTATAGATCTTGAGCTTTTTCTATCCTCTCTTTAGATCTTGTACTTTAATTATGATAGTGGTTCCATTTCCTGTTGATCTGTGTTATAATAAGGGCCCACTGTATTACTACTGTAAACATGCGAATAAGGAAAAAAGTGGACTTTATATAAAGTTCAAAAAAATCAGAATGAAAATGCTGTTATGATAGATGCATCTCAGTAGATATGCATAGGTTTTTTTAATTTTAGCTATTAAGAAATACCATTTTTTTATTTTTTAGGATGTGCTTTTGTAGAATACAAATTTGTGTATATACATACAATTTTATATAAGGATTTCACAATAATATAAGGGTTTCACAATATCTTTAAATATTTAATTGTTTGTAATTATACATATATTCAGATAATGGTTTTACAAGTGTTTTTTTTTTGTTAATTTAGACATTAGAAAAATCTTCTGAAGCAGCTGCACAATTAACTGGTCTGATTCGTCGGTTACTTCTGATTATTTCTCGCCCAGCTAGGTTACTAGAGTGTCTTGAATTTGATCCAGAAGAATTTTACCATTTGTTAGAGCAGGCAGAAGGACAAGCTAAGATTTGTCAAGGAATAAAGGATGATATTCCACAGTACATAATCAATAAGCTTGGTCTCAATCGTGATCCAATTGAAGGTTTGTTTGTTAAATAGTAATGTTATTGTTTATAAATGATTTGGCAATGGTTTGTTGTTTGCATTGATCACATAGTCCTTTAGAGTGGCATTGCCCTTTATTAGTTATTGTTTGTGTGTGAAACTGCTACCATATCTTCCAAGCCCAAATGCTTAATATTGGTTGAAAAAGAGTTAGTGATTAATTTAAGTTGTGTTTGCTCCATATTTAAATAAAATAAGACTTAGTTTCATTTCTTATTTTTATTAATTTTTTTTTCATTAGTTGCATGTTTAATAAGTTTTTTTTTTATTACCCTAATGTTCAATTTTAGAATTAATTGTTAAGATTGTTTTGCAGTTATATATCCTATAAGCTCCTTATAGTTTAAGGAATTAATGAACTACTTCAAACTATTTAAAATTTATCAGTGGGCCCCTGGAATAGCAATGAGGTTGGTTTTAATACTTTTTAATTTATATTAGACAATTAGGATTAGAGAAAAAAATATTGGATCTAAAAACAGAGAAATTCATTATATTTTTAAAAAAGCAATATTCAAATTTTTGTATTATTTGAAGTCATATCCTTATTAAGGTCAATTGTGGTTTGTTTCGAATAGCTTATTAATTTGTATAGATTCTTTACTATGATAATTTCATTGTCTAACCAAGTGTTTCTCTGACATGATCTCACTTTTTAGATTTTTAAGATTTAAGTTTAAAACATGCTTCTTTTTTAAAAATAATAATAATTACTTATCTAGCTTTTTTTGTTTGATTTTATCTATGCTAATTTTATTATCTACAAAACTATTTTTTCACTACATATGGCCTTCTCTGTAGTACAGTGGATAGTTTCTCACTGTGAATGATTAAAACATAGATTGATTCCTGATATCCCTGAAGATTTTTTTTTGAAGAGGCTGTGATGGCCGAGTGCCTCGTTTGGAGCAATGAGAGTTCGATTCCCACCTGGGTCAGTTAATAATAGTGTATAGCAGTCTTGCAAAATGAATCTTGACACTCCACTCCACTCCAGTTCAGACAGGACTAGGGTTGGAATATCGAAACGCGATATATCGATATATCGGATTTTAAAAACCGATATATTATATCGTTATCCTAACACCCGATATATCGATTATATCGATATTTTATACCGATATATCAGTGATTTTGATATTTTAAACTTTATTATTTTATTTTAATTAGAAATTTCCTTTATTCTTTAGCATATTTTTAATGTTACCCGTGAGCTGTGCTTAACATTATAGCTTAATTATTTAATAAATCTAGGACGCTGTCTTTGTGCTGTTGTAACTTCCTTACTGTTTTAACTCATAGGCGTCACTAATGGTCAGTTACCTGTTGTTCATTGTTGTTGTTGTTAGTGTGGTGATTAAAGTGAAAATAGAAACTAAAATGTCGCCGCCAAAAAGTGAAGTGTGGAAACATTTTAAATGGAGAGACAGTAAAAGTGCGGAGTGCAAATATTGTCACAAAATATTTCGGACATCGGGAAACACAACAAACCTGCAGTCACACCTCAAATCTTTCCATTTGCACATTTTTTCGTCTCTATCAGGGTCAGGTTTTTCTGCAACACCATCTATTTCTAAATCAGAAGCAAATGAAATAATTCCTCCATCAAAAGCTTTTGACATAAGAAATAGTTTGCAAAATATCGCATAATTTAAAGAGGGAGACGAACGACGAAGAAAAATTAATGATGCTATTTTATCTGTAAGGATTCCCTGCCATTTTACACAGTTGAAAAGGAAGGTTTTCTCAGCTTGGTTAAAATTCTAGCCCCTTTATATTAGATACCTTCTAGAAATACATTAAAAAAATTATTGGAGGGAGTTATTGTTGACCGTATATTTATATTTAAAGGGAGAAGTTGGTCGGGGGGGGGGGGGAGGGGGGAGTGCGGTCAAAGAATTACACTACCATAAGCGACCAACTTCTCCCTTTTAATAAAAAAATTATTGAATGAAAAATACTCAGAACTGCACTCTAGTTCCACCAGATGAAAAGTTTAATTGGTGTCACTGTTCATTATATTTTAGAAACAAATGATGAAATGTCCTCAGTGTTCCTGGAACTTCGAGAACTCACAGACAGGCAAACATCCCAATACATATCTCATGTTTTGGAAGATGTTTGTCGACGTTTAAACATCTCAAATGAAAAAGTAATAATAATTGTCACGGACAAAGGGGCAAACATTGTGAAGGCAGTGGATACATTCTCACAGGCCAAACATGTACATTGTTTTGCTCACTTGTTAAATCTAGTGTGCGAAAAGATCTTGGTGTCTGTGCCAGAGTTGGAAGAATTATTTAGAAAGCTTCGTAGCATTATAACTTGGTTTGCTATTGTTGGATGTGACCAGTTAAGAAAAGCCACTGAAAGTGGCACTAAATGCAAGCTAATTTCAGATGTTCCTACCAGATGGAACAGCAAATATTACATGGTCCAACATTTCCTAGAACTTCGGCCTCATATCAGCGTTATATTGAGTGAACACACAAGTGCTCCAGATATTGTGACTGCACGGGATGTTGAAGAATATTCAAGAATAGGAATCGAGGTATATTAGGTAGATGTTAACAACTAGTTTTAAATTTTACTGTGTTCAGCATTTCACAGTGTGTTATATGCATTGTAAATCATAGGTCTACTCGCATATGTAATCATAGGTACTTTCCTACTTTATTATGAAATAGGGTCCAGGTTTTTTCTTCTTACCCTTCAAATAAACTCAAGAGTTTATGATTACCAAAACAAAAAATAATATGGATCAGTCACTCACCAAATTGAAATAAAATAGACAATACTATAAATGTAAATAAATTGTTGCAGATAATCATTGGTTAAAATATAGCACATGTTAATTTATAAATATAATGGGGTAAATATGAGAATAAACAATATTTAGTTGCTATACAATAATTAGTAGATAAGATTGAAACACATATAGTGTTAATTAATTCTATGTAAAGACAAACAGGTAATAATATAAATGGTGATTGTACTAAAATATATATCAGACGAGTTACATGTTTTTAGATAAATGTTTTGAGAATGCTCAATGTATGCATGGAAACTTTATGAAATACAATTTTTTTTTAGAAAAATAAAACAAGGTTTTTTTTTAAAAAAAAAATTGTAGAATAATATAATATATGAAATATGGCAGAAAGCCTTCAAGATAAAAATGTATTATAGTACTTTTTTTTTTTTTTACCAAAGTATTATTCTTTTCTATCTCTTTTTATACTGATTCATGGATAATAAAAATATTGTTCTATAAATAATAATTATATTATTTCATAACCTTCTTCACATTTTAATGTTACACTCATTTAATGCACGGTTTCTTTACTTTTTCATCCATTTCCTTTTGATATATCGATATTTTTCTACCGATTATCGGTGTATATCGATATTTGGTTTTGCGATATATCAAAATATCGAATTTTGATATTTTTTTTCTCGATGTTCCAATCCTAGGCAGGACAGGGCAGCTGCTTTTAGTTTTCTGATAAAAACATCAACAGGCTCACTTGCCAGAATAATTTCCCCACTAATACCAGTAACAGTAGGTCCTTAATGGGGTCCTAGAAAATAAAAATCATTACTTTTATTTTTCATGGGTTAAAATAAAAGTCGTGATGTGATTTTTATATTTTAAATAAAAAAAAAAAAATCAAAAAAATCGCATCATCACGTATCGATTTATTTTAACATTTAAGATATCATTGATATTGAGGTACATTATTAGGTATCCAAGGGTGCTGATAGTGAAAACACTATCAATTTTTATATGGAGCTTTCATGTGTCGATTTATTTTAACATTTCGAATTTCTTTGATATTGATGTTTATAATTAGGCTATCGAAGGTACTGGTTATGTAAAAACTATTGATTTTAATATCACACGCTGACATATTGATTTATTTTAACATTTATTTCGATTTCTTTGATATTGAGGTTGTTAATATAATTTTTTTTAAGTGTCTTAAGGTTCAGTCAATTGATATAACTATATTTTGATGATGTTTTTTTAAAATATACAAAATATAGTATTTATTGACAACCTCTAGAACCTCAAAAACACTTATAATTTATATATATATATATATATATATATATATATATATATATATATATATATATTATTTTTTACGATTTACATTAGATTTATTGATATTAAACAGTATATTTATTTTAAGTCCTAAAAATTGTCTATTAATTTTTCTATTGTCTATTACTCTGGAGTAAATAAACAATTTGCATCCTTGAAAACCTGATAAACTAATCCTGTTCCAAAGAATTATGTAAACGTAATAATGTATTGAATTTCTTGGTAATTCATAATTAGTATCTTTGAAAATCTTATATATTAAAACTGCACCTCTTTGGACCCAATAAATTACCTCAATATCAAGGAAATCCGAAATGTTACAATTAATCTATTCGTGATATTAAAATCGACAGTTTTTTCATTATCGGAACCCTAGGATACCTAATAATGTATCTCAATATTGACGAAATGTTAAAATAAATCAATACGTGATGTCACAATTTTAAAATTTATGTTTTTTTCATTATCAGCACCCTTGGATACCTAATAATGTTCCTCAATATTGATGCTATCTTAAAAGTTAAAA
Organism: Rhaphigaster nebulosa; assembly: GCA_948150685.1. Lineage (NCBI taxonomy): Eukaryota > Metazoa > Arthropoda > Insecta > Hemiptera > Pentatomidae > Rhaphigaster > Rhaphigaster nebulosa. The sequence goes on along the minus strand of OX411307.1, from coordinate 100,603,634 downwards.
TATATCAATACATGATCTCGCTGTATTAAAATCTATATTTTTTATTATTAGCACCTTCGGTAACCTAATAATGGGTCTCAATATTGATGATAACTGAAATGTTAAAATAAATCGATATGTGATATTAAAATCAATAGTTTTTTCATGATCGGCATTCTCCGGTAACCTAATAATGGACCTCAGTATCGATGACATCCAAAATGTTTAAATAAATCGATACATGATGTGATATTAAAATCGATATTTTTTCATTATCAGCACTCTCAGTAACCTAATAATGGACCCCAATATCAAAAATATTTGAAAAACCTTTATATTCATAGTCCAATAATAAAATTTTAACATTGACTTTTTTTTATTTTATTTAAAATATAAAAATCACATCATGACTTTTATTTTTGACTTTGAAAAGTAAATGTCATGATATGACTTTTATTTTCTGATGCCAAATATAAAAATCATAACTGTACTTTTGTTCACTGAGGGAGAAAAATAAGAGTTAATTCAATCCCTGTGTATGACAGCCATTACCACAAGTAAATATCACCCATCTATGATTGAAATTTATTTAAAACTTAAAGCTTTCTGATAAATGAACATTGTGATCAACCACAGATTCCACACACATTTTATATGACTGCTGACTGTTCAAAAAAAGAGATGATGTGCCTTACAAAATAGCTGTGTATATTCTGCATAATTTTTGAAGTTTAATTTTATAGGTTGGATTGTGGGTAACGAAAGAAGATGCTGTTGAATAGTCTGAATCAGATCCATCAGTCTAGTAAAATTAAAATCAGGTTCTGGGATATTTTGGTGTCAACGGGAGAATTTTACTTTGTATTCAATAGGTGGTAAGGAATTGCTTTTGGAAAATTGGGAAATATGGAGTATTGTTTTTTGGGTGGTTTATGGATCCAAGGAAGGTTTTAGTTTTCTGATTTGTATAACATTGTCTCCACACTAGTAACAATCTTTTAACAAATCGTTTGCTACTGGTGTAGATCAGAGTATTTGTGAGAGTTTGTGCATTGGTGAAAGCACTGGCCGATGTTTGCACTGGCACTTGTGTTAGCCATTCCCGAGCGCTTTTCTTTCACATATCAAAGGGATTTGCCATTGCATGCCATTCACACCAATGACGAACTGTTTGCCTAACGGGCTCCTCATTTTTAGCTAAATATTAGGTTGTTTAACCTTTTCAACATTGGCAGTAATAAAGGAGGCCACTATATTTTTTTATATTTCACTGTTGGTATTTATATTAGTTTAAACATACATATACTATACTAGGTTGTTACAAAAGTCCTTGTGCATTATTATTATTGCGGCCCAACAACCCGGTGACGGGTCTTGGCCTCCACCAAACGCCTTTGCCAATCGTCACGATCCTGTGCAGTTGTCATCCAATTTCTGAGACTAAGGATGTCCCTCGAGTCAGTCACTACTCCGTCGATCCATCTCAGCTTAGGTCTGCCTCTTTTCCTGGTCCTATGGAGCGGCTCTATAAGCATTCTCTTCGGTATTTCATTTTCTTCCATTCCATCAATATTTTTGTCCGATATATTTTTTCGATATATCGATATTAAAATTTGAGTATCGAAAAATGATATTTAAAAAAAAAAAGAAAGAAAAACAGATATAAAATAAAAAAAATTCTACAAGGAAGGCGAGTTCGACAAATAAAGAACCATAATAACTCGTGGTGAACCGATGACAAATTTGAGATACTTTTACAATTTTCTTCATCTTTTTTAGTTAAAATGATGTAGCTAGGTGCTATTTTTTATATTTGGTACTATGGCGTCTTTTCAGGGATCGATTTCATCTACCTCTTTTTCTATGTTAAAATATGAACTGGGTGGATCATTCCTATTCATTTTGTTAACAAAAAGTTATTGTTATTATATATTAAAAATTAAATAATAAAAAATAAAATTCATCTTGCTTAATTACAGAAAATAAAATGGAATTTATCTATGAAATAAAAATAAAATAGTAATTGAGTAATAAGAACGATAATCTAATTCTTATATTGACTGACTGTTTTGAGTTTCTCTCTTTGGGTCACAACAAACCCTGATTATGATTTATTGGTTTATAGTTTAAAAAAAAATAAGGTACTTCACACTTTATGTCAGACAGTGAGCTGTTCCAAGAACTGTTGTTCGTTTTGTGAACAGCAATTTGATGCGAGTCAAAGTATGTTAGACATGTGAAAATTTATGGTGGTTCGACTGTAATTGCGCGTGATTGAACTGTGTTATTAATGGGTGCTATAAATGAATGAAGTGGACTGTATAAAAATTATGATGTATTGGAGAAAGAACTTGGTTACATCTGTGGAAAGAGGTCAAAATTATATATACAATTCTGTTAATGCGTTAGTAAATTAAGAGAATTATACAACTTATTTTTTGTTCCTTGAATGGGCATTTCATAATGCTAATACCAGTACTTGGCTACATATCTTGATTTACTAAACCCCATTAAAATATAAATACACTATATCAGATCGAACTTTGATTACCTTTTTAGTAATTTGTTCTCTATAACATAAGAAAACATAACACCCATTTTAATTAGTGCAATGCTGTTACCTCAATTATATTTCCAGGCTACACTCTGTAGCCTTCTTAATTCCCCAAACTGGCTTTTTCTTCAGACCACATATTCTATGCTATTGTTTTCGAGATCCTTTAAACGTAAAGCACCTCATCCTGAAACCTTTTAAAATCTGAAAAAAAAAAAAAAAAAACTGTAGAACAATCTGATGAAAAAAATAGCCTTGACAGCTGGTGGGTAAACTAATATCTGGGATGATAATTTTGTTGTGTTGATTAATTAAAATGTTGATTAAACAAAAGCGTAAAATTTATATAAAAAGTCTAATATTCGTCAAAATAATTATGAAAGGTAGACACGTTATTCACACGATGCTTGCTTACTCTAATAACAATTTTAATTTGATTTATTCAATATATTTCCTTCTTTATTTTCAAGAATGGAAATGCATTCTGTCTCAACTAGTTCTGAAAGATAAGTACCTGATGTAACGTTGGGAGTGCCTGATGTAGCATTGAATTGATTTGCTGTCGGTAACTCCAGTTCTAAAATTGGTTTTCTGGCGTTCCTTTCCCTTCTTCTATCTTCTCTCCTCCCTCCGAGGACCGGTGGATTCCTTAGCTTACTCATGGCATTGTTGATTACTCAAATTGCAAGAAATTTTAAAGGTGCCTGGGTTAAGACAAACACACTAAGATCTTTTAGAGATCTTGGGAGTGTTTCCTGAACAGGTACTTCACGCTTTATGCCAGATGGTGAGCTGGTCCAAGAATTGTTGCCCAGTTTGGTTATCCTATTCATTGGGATTATAAGTGATACAATAGAAACTCATTCCTATTTCTAAAATTAATGGAATGAGCAGTTCTGTTTATCCTTTTTTTTTTCCAAAGAAGGTTATGCATGAATGATGGATTTATTTTCAAAATAAATGAAATAGGCGGTCATATTAGACTGCTATGGAATGCCAAGTCTTCTTTCTTAGATTGTATACAATTTTATTCCCACCAAAGTTTCTTCTATGATTTTATGAATGTTTGATTGAGGTATTATGCTCATAGCCATTGCCAAGGTAATTGTTTTTATTATTTAAGAAGTTCTGACTGTACCACACCTCGAATTTATGGCCTCATTAAATTGCACAAAAATAATAATAATTTAAGACCAATAATAAACAATATAAATGGCCTTTGTGGAGCATTGTCCAAATAATTAAATCCTGAATTGAATCATTTAAATAATAATAATAATTTTGATGTTAAAAAGGCATTTGAAATTAAATAAATTCTTAATAAAATTGAATAAAGTAATGATGAATATGAAATGCTCAATCACTATTCATTAATATTCTAATAGATGATTGTTTATAAATCTTAGAAGAGAATTAGGAAGAACTAAAAAACAATATAATTAAGAACAGAAGCAGTTTTCGCGAAGGAATAAAATTATGCAACAAATATAATTGTAAATAAAACAAAATCTATAAACAACTATATGGATTGCCAATTGGGGTGAGAGAGGGTGTTATGGAAACAATCTAGATAAAAAGTTCTCAGAATTAAACAAACTTTTTAAAGACGTTTTAAAAATATTATATTAATCTTCTTTTTTTTTCCTGTACCACTACAACCCATGAAGGGTCTTGGGTTCAGTACTTGCTAAGGACCATACTGTTTCTAGGCCAATGATTGTGGGAAGAGGTGATTTGGCCGAGACTACGCTCAAGTGCCAGGTTTTCCCCCTAATTAAGGGTTCCCCCGACCCTACAGGATCGATCCACAGCTGATAACAGAATAAATAATTATCTGCCACAGCCAGTCTCAAAACCGTGACCGAGAGCATGGTAACAGTGCCTTACCACTGAGCTATTCCGCTCTCTTTATATTAATCTGATGAATTCATATATGAAAACATATATTTTAAATTCACAAAAAGATGAATAATAGAGTAGTAAATAATAATCAATGTTTAAGGATAGCAGTCAGTTCACTATAAACATTTTTAAATTGTCATAATTTATATTGATTTCCAGAACTTTGCTGACTACTAAAGGTATTTATGGCTGGATCATTCAATGTTGTAGTTATTAATGTTTTTACCTGATCACACGGTTGATCATGGCTAACTTGACTTCATGCTAGTTGATGGTATTATAAAAAAAAAAAAAAATATATATATGTTTGTGTGTGTGCATGTAGTTGTGTTATTAGATATCTTTGTATGCATTAGACATTGAATGATATAAACCCTAGCTCTCTCCCTGAAGAAACAGTTTGTTTGTACCAATCACTGACCATTAAAGTCTGTATTGCCTGGACAAAGTAATTTCTTCTTATATATTTTTGTTAATTCTCAGTTGTTCAATATCTAATAGTATAGTTCAGTTTAGTGGGTGCTATCATTGAAAAAGTGGTACTAAACCAAAAATGTTTGTGAACTTATATCCTAAGCTATTAACTATTTAATTTTCATTACCTTGAGAGCATATAAAGGAATTATGTTTTTGTTATTTTGATTTATAGCTATAAATCACATAAGTTTTTTGAAGTATATTTATTAGCCTCTCATTTAATATTATATCTTTCAGATTTGAATGTGGAGTTCACAGATATTCGATTAAAAAACATTTCAGAAGAGAATGATGAAAGTAGAGAACTAACAAATAATTCTTCAACTAAAGGCGAAAACCGTTTTCCAAGAGTGAGTAATATTTAAATTATTATTTGTTAATGTCGATATGCTCTCTCTCGAACTCAGTCATGGAAACTATCATCAACATAATGTTTATTATTTAAAATTAAAATAAAGTTGTTTTAATAAGAATTAAATTTTTTTGTAATATTGTTAAAATAACTATGTTTTCATAAACATTCCTCATTTTGTGTAGTGGTTTTACTGAAGTGGGATATGGCTTGTGCTTTAATACTTCGGCAACCATGCTATGCATTCTTTAAATGAAATGAAATAAAACATAATCTTCATTCTTAAATAATTTTTTTATTCTAAGAATAACATAAATTCTCAGATTACAGGTACATTGAATTTGTTTTATTAATGTGAAAAGAAATGATTATATTGTTTCTCATTATAATAAAATAAAATTATTATAAAAGAAAACATTGATAGACGAAATTATCATTTTTATGATATTGAAAATTACAGTTAGAGCTTCATAATTGTCCTGAAGACTGAAGTGACTTATATGAAAATGATTGTGCTGGACTTTGAAACTGGAATAAAAGGATTCTGTAATAACTTTGTAAACTATTGAAGTTAAAAGTTAATCTGCCAAACAGTATTGGTATAATATCCCTCATCTAAGTATATTCTCGATAGGAGAAGGAGACATTCTAATCAGATTTACAAAAAACCTTGGAAATATGCTGAGATAAATAAAGGTCTGTGATCCTGAGTGAAGACTCAGCTTTAGGATAGGGATGAAATTATGAGGCTGGAAATAGTGTAATTGGATAAAGGTGAGAGAACAATGAATGAGAATGGCATTTCTTTCCTCACAAAAAATTAGTTAAAGTTACCTTCTCTAACCTTAACAGGAACAGCGTAACAGGTTTATCTATGATGACGGAATAAGGCTATTCCTGGACTAGGTACTTAAGAACTGTTGGACATAATAAACAGCTATAGGAATTGCGAAAAATTCTTGTGAAGTGCCTCCTATACATTGATGGTATAGTCATTATTGCAGGCTTTACCTACTTTATTGTTTTATCTATGTTTGGCATCCATCACAAAACATAGTCTTTGGCCAGACATTTTTTCTGTTATCTGTTTTACTTGTACATACTTGTTATTCTTAAAGGACCTAGTCCCAGAATAAAGTTTATTTTTCTGTTCTATTCTAAAACACTAGAAAAATTGGCTTATAGCATGTTAGAAGCTAGTGAAAAACAAGACAAAGATTTTTTGTTGCTTGTTAATTGAGAATCCTAATATTATTTTACATGTATATGTATGTATGGGGGGAGGGTAGATTAGTATGTAAGGCACTAGGTCCAAGCTTGGCTGTGGCAGAAAATTGATTTTTGTTCAATCAGCCACAGATCAACTCTGTGTCAGTGGGTTTTGGGGAGTACCTGATGGTTGAATGTGGATGCTGACCACGTCACCTCCCTTTTTAACAGTTAGGCATGAAACAATATTGGCTATCAAGTACCAAGTCCAACATAACATTCATAGGTTGTAGTGGTACAAGTTTGATGCACCCACTCACATTTTTTTATATTTATTTATTTGTTCTCAGGTTCCCTCTGAGGCAGATTTTGATGTAGTTAAACTTATTTCTAATGGAGCTTATGGGGCTGTGTACTTGGTTAGGCACAAAGAAACAAGACAGCGTTTTGCAATGAAGAAAATCATTAAGAACAATTTAATGTTAAGAAACCAGATTGAACAAGTATTTGCTGAAAGAGACATAATGAGTTTTACTGACAACCCATTTGTTGTTAGTATGTATTGTAGTTTTGAAACAAAGGTATTATATTTTTTTTATTACTTAATTTTTAAATATCGAATAATTTTTTTAATAATTTAAGTGAAGATTTAAAACTAACAAGGTGAGTACTAAACATGGGAATCACAGATTCCATCAGTTTTATATATGTTACAGGATGTGGTTTCCTCATTGCTTATGTAAAGTTGCAAAACGCAATTCGCTTTCATTCTCGAGAAATATCGATTTGAAGTTCTATTTATTATTTAAGCAGAAGTGACAACTTTTTTTTTTCTTTTATATAGAAATTTGAGCTGATACTGATAATCAGCCATTACCGATATTTCAAAGATCGATATATCGGCCTATCAGCCATTCATTTCTTTCCTTCGTGGTCACAGATTATAGCAGGGAGTAATAGCATCAGGAAGGCAGAGAACTAGTGGGCTGGGTGTCTTCACCCGCTTAGTCTCAGCTAGTCTCACCTAATTTGAAGTGTATCTAGTCACTTCTGGGCTAATGTTGAGCATGGTGTTGTCATTTTTTTTAGTGGATTACGAATATGCATGATCTGTAGGAAATCGAAATCTGTAGCTTTGTTATGATTTTTGTCAAAATAAACTGTAAAAAAAAGTAATTTTTTTAGTTTTTATTTATTTTTTTTCAGGAAATATGCATTTTATCAAAAAAAGTTACAAATGAAAGTTGTGAGGTTGCCTACAAAAAAGGCCCAGTTATATTTGAAGCTAAAACTCAAGATAACAGAGCGTAAAACCTTTGAAATGTTCGTATTTCAAGAAACCTGCTGTAAGTGGGGGGTTTTCAGGAAATACGCATTTTATTAAAATAATTTTCAAATAAAAGTTGTTCAACTTACCTATAAAAGAAGATGCAGTTAAATTTTAAGCTAAAACAAACAATAACCGCCCTATGGAACAATAACCTATGAAATTTTCGGTATTTAAAAAAAAACCTGCCTTAAGAAGGTTTACTTTTTTCTAAAAACTGCATTCTATCAAAAAAAGTTTCAAACAACAGTTATTTGATAATCAATAAGTAAAACTGATTTCAACTAGAGATGGAGTATCAAAAGCAAAATATTGATATCGGTTAACAATATCGATATCACAATATTATCAGCATAAAAATATCAATATTTCAAAATCTAAATCTAAAAGACTTGGGCGGTGATTAGGAGATAATTTGTTTCAAAATATTTAAATCCTGCTGTGAATGAACTTCATAAAAACAATGTCTTAATTATATTGGCACAGTAATATCAATGTTTCAAAATATCGTTAATATTTAACTAAAATTAAAAAAAAAAAATCTTAGCAAATTGGAAGATTAGGAGATAACAAGTTTCTTAATATTTAAATAATGTGAACTTAGTAAGAACAGTATCTTAATCATATCAGTGCAGAAATATCAATATGAGTGTGTCTCTTAAAAAGATTAAAAATATTGAGGCCCGATATACCGAAATATAGATATTGTTTTCATTATATATTCAAATACTATCGATACGATATATATCGATGTTGTTTTCTTTATATTTACATCACTAGTACAAACTAGGCAGCAGCAACTTCAACTAGTTCAATGTTTGCCAGGATAAAAAAACATCCATATGTTGGATGTTTTGGTGAAACATGCCAATGGGTAAGTGGGCTGTTGTTGGATTTGCCGAAACAAAAAACTCTTTCGGCATAACATAGACAAAAAAGTTTTGTGTTTAATGTATCTTGATAATACACATATGAAAACCTCACCGAATAAAATGTACCAGTCTATAGGCCGATATAAATATATCAGTGTCAGTCGATCCCTATAAGTGGTTAAATATTGGATTAATTAAATTCTTTGTTTTAATTAAATTTAATATAGATGACAATTGAAATTTTTTCTATGGTTATTATTTATTTGTTAATTATTTATTTTTTTACAATAAAACATTTAATATTCAAAATTTGACTGATATTGAAATGAAATTTAATAAAATTGTAACAATTACCATAAAAATAGGAATTGTAATAAATATAATAAAGTAATTGGCATGGTGAAATATAATTAATTAATTGTAAATTACAATATTATACACTTAAAATCATATGATAACTTTTACTCATTCACTCTCTATGTCATTATCAGATTAATTCATAATTATGCATTCATTTGGATGATAATCATCATAGAAACATTATTTGAAATAGAGTTGTCTGTTTGAAACACTATCACAAGTCGTTCCTTTTATAAAACTATTGTTGCAATTACAATTCTTTTTTTTTTTCGAATTGGTTTATCAGAAACACAATTCCTTCACATTCATGAATATTCCTCTTTCATCAATCAACATTGAGGCGAACCAAATATACTGGATACAGTCATTGCTGTTAATTTAAGTAAGCTCAATTGATGTGATATAAGGGAATGAATTTTTATGGCCAGGTAAATTGTGACTAGACCTTTACTGAGCATAAAAGGTAAACATTCTTATGTAAGTCACTCAGGTAGTTGGTTTCAAAGCAGATAACTATAGTGAGTTTAAAATGTTCCATTCAAAAATAGTTAATTTAAAAAAAAAACTGATATACTGCCAATAATATGACATTAACGATAATTTTTAAATGACCATAATTATTTTCAGTGCATATTTTAATTTTCGATTAATTAATTATAGTTGATGGTACTAATCACTTTTTTTATTATATTTATTACAGCTCCTATTTTTATAGTAATTGTTACTAGTTTGATTTCATTTCAATATCACTGTCAATTGTAAAAAAAAACAAGTAAATAACAAATAAGTTATTACTATAGAAAAAAGCTCAATTGAAAAATTTTAATCTATATTACATTAAATTTAAACAAAAAAATTAATGAATCCAAAATTTAATCATTTATAAATTTCAAAGATATAAAAAAACAAAAGAATAAAAAAAAAATTCTCAATTTCGGGATAAGAACTGAAGGCCTTTAGCAATGTAATGAAACACGTTACCACAAGGCCACAGCCACATCTACTTAAATGACACCTAGGACTTCAAATCGATATTTCTCGAGAATGAATGCAAATTCCGTCTTACCTTTTTACATAAGCATTGAGCAGACCCTACCCTATAAGATATATAAAAGTGATCAGAATCTGTGATTCCCGTGATACTCCCCTTCTAAGCTTGTAAGTATTCTACATAAAATTTCTATTGTTTCAATTTTATTTGTTAAAAATGTTTCAAGTGTTAAAAATTTTAACATTTTTTTTTTCTTTTTAGAAACATCTTTGTCTAGTAATGGAGTATGTTGAAGGTGGAGATTGTGCAGCACTATTGAAAAATAGTGGTCCACTTCCCCCTGATATGGCACGCTTCTATTTTGCCGAAACAGTTTTGGCAGTGGAGTATCTTCATAGCTATGGAATAGTTCACAGAGATCTCAAACCTGACAAGTAAAATATGATAAGCTTATTTGTAAATAAATTAAATGGTATTTAAGTAAATCTATAACTATTCATTTTATCTATTTTATGATATTTATCTATAACTATAATTTTAATTTTTTTTACTATCAAATGATGGCCAATTAATGCTAATATTTATGGTTTCTATTGTAGTAAAGGATGCTTTGATGATCCTCTTAAAGAAAAAAAATATTGCCTTAAAGAAATTCTCATAAAAGATAGTCTATGACTTGTAGTGTACTCTTTTAAAAGAATGAAAATCCCCTAGATAGCTCCTACTTCCTCCTAGCCTGCTCTGGATAAAATCCACCTATTTATTCTTGGGTGGCTCAATAAAGACTGAATCTCCTTACGCTTGGGCTGTTCTGGACAGATTGTGACTCCTCAAACATGGTGGCCTAATGTCTCATCATCATAACTATATTTATGAATTATTTGGAATTTGCCACTGGGCTCGCTGACACAAATTACTGGTGCTTCATAATAAATGCAATACTGAATATTTCATTGTTCCACATCACTACCACATGTATTATGTTATAATTACCAACTCCTCATACTGCTGTGGAGGAGCATCAAGAAAATTGTATCTGTAATACATTTGTTAGATAAAATCTAGTTGTGGGATAGCCGAGCAGGCTAGTGCAACAGAAACTGAAAGTACTGAAGTTAAACATAGCCCAGCTTGGTAACCACTTTACTGTTGACCACCTAGTATTAGGGAACATCCACTGGTGAAGAACACCTCTTCTCAGGAAGGTGTGGCCTGTCAGTCAAAGGAGGCAACTCATGGGTGTCATTCCAGCGACCCTACCCCTGTAGATTCCAACCTGGATTTTGAGTCGCCATTTAAAAACTTCAGCTGGTAATAGGTTGTAAGCCTAGATAGCCATATAAATCAGAAATAATAATAATAAAAATAGAATAAACAGTAAAATAAAGTCTAGAATTATTAAATTTTAAAAATGGTACATATTTAATTACATACTAAGCATTAAATGTTTATCCACTTTTGTTTTGTTATCATTGTTATTGCATTTTTTCTTGTTGCATCTTAGTGCAACATTAAGGTTAAATGTACCAAATTTCAGTAAGAATTTTTTTCCAAATACTTTATGGCAATTTTACATGTGGCCTGGAACTATTAGTGGACGGAACCATAATTTCCAATCTGTAAACATATTTGTTGTCAAGACCCACATCAAATTCAGGCTAGTTGATTCATAAATTTTTTATGCAATTATTTTCATATTTAAAAAAAAAAATCTAGTGAACTAGTTAATGCTCTGAATTCTAGAGTTTCATGAAACACTAAGTACCATGGTTGTCCTTTTGGGACCCCCAACTATTTTTTCCACTTTCAACCACACATTAATGAATAGGAAGTTAAATGCTGGTATTTCCACATGTTTTTGGGTGCTGATAATGAATTTCACCTTTAAGTTTAGTTTTCTTTTTGCCTTTGTCCAAAAATAAATAAAAATTGCATCTTGGATTATCTTGGACAAAAAAAAGGTCATGCCTGATACCTTGGAGATCGCGAAAGGATCTTAGCCACGTTTTTTGAGGTATAAAAAAAATTATATATATTCAAAAAGGCCCGAAAAGAATTTCTTCAAATGTTTTTTCAAAAATTATTAATGCCTTGGGTCCTAAAAGGACTCCAAAAAAGATTAATTTTCGGTAGCATAGGCTGATTTTATAATGAAAAATACGATATTATAGGTGTTTGTAGCCATGTGTCTTGAACTTAAACCTCACACTTACCATACTACAGGCATTTATTCCCACTATCGCGGTCAAATAGTCCTCAGCTGGCAGAAAACCTGGAATTTCTGAATGAATATATAAAAGTACATTTGAAGGCAAGATAATTTTCACATATATTTTGGAACATATTAAAAACTACTTATAAAAAAAAATCTCAGTAAATCTGGTTATGGTACGATGTCACTCCTCCATCTGTTTCATCTTTATAAAAACATGTATTTCCAAAAAGAGGACAGACTGTCGACTTCCAGCTGATAAAGGGATGAGTTCCTGGGTGATGGTGGAGAGGGAAAAAGAATGCATATAGCATCCACACATGCATCTCCTTCAATCCTGATGTCATACATGTCATCGCCTCCTCGATCGCAATTGTTTCTGATAAATAAATTTATGTGTAATTTAACTTCAATTATATTAATATGCAAAAAGAATAAATTTTTTATATTCCCTCTCCATAAAATCTCACATGAGACAACCGATGTAAGGCGTGGAATCTTTTCGCTTCATTTCTGTCACAGCCATTGTGCTTCAAATTTAACTTAGGAAATTTTGGTCACTGTGAATTCCAGCTCTGCTATTTATTTTTATATTTGCAATTTATACTACCTATTTATAAATGAAAAAACCCTGAACGAACGCAGAATAAACTAAATCCCAAAATCAAACCTCCCATGGATGATAACCTACAACATTGCAACCCTACCCATTCAAATAAATAAATCAATTCAAAACAAATACAAATTTGTCTATAAAAATAAACTGTTTCCCCCAAGAAATAAATAAATCATCTAATAATTTTATTTTTGTGCCAGTTTTTGGATGAAGCAAGGAGCATTTATTCAAGGTCTGTCTTGTTTTAAATTCTCTTACCTCAAAATTCATATCGATGGCCTAGAATGAAAACCTCTTATCTCAATAAAATCTTAAATAACTTGTGTATGTTCTTAGATGGATAAGTTCGTATCTCACAATACTCGAGTGTTGAAAAAAAAGTAATCTTACTTGTCCTGCGCTCTATCGATGAAAAATCTAACATTGCATCGTTCTGTGGTACATTTTTTGCTTCTCCTGTACAGTTTGCATTTTTAGAGTTACGTGGTTATCATTCTAGGCCATTGATATATCACCACAGTGCATTTTGAATTTTTTTTTATATAATTTTCTCAAACATATCATAATAAACAATTAAAACATTAAATTAGTACCCTTTTTATTTTATTTTGTATTACATATTTGTTGCTTGCATTTGTTTGTTCTTATTTATCCTTTAGAAATGGTGGGGAAGGTATACTAACCTACTTGGCAGACATTTGAAACTATTCCTACATAAATCTACATTTTGAAACTATTCTTACATAAATCTTTATGCTTAGTACTTTTTTTTTCTCTGTAATATGCTCCATCTTTGGTTTTCTCTGTCAATATGCTCCATCTTGACAACAATACTATCTGACTAAAAATATGATTTTGCACTGAACGTAGAATTGTTCTTTGGTCAAAAGGAGTGGATGGCTTTTGACATCAATTCTACAACAACCCAATAAAATAAGGGCTGCATTGTCTCGTATCCTACTGTTTGTTTTGGTTTTATTCTTTGTTTCCTCTAATTCATCTAAATAAACAAGTTACCCAGCTATTATTTGATTTATCAAAAAATGTGTTGAGAAAGTAGTTTTCTGAATTGTTTTGTTTTTACTTTTTGAAAGTGTTAAACTACTAAAAGGGTAAATCTCACCGCCCATCTAAAATAAATCAGTAATAACAATAAAACCAATTAAAATTCTTCACTTTACAAATTCAGAAATATCTCGGGAATGTTTTTATGATCATTGAAACAGAAACCTGAAACATGCAGCAAATTTTATTGTAGAAAGAATAGAAAGGAAATTTTATACCTAACCATTGACGTGGTGCACGACAGAAAAATTGGTTCTCCTTAGCCTTGAGTGATCATTCCAGTCTGATGTATATCTTCTCATCCCCTTCCGCGCTTTTTACAAATATCCTATTTTTCTCTTTACGATCGCACTATAAATGCGATAATTACACCGAACGTGTCATTGGTTTACATGAACATTTTTACAAGTTAAGCTATTATTCAACTTTTGCATAAAAAATCTTTAACTTGTATTTTCACATTTTAGTTTTTTCATTATTTAATTAATACCCAATTAGTATGAATTCCTTGTTAAAAAACAAACAAAATTTCTTTTACATATCGCATAATTAAAAATCAACGTATAAATTCTACTAATTTTGATGCTTCACTAAAAGTGGTACATTTAGCCTTAAAACTAAGTAGCTGTTATGTTTACTTCTTGAATTTTAATTATTTTCTTTTATGTTATGTAGCCTTCTGATTACTGCATTGGGCCATATAAAGCTTACAGATTTTGGCTTGAGTAAAATGGGATTAATGTCCTGTAAGTATGCTTGTTACTATATGAATTACTGGTGTTTTTCTGATTTAAAAATTTCATTGATTGAGTGTTAGTTTTTATAATATTATGTCAAGATATTTCCAAACTACTTATTTATGTGATATACACTTAGCAGCAAACAAGAAAACTGGACACTTAATATTTTTTATTTTATAGGCTGATTATTAGTAATTTGTTCATTTTTCGGGTAATCTGTTTAGTTTAGAGTAGATTTGGATTATATGCATTGAAATAATCCCTTCAGGATTAATAGGACAGAAGATATATTGTCTTGAGGCTGCTTTATCAGACTCAACTCTTCCTCAGTGTAATTAGGTTTTTGTTTCTTAAAACATCTTTAATTTTTAAACCAAATGTTTTTGTCATTATAAACATTTTTTTTCTATTCTTATCAAGGATAATGGTTCTTTCGAATGAAGACAAGTCGTACCCCAAACTGATGCCTTGGCATGAGAAGGCTGGAGCATGCAATACATTGCCACAATTCTTGGACTAGCCAAGTCCACTGTTCATGACATACTCCAGCATCTCTGAGAGACAGGCACCTATGAGCAGAAGGGTGGTGGTGGTCGACCGAATTCAGTTCAATGTGACTATCGGTTTATCATGCTCTCAGTATTGAGAGATCACCATTTAACTGTGCTTGAGGTTCAGGACAGGCTTGAAATGGTGCTAAATACTGTACAGCGAAGACTGAAGCAACATGGACTTGGAGCGAGGTTCCCCATGTTAAGGCTCCAACTCCTGGAAAGGCATTGAGAATGGTGATTATTTGTCGACCAGTACTGGGGACCAGTTTTTTTCACAGACGAATCTCGCTTTGGTCAGTACCATTCAGACAGTCGAGACAGAGTTCCACATGAGGACCAGAGGAGTGATTCACTCAATTTACTTTTCGCAAGTTACTTTCCAAAGGCAATCAGTTATGGTTTGAAGAGGAATAAATTTCTACTCTCGTACCGAACTCATTTTCATTGATAATGGGGATTTGGCTGCTCATCAGTGCATTAAGGAAGTGCTCCCAGAGGCTCTGGTCTCATTTGCTGGTTTCAGATTTATTGTTGAACAGTTCATTTTGATACAGGATAACGCATGCCCGCATACCGCAAAAATGGTCACAGAATACTTGGAGCACGTGAGACTCAGTTTTGGACTAGCTTGCACGATCTCCTAATATGAATCTGATAGAGGGTTTGTGAAATCATTTAGGGAGGGGAGATGTGTTAGTCGCCGTCATTTTCCTAGTGACATAAATCAACTTCAACGTAATTTCTTTGTAATTCTAATTAAAATGTAATTTTTTCTATGCCTGGCAGGGCTGGGGCTCTTCGTCATGCAAGACGGGGTAATACCCATTATTAGGAGGCCATCTCCTGCCTGAGAACCTTACAAAAATGAAGAATTATCAGTTTTAAAAAAAGTGTTAATTTCTTATTTTTATCCTTTATAATTTATTTGTAATTTCTTATTTTTATCATTTATAATTTATTTGTGTAGTATTATTAAATAACCTTTGAAGAAACTAATTTTACTTTAAATTTTAAAAAATACAAAAACATATTTACTAGAATTATGGGAAAAAATCAGTTTCCTTTTTTTTTTTTCTACTCAGTGTATATTGAAATAGTAGTATATAATACTTTGCATTTTAATTGATTCAAAGTAGTGGTTACAGATAAAATGTTTATAGAATTTTTATTTGTTTTTCTAAAAGCATTTAATTTATTTAACCAATCAGTTTAGTTAAAATCAGTTATTTAATCAGTTATTGATTAAATCCCTTGAAAAAAATGCCATATTGTATTTATAATGTCTTTGTTTATCCTCATTTTTGTTTGGTACTGATTACTCAAAATTTTAAAATTTTAAGCAATAGGTAAGATCTATTATCAAGTATGACATTCCTTCCATTTTCTGTTACTTAGGTATCAATGATTCTCTTAATCTTTCAAATTGCAGTTTTTAACAGTCTTCACTTCTTGATGTAAACAAATAAAAGACCTGTAAAATTTTACTTTATCTAGTTTATTTGGTGGTAGAAGGTTTTATTGTTTTAACTTGTTGCTATGGATGGTAAGATGGGGAAAAAATGTTTTGCCCACAAACATCCTTATGGTATCAAATGCAATGAATTTCTATGCTTGTGTCAATTGTTGAGTAAGGGTAGGTAATGGTTTAGAATGATCGAAGGCACATTTAAAAAACAATATTAGTTGTAATCCTCTTAGCTTGATTAATTGGGGATAAGCTAATCTTACAACATAACATTTCTTTTTCTCCTTCATAATATTCCAATGAAATGAGCTGAGAATGGTTCAAATTGAAAAATAATGTATAAGGCACTTTCAAAATATAGAGCTTCATACATATTCATTACCCATTTCTTTAAGAAATAAAATAAAATAAAAATGTATGAAGAGCTTAATAATTACTTGAAATTATTTTCATTCTTGGTCACTTTAACAAGGTGGGCAGTGGCAACTTCTCGATAATGATGACCTAGAGGCAGCTAACCCTATTGAGTGACAGTTATACATTGTTTTCATTGATATTGTCATAATTTTCTATCTAGTGAAAAGATGTTCTAAAGTCCTGAGAAAAAATGCATTTATACAGTTTACTTCTGTATTTCAAATATTTGGGGGAAAATTATTTTAGGGCCTTATTTGGAGAAGAAAAGAGATTCAAATGATTAATCAGATAAAATTGTTTCTTTTATTATTTTATCAAAGTTAATAGGGGGATCAAATATTCAAATATATTCCAAATGAATTACTACTTTAAAAAATGCACTTTATAAACATTTAAATTGGTGAAAAATTCTGATTTGTATTTTTACTTATTTTCATTTTTTTTTTTTTTTTTAGTGGCCACGAACCTATATGAAGTATATATAGATCGTGACACAAGACAGTTTTCTGACAAACAGGTTTCAGGAACCCCTGAATACATTGCTCCAGAGGTTATTCTTGGGTAAGTTTTTAGTGTAATAATATTTAATTACTTCAGAATTTACTTATTTTCAGTTTTATTTTGTTTCCTCACCACCGAAGGTAGGGAAGCCTTTTATTCATGCAGAGCGCAAACAAAATTTATGTCCTCAGAATTAGAAATTTCCTCTCGTGTTTTACGTTATAGAAATCAAGGTTGGTCTTGTGTCTATCAAATATCATGTGATGGGCATAACACCTACTACCGTTAATCCGATTTTGATGAAATTTTCAGGGATGGTGCGGGTTGGTATCTAGATTGTCCCATATCAATTTTATTAAATTCCACTTGCTACTTCCGCATGTGGAAACTTATTTTGCTTGACACATCTATATTTTGAAAACAACTCGTCTGATAATATTTTTACCACGAAGGAAGAGGAAGAGGAGGAAAGAGGTTAAATCAATGGTCACCCAAGCCAAAAGAGCCTCCTGGGAGAAATTTGGACAGATGGAAGAAAACTTTAGGGGCAATCAGAAGATGTTCTATAAGACCTTGAGTCTCTCAGGAAGGGAGCCCGTACTGAAGTTTATAAAAGACAAGATAAAAATCCTATCAGACCCAGAAAAGGTCATGGAATGGTGGAAAGAATATTTCAGCGAGCTCCTAGAACCGGATATAAGGAGGACAGAGGAAGAACAGCAACCCGGAAACGCATTCACCAAGGATGAAGCCCTGGAAGAGGATGAATACGTGGATGAGGACAACATTTTGAAAGCCATAGCCACACTTAAGATGGGAAAGGCAGCAGGAAATGATGGTATTATACCAGAGATGAATAAGAAACTGGGAAGCCAAGGAGTGATTTGGCATGGAAGGCAAAGAAGATCCCAGAAGACTGGGAAGTCTCCGTAATTGTTCCTATATTTAAAAAAGGAGACAATAGGGAATGCAAAAATCATAGAGGAATCTCACTTTTGAGCATCCATAGTAAAGTCTACTCAAAAATCTTGCGAAGAAAAAAGATTGTGAAGTATTGTTGAACCAATACTAGAAGAACAATATGGGTTTCGGGAAAATAGGAGCACCCAGGATCTGATATTTGCAATCAGGCAGGCTTCAGAGAAGTTCATAGATAAGGATGCCTACATTTGCTTTGTCGATCTGATTAAAGCTTTTGACAGGGTTAATGTCCAGGATATTGGAAAGGCATTAAGGGAAAAAGGTATGACACTTGGACTCCGGAAAGCAATATTAAGTCTTTTTGCTAAATGCAGAAATTTCGTTGAAATCAGCAACCACAGCTCCAAAGAATTTAGATCTTCGACCGGTATCAGGCAAGGATGCAGCCTAAGCCCACTCCTGTTCATTGTAGTATTAGATACGGCTTTGAAGAATGCCAAGAACAAGATGAGGGGTTTCCTTCCATATAGGATATAGAAACATGCAAGTGAACTATTTAAATGTATTTGCTTTCGCAGACGATATAGTGGCATTTGGAAGGAATGGAAGAGACCTTCAGTTCGACATTAGGAATCTACAGGAAGAACTTGGCCATATCAATATGAAAATTAGCGCTGAAAAGTTGATGAGAATGGAAAAAACCCAAGTCCCTGGAGACCGAGTAATTAGAAGGGCAAGAGCTGGAGGCAGTAGAAACATTCAAATACCTTTGGACACATATACATGAGCAAGGCATCATGGATTGTGAAATAAGGGGGAGAATAGCTGCATCAGTGAGGTTATTTAATGCCCTGCGAAATTACTTAGTTGGAAAGCCTGAAGTCTCGAAAGATACAAAGAAGGTAGTATACAAGACAACTTTGTTGCCTATACTAACTTATTCCAGTGAATCTTGGACCCTAACCAGCAAGCATACAAGCCAACTTCAAGCCATGGAGATGAGATTCCTCTGGATAATTTAAGGAAAACCTCGCCGAGACAGGGTGAGAAACACCACGATAAGGAATAATCTCAGCCTAAAATCATTACATGAATCTCTGGAGGAGAATTGTTTACGATGGTTTGAACATGTCTCATGAATGACAGGCAAGAAAATAGCTAGGCTGCCCTAAGACATGGAGGTGGATGGAAGAAGATGCTGAGGATGCCCTAGGAAAACCTGGGAGGAAGGTGTTCGGGAGTCGTTTGTGGCCAGGAATCTGGATTGGAGAAGGAGAAGGGAGCTGGCACAGGACCGAGCAGAATGGATCAAGCTCTACAGAAAGAACCCTCACACTGCACCAGGCCGTAGAGCAGATTAAGAAGAAGAAGAATTAAGTTGTACTGGTTTTTAACTTCCTTCACTTGCTAAAACTAATGCGGAATGCTGTTTGTTATCTTATCTATCAGTTAATTTATGTTCAATGATTTATCAAATATACTTTTTACACTAAAAACTAATAAGGGGAGGGCACAGTCAATGGGTCACAGATTTCAACAAAAATTTTTGTAGTGATTGTCTACACCCAAAAATATTGAACACGTTATCATACAAATTCAAATTGTATTATATATAACATAAAACAATAAAATTTACAATATTGTATAGATTACAAAGAAAAACAGAAGGCATTCTGTACAATACTGATAACATCGAATGATAACCTGGGAAGAAGTTATCTCCAGAACCTATCCCTTCGGTTATCCTTTACACTTAACTCTCTCCTATGAATAAAAAAAATATATATATTTACATATAGGTTAAATCTGTAAATACTCAATTTTTTTTAAAAAACATAAATCAATAAAATATAAACGTAATTTAAAACCAAAAAATCTTGAAAGAGCATTAGGAATATTGTTAAAGAATTGATAATCGCTGCGATGACTGAATATTTTTGGCAGAACTTCGCATTATTTCCTAATTGTTTCTGGGAGTTAGAAAGTTTATAATTGTTTGAATTTTAGCATCTATGGATGCAGCATGGCCCTGACCTACTTTTTGGCCTAGAAATGTTTCACGGCCACACTCATTCTTAGCCAAGTTAAGTGTATGATCTGATTCACATATCCTGACTGAAAATGTCTGAATTCCCTTGATATGATCTTCCTAACTGTTGTGATAGAGGACAACATCGTCTATGTAACATTCACATAATTCTAAACCATCCGTAATAGTACGGGAACCAATGGCAGATTTAGGTCACCCATCGAACATACACCTGGAACATACACTTTAAAAATAGGTAAGTGATGTCTGAACATAAAATTGTGTGCCTGGCTGTTGTAAAGTGTAGCGAACATCCCGAAAATTTAAATTGAAAGTTGGTAAATTGTAGTAAAAAATTACCAATCGAACATACACCTGGAAGTAATTTTAAAACATAGGTAAATGATGTCTCAACACAAAACTGCACGTCTTGCTGATTGTAAATGTGGGAAAGTGTGGGCCAGACGCGCCCAGAGTGTGCTCCGACATCCTCAAAATTCACCCACCGAACATACACCTGGAACTGGTCTTATTTTTTTCCAAATATTTTTCTTACTTCAAAATTGCACATCTGGCTACTTAAAAGTGTAGCGAAATCTGACCCAGACCTACAATAGGAACTAAAACTTACTTTTCCACTCAATTCTGAGGTACCTACTTCTACTAACAGATTTAACAAGAACTGCTTTTAAATAGAAAACAATTTTAATTCATCATTATAACTTTTAATAAATGTATTAGTATTGTTAATAGTGATAGTATTATAATGTGTCCCGAATATTTTGCTGATTCTCATACTAGGCCAGTCAGTAGAAGGTTTCTATGATGCAAAAAGCTTTTATATTATTGAATTGTATATATGGATATAAACATGTAAAAAAACAAAAATACCAACACGGATGACCTCACAAGAAGTTTTGGCTGCCAAAAAACCTCGAAATTTTTGAACTTTTTTTTGTGTATTTGCCTATAATTCTTAAACGGTGCTTAATATTGAAAAAATTATAGTATAACAAATTAAAGAGCATTGAATGCTGCGTCGAATGGGTACCACAACACAATAATTGGGATAAGTGGTGTGGTCGAAAACCATAGTCATACAACGGTGATTTTGTCCAACTGTCAAATACTGAGACAGAGTACTATATATGATTCTGTAGCTTGGAAATGAGTTCTCTAAGAGAAAAACTTGTCAGATATAAGCTGTACAATATCAAATTCTGTGTCCACTAAGTATCAATCTTTTAAATTCGGTGAACACCGGTATACACCTCCAAATTCCCAATCTCCCGGTCTTTAGTATTGGCATATTAACTCAATTGATATATTTTGGATTGCAAAAATGGAGTAATTTTGGTCTTCAGGTATATTGTATATTGTTACCTCTTCCGTGAAAAATCCAAATTTTAGACCTCTTCCTTCTGGTGCGTTTTTCCGCCATCTTAAAAAATCACTAAGATAAAGTACTTGTTGTAGTTATTTGTCAGTAACTCACTTCCAGTACATTTAACGTGAACATGTGTCATCACCAATTTTAAAGAGCGATACATTTCCAGCAAGTTTTGTGTTATATTTCTTGAAATTCGCAATTGCTACTAAGGTATGGGACCGTACAAATCTGCCAAAATGTTCAAAAAACAAAAAAAGTTAAATTTGGTTCCGCCTTAATAACTATTTTTTGGCAGTTCAGTGAAAATAAACAATAATTAATAATAACCAATCTTCTGGGGGATTAAATTTCTGCCTGGATTGATATCAAATATTACTCTTAATAGACGCCAAGACATATTGTAACACCAATTTCAAAGAATGTGGACTGGAAACTGAAAATATCATCTGCTATTCAAATTGGTATTCCTGAATGTAATACCATCATTAATTCTTTATGTATGTGATATTTACATCTAGTTCATTCACAACTTAATTTAATTAAAATTAATTTTTCATTATAGACATATTTCCACAACTCTATAAGTTTTCATGAAAATATAAATGAATTTAAATACGAGGAATTAATTTAAGAGTGATTCATATAACTTTTTAAAATTACTTCTGGGTGGATGTTCGATGGTTGGCGTAAATCTGCCACTGGCTCCTAGACTATAACCAAATTTACTAGGCGCTGAAAAGTTGCTGGTGGATTTTTTGTCCCAAAAGGAATTACCTTGTACTGATA
Source organism: Rhaphigaster nebulosa (assembly GCA_948150685.1). NCBI lineage: Eukaryota > Metazoa > Arthropoda > Insecta > Hemiptera > Pentatomidae > Rhaphigaster > Rhaphigaster nebulosa. The sequence goes on along the minus strand of OX411307.1, from coordinate 100,580,915 downwards.
AAATCCATGGGGTGTAACAAACGTTGAGAGTTCCTTTGCACGGTTAATCATCGAAATTTGCCAAAATCTTTTTAACAAGTCAAAATTGGTCATGAATTTTGCTCTTACCATTTAGTTCTTTACACAATATAGTCGTCGACTCTAGGCACGGGAAAAGAATCTGTTTTCGTGATACTGTTGAGTTTTCTGTAGTTTGTGCTAAATCTAAACGTGCTATTTGATTTTGACGCCAGCACACTTGAAGAACTCCATTCACTTTTACTTGGTTCTGTCAGATCATTGTTCAGTAGGTATTGGATCCCTGCATCCATGAATCGCTGCTTTATAGAGTTTATTCTATAAGGGTGTTGTTTTATAGTTTTTGTCTCCGATGCTTCAATATCATGGTGTATTCTATTTGTGCGAGAAGGAGTATCTGAAAATACTGATTTATTTGATAGAAGCATTTGTTTAAGCTGATTTCTTTGGTTCTCCTGTAGATGGAAAAGTTTGCAATCAATATTTTGTAAAATAACAGAATTTTGTAAATTATGTGATTCTCCCCAGTTCTGTGTTGATTCAAAATCGTCTTCACACTGAGTGTTGAACACATCTTCCTTCACGTCGACCAATAATACAGGATTCACTGGTTGAAGAACTTCTTCTTTAGACGTACCTCTATTTACGTACTTCTTCAACATACTGATATGACACAACTGATTACTTCTTCAGTTGGCATCCGCATGATGGTATAGAAGGATCAATCTAATTAGGAATTGATAAATTATTTGCCACTTCTATAAATTTGTTTTATTGAAAATATCATATATATATATATATATATATATATATATATATATATATATATATATATATATATATATATATATATATATATATATATACATATATATATATACACACATATATTGAAAACTAGTTTCGAATGTTATACATTCATCCTTAGTTCTAAAAACACACAAAAAATTCAAAAATAAGCAATTCAAAATATAGTTTGGTATCATTATACATATTAAATTAGATTAATATAAATCAGTATTATATAAAATTTATGAATTTAATTAAGACAAGAAATCAAATACATGTTGGTACTCACCAAGGTTTAAATGGATTATATCAAACAGAAAAGTTTGTACTGGTTTCTTCTCGCATTGTACTAACAATGAACGAAAGGTAGGTGGGATATATTTAGGTAAACGGTTTAAGGGTCAGGGTTTTTCCAGTAATGCCGGTGAGTAATTGTTTTTTCTGTTATAGATGGGAATAAATTTAAGATTGGACTATTGAAGATATTTATTTGGTCATTATTTAAGCAAAAATCTGGATTGGATTCGAAGGATTTTATTATTTCAAGTGCTTCGTATATATTTAATTTGAGGCTGTTTTCAACGTGATTTATTAATTTAACTCCTGAGTCTTTGATGAATTTATGATTATTTTCATTTAAATGAATTGCAAAGTTGGAATTATCTATCTTATTATTATATGCACGTACGAGTATATGTTCCTTTAATCTCTGATTTAGCGATTTTCCAGTTTTTCTCGTGTATTTGGCTGCACAATCATTACAATTTAGTTTGTATACTCCGCTTTTTTGGAAAGGGTCTATTTTGTCTTTAGAAGAAGAGAAATATGAGGATAGGGTTTTTTCTATTTTAAATGCAGGGTTTAATCCTAGGTTTTTCAATTCATTTCCGACTTTGGTGGATAATAAAGGGCCGTAATATGGAATCAAAACATAATGTTTCGGGATGGGCTTATCTTCGGGGATTGTTGAATAGATATCATTAATTGTCTTTTTTTTTAACCATACCATTAAATAAAAAGAACTATAATAAAGAAATTGAAATAATATATTCCATAACAAAAAATAACGGGTTAAATAAAACCACTATCAATCATATTTAAAAAAAAACAAATACAAAAAAGACAATTAATGATATACTTCACTCTGTAGAGGAATAGTGTTTTTACTTACTTATTTACTTACTGAACAGCACTAGAGCCCGGGGTGGGCCTTGGCTTCCGATGGACATCAGACCGCTGCTTTCTGCGCAATGCTTTTCTCTTCCAATTTATTACTCCCAGCGTATGCAAATCTCTCTCCTCGTCATTCAACCATCCTCCTCTTGGGCGACCTCTACCTCTTGTGCCGTGCATAGGTGTGAACAAGATCTTCTTTGGCATTCTATCATTTGGCAATCGCATTATATGGCCTATCCATCTATTCGCCTCGCCTTTATGAACTTTATGTCGCATTCGTTGTACAGCTCAATGTTTTCTTCTTTCCCCCTCGTCAAGAGCAGGCCCATAAATTTTCCTGAGCACTTTCCTTTCAAATATCTTAACCATTTTGATAGTGACACTCCATAGGGTCCATGTTTCCGAAGTGTATGTCACAACCGGTCTCACTAATGTTTTGTACAAATTTATTTTTGTTTTTCGTGACAATAAGGAAGAACAAAAAAGTTTAATATTGACGTAATAGGCGCGGTTACCTGCCATAATTCTTTTATTGACCTCTGCAGTTATTTTATTTTCTTCTTTAATCTCCTGCCCTTGGTAAGTAAAAGTTTCACTCTTTCAAAGCAATAGCCTTCCATTTCTATGTTTGTGTCTATCGTTGAATTGCCATTTGGACTGGCATACATATACTTGGTCTTACATTCCTTGACAGTGAGGCCAATTTTCTCTCCTTCGGCTTTTAACGCTTGAAATGTCTCTCGCAGTGATCGAATATTTCTTGCTACCAGACATATACTGTCTGCATAAGTGCAGATTTGATTCGAGGAGTAAATTATGATGCCTCTAACATTGAACTTGCTCATTATACTGTGGAGGGTCATGTTGGAAAATGTATCTCCCTGCCTTACCCCAATTGAGATCATTGCATCACTAACAAAACCATTGAAGAGAACTTTCACGTTGCTGTTATTCAGAGTCACTTTTTTATAACATATATTCAATAGAACCTTGAGATTACTCTAAAATTTAATTATTTAATTTAAAAAATTGGAAAACTCTAAAATTTACTTTTTCTATATCACAAATATTTTTTAGTTCTGGCATTATATTTTCAAATTATATTTCAGTTTACTATGACGTCCTGAATAACGCCATGTTCATATAATAAGAATAGACTTATTGTTAAAAAATCCGTGAGCAGTAGAAATGCGTCACTAAAGTCGTATTTTTCCACAAAAGACAGTCCCCAAACATACCAAAATTTACATATGAAATGACAATTTACCGAAAATGACACATTTTTTTCGGGGAAAAAACGACTAATAAGGCATTGAAACAGTTGAAATAGCCATTCTTTGCTCAAATGTAGTGGAAAAAAAATATATACATCAATATATATCAGACATCTCCAAATTTTCCATAATCGTGCTCTAGGGGTTATGAAACGGATAGAAATCGCAGTCTCGCCGCTCACCGCCGACCTTCGACCCACTGCAATAGTCTATTTTTTTCGGGAGGGAAAAAAAAAATAAGGCATTGAAACAGTTGAAATAGCCAATCTTTGCTAATAGCCATTCGATTTCGATGAAACTTCTTTTGTTTTATAGGTAATTTAATTTATTTTCGAATGCAACAGGTTTTGAGCTTCCTAACTCAACTTGGAGGGGCATTAAAGGTGCACAAATGTTTTAAAAAATTGGAAAACCCTGGGGGGATGAGGGGGACCATCTCGAGACCCCCAAAGGATACTTCCCCGACACCAACTCAATTCACATACAAATTTTCAGCCCTATAAACTAATATGGTGGAGCTGTAGCGATGCGCAAAACTTAAAAAATGCCGAAATTTCAGGTAAACATACCGAAATTTTGACTGGAATTTACCCATTCTTTAATGGTATCGTTCTGCCTTGAAGCAAGCCCTACATACCGAATTTCAGCTCATTTGACCCAAAGGGGGCCGCTGGAGGTGCTCAAATGTAGCGGGAAAAAAAATATATATATAAATATATATCAGGCATCTCCAAATTTTCCATAATCGTGCTCTAGGGGTTATGAAACGGATAGAAATCGCAGTCCCGCCGCTCACCGCCGACCTTTGACCCACTGCAATAGTCTATTTTTTTCGGGGAAAAAACGACTAAAAAGTAAAAAATTGGATAACTCTAAAATTTACTTATGATTTATTTATTTGTGAAAAACTACTTCCCGTGGCAATTTTCTTTAATATTATACAATATAACTAAAATTTACTATTTCTGGATCACAAATAATGTTTTTGTATTGCTTATATCACTTTAAATCCAGCCTTAAATTTTCATATTAAATTTCAATCTAATATGAGATTCCGGACCCTTAACCATGTAAATATTATAATATAAAATCATTATTTGTGATCCAGAAGTTGTACCGAAGTATTGGAGTGATCAATTTTTTTAAAACGAAATAATTAAATTAAAAATCAACCAAAAACCTATCAGAAACATCTAAATTCTTACATGTACACGGCCATTCTCAGTATGTCAAAGTAAATTGAAATTTAATTTGAAAATTTAAGATCAGGTTTAAAGTGTTATAAGTACTATAAAAATATTATTTGTGATCCAGAAATAGTCAATTTTAGAGTTATCTATGTTTTTAAATGAAATAATTAGATTTCAGGGCGATCTAAACGTTCTATTGAATTATATGTAATGAACACACTATTTCTCTAAGGAGTGAAGTTTATTAATAGAATTTTTTTATTCAAAACTAGCATCAGATTTGGTTTTAGTACTCTGAAAAACCACCATCTAAAAATTAAAAAAAAATTTATTAAAGATTTCGAAGCTTCAAAGATTCAAAAAATTGCTCATGATTTAGGAACCCTTTGAATGATTCATACCAAATTTGGGTTTTCATTAAAGATTCTTAATCTATGCGATTTGCTTCAACTGTGGTGTTCTTATGTACTTTAGAGCCAATTTTGTACACAAAAAACCTCAATTTTCAACTTGAAGGTTTTTTGGTGCGTTGAATCAAGATCTGCTATAATTTTTGGTATTAAAAAGTCTATTAGTCTAGTTCACCTAATCATCTAAACATTTTTTTCAATATTTTTGAGGAAAAGCAATAATTTTTTTCAAGTTTTTATTTGTCCTTTAATATACACAGAAAAGCAAATGTTTTGGTGGAAAAACCACCTCGATATCATTTTCTAAATTCTATATATAAAATAAAGCAATTTCAGCACATTTTATTTTCATATCGGCTTCTAGGGCCCATTGTAATGAATGCTGGAACATGTGTTCAATATTTGACCCAATTCAATGTGACCCGTTGACTGTGCCCTCCCCTTGTAAGTGTACAAATACTTATTTTTATCACTGCATACTTGATTGTGTGGTTTTACTTATTTTCTCCTCAATTTTTCAACCCTCATTTTAGGCCATCGTTTCATCTCGTGTAGCTTTCTACATTCCTTAAACAACTAGGAAGCAGGATTGGGTGTTTCCAGTTAGATCCCATCCAGATAAATTATTCAGGAATCCTGATTTCTATCATGGCCAGTTAAAGCTATGTGCGATCTTATTATCTGTGGCACTCTCATTATCTTGTGTGGTTACTCCAGGTTTCTGTAAGAGTATTACTTTGAGAGAAATTAAACATTTTTTAATTAGATCTTTGAAATCTGCAAAATTGATCGATTCTGACCATTATCATTAGGTTCTCGATGGAGGCTAAGTGGTCCAATGGTTGGGTGGCACTGATTCTCCCTTCTAACTGTTCAAGTAAACTGCTCTAATGTTTCTCTGTGATTATTTTAATAAGTAGTCCTAATTACTATAGGCACTAATAAGGAGATTCATGGCTTAAGTACTTTTCTTAAAGGTAGGCATGCAAGGGTCTTTATTTTGCCTATAAATATTGAATTCATGGGACCAGTTCCTTTTTAATTTTATAAGCTTGAGAATTCTGCCATCTCCAAATTTAAATATATTTAAAATTTAAATTAATGTTATTTTCTCTAGAAAATCTTTTAAGCTAGGGTTTCCTGCTCATATATTGATAACTATATAATTCTTAATATTTTTTATTCTATATAATAAATCACTTGTATAAGTGATTATTCTTTATTGAATTTATTTTCATAGAAAATTTAACTGCAGTTCTGTTCCTGAAAACTGAGTCAGCTGTAACCAAAACCCTCTATAAAATTCTTAAATAACTTCTCCCCTCAAAAAAAGGTTACTTAATACTAAGATATAAAATATGTCTTTGTAATAAACCTATTATTACAATTAATCTAAGGCAGCTAATAATTAAAAAGTCCTGCAACAGCTTATGACAGTCCTTTGGGGCAGGCCTTAGTAGAGGTCGTCCCTTATTCTCAACCTTATGATATTGTTGAAAAACAGAATTATTACTACATTTTCTACCAACAAGATTTATCCTAAATCAATGTAATGTTAAAGTTTCTAAAGGTTCAATGTAATAATAATAATTGTAACCGTTTTACAAGTATTCAACTCGTGGTCATCCTAAAATTAAGGAGGTTTTTGGTCTAACTTTCTTCCCCGGGAACCAGCCATATTAGGAACTAGGGGCCATAATACAAACTCTTAACCTTCACGTTATTATTCCTGTACTTCAGCTGCTTGGCTACTACTGCCCCCAAAGGTAAATAATAATAAGAGTTCAAAAATGTATTTTTATTCAAAGTTGAGTAATGGGTACATTAATTTTTCCTGTGATTATTGTAATATATTTGTTAATATGAGGCATGTCCAGAAAGTAAGATTATTCGATTTTTTATATAGTTTTTAATTGTATTTAAAAAACAAATTTACTGGATTTTTGTTGGTAAATATGGATGGCAGTTATTTGTCCACATACTCGCCTTCCCGTTCTATGCCGGTTATGAGCCATGGGTACAAGCTTTTGTGTACCCTCAAAGAATTCTCCCACCATCTCCTTCCAATTCAGGATCTCCAGTTTCAGCTCCTCACCAGTTGAAATTTTTTTTCTACCCATGTGAGTCTCCAGGGAGGTGAAAAGATAAAAGTCTGAAGGCGCCCAAGTCAAGGAAGTATGCGGGGTAGTTCAAAATGTCCCAACTGAATGATTCCAAAAGCGTCTTGGTGGTGTTGGCTGTGTGCGGGTGGGCTTTATCGTGCAACAAGCTCACTCCCTTCGTCAATCACATTCATCTCGTTTGTTTTGAATTGCTCTCTTTAACTTTGTCAGGTTCTCACAATATCGTGCTGCATTTTTCATCTCCATCTGAGGCAGAAATTCGATCAAAATGTCCTCTCTTTGGTTTTGGGACTCATCTGTCATAAAATTTTTGGAATCCCAGCGTTTTTGTAATTCTTTCGAGTAAGAGAGATCTGGAGAGTTGTGGAAACATCACAGAAATTTCATCCACTGTCAGGATCTTCAGTTTTTGTCAGATCTTCAAACAGTTTTCTTGATTGTTTGCACCAACTCATAGGTCAAAATGGAAGGTTTTCCACTCCTCTGACTTTCATGAACTTCTGTTTTTTTTCTGCTCTGCCATCATTAGCACGCTCGTTTGATTCATAACACCTTCACCATAAACAGTTTTGAACTGTGAAAAAATTTCAGTTGGTGTTTTTCCTTCTGCGAGAAGGAACCTGATGACACCTCTTATTGGCAGAATTTTTTATCAACATATTTCATCCAAACAGACACTATAAAGTGAGTTTTCATCAGCCGGTGCTCGTTGTGTTCAGGAGAACCCTCCCTCACTACAACTCAGTGTTGCTAGCCTTGGAAAAAAAATTTGCATAGCACGAGAGGGTTACAATGCTCTTACTTTCTGGACGTGCCTCATATTAATTGAATATTTATATTGATAAGTTTATGTTAATTTTTTTTTTTCTATTATTTCTTAATATTTTATTTTAGACAGGGGTATGGAAAGCCTATTGATTGGTGGTCAATGGGAATTATTTTGTATGAGTTTCTTGTTGGATGTGTACCTTTTTTCGGCGAAACACCTGAAGAATTATTTGCACACACTGTCAATGGTATGTTATTGACAATTATTCCCTTTTTGTTCTAAAGTATTTGTAAATATTATTCTTTATTATGTTTCTAAATATCTTTTTAATTTGCCAGTAACCAATTGAAGATATATGTTTAATAGAACTTTAAATATTTGCTGAATTGGTAGATTTTTAGCAAAAAATCATTAAAAAGTTTATTAAAGTTCTTAAAAATTATTAAAGTTTATTAAAATTTTCTCTTCCATAGTAACCCTATGGAAAAGTTGTCTATAAAAACATTCACGTACCATGCAAGAAAGCATGCTATCTTATTTGACATGTTCTGGTTAATATAAATTTAAATTGTTACAAAGTTAACAAAGCAGGTGACAAAAATTTTAATTTGTAACATAGCACCTTCATCCACTCATGTCTTCAATTGTCTGCTGTTTGTTTTTATTTTTGTTTTGTTTTTTGGCAAACATTTTTTTTTTACAAAATGTTTTCATATTTCATTATAGAACAATACATTTAATTATATAATTGATTAGGAATGTACCCTTGCAAATGTTAAATGAGTAAATACTTATTTTAGTACTAAATAGTTTTTATGTTTTCTTAAAATAGTGAAAATGTCAGATATTTCATTTCTGAAATAATTGATTCAATTCAGATTTGTTCATAATTGTTTTTTATTTTTGTAATTACCCATAACACCTAAGTGAAATTCGATGTTAGAAGAAAAATCAATGAGTCATTCTATACCTGAGAGATCCCTTTGCAGGTATAAAATACTGAATATTCTTATTCACACCTGTAAAAACACAGGTATTCATATTTACTGGATTGAAAACAACAGTATTCATATTCACACCTGTAAATATATAGGTATTCATATTTGCAGGAGTGAATGTGAGTACATATATTCGTATTCACACATGTAAGCATGAATATCTATATCTGCATTCCTTTATTTTAAATACAAATACATATGTATTTATATTCATAGGGACCATATCTGTGAATGCATTTAGTATTCGTATTTACGAATATAAATACGCCCAACTCTGATTTACCTCTTAACTATTTTTATTTCATCTTCTATATACTATTCTTATTTGTTTCAAACTTGATGTGATATTCTATATATGAGCTTTTTTGTACTATAAATAATTTTGTGTATAGTAACTTATTTTTTATATATTATTGTTAACTAAAGGATCTAAAAACAAAAAGAAGTTCCTATTCTTTAAAGAAATTTCAAGATTAAAAACATTTCAATTTTTAACTATTTATTAATTTTATATATTGACAGATGACATTGAGTGGCCTGATGATGATGACTGGCCTGTTCAGGAGGAAGCAAAAGACATTATTAGCTCATTACTTCAGCAAAATCCTCGGGATAGATTAGGTACTGGAGGACCTCACGAAGTTAAAGAACATCCTTATTTTATGGGTATGGATTGGAATTCTCTTCTTCGACAAAAAGCTGAATTTGTTCCTCAACTTGAAAATGATGAAGATACTAGCTACTTTGATAGTAAGCATTTCTTATTATAATTATATATTGAAATTGAGTCGTATCTTCTAACTTCATTTGCAGTTGGTTTAAAAAATAAAATTTTTCCCAAGTTGTCTACTTCCATTAATCTGCCCATCTAAACTTAGAAAGCATAGCTAATTTTTTTGTTTTCATTCTCATTTTTTTTCTGCTTGGTAATATTTGTCTGCTATCTGACTTTCCTAAGCAAGGAGGTCTTATTACATTTACAAATAACAGAAAATCACTAAAGAAATAAGAAATATCTTGGAAAAACTGTTAAAAATCCTAAAGGTAGACTTTCGCTGGTACTGCCCACGGTTGCGGCTGGCAGTTGACTACTGCTTTGACTGAATAGATAGGGACATATTTTGCTGGTACTGCCTGGCAGTCTAGGTATGACATCATACCTATACTACTGTGTCCCTGACCATTCCAGGAGTCATACTGCCACAGGCCGCGACAGTTCCCGCTTGTTTTTGTTTAACAATATGCCAAAGAAGGGATTTAATGAGAATAACAATTAATGTCTTGTAGAATTTTTTAATGAATATCAGTTTCTTTGTATAATTAAATAACAATGAATAAAAATAAACATTTTTGTTTATTTCTTTATTAAACTTTGTTTAAAAAAAAAAAAATTAACAAATTGTACAAGTACAGAATCGTTTATAAATCATTTTAAATAAATTTATCGTCACCACCACATATAACTAACGGATGTGAAAAATCAAATTTTTGGAATTCAAAAGTTTTTTTAATTTATCAGAAATATGTTCGCAAAATAAAATGTTATTAACACAAACCTAGGACTCAGAGAAGTTAATAGGCCGAGATTTAAAGAAAGTATTCGCAAAGGGGAAGTTACAAGTAAAACGTATAACTTTTTTTTAGTCTCTTGAAAAGTAACCAATTCACATTTATTTGTTAGGTATGCATGTTGGTGATGGTAAATTTTTTGATTTGCTTATTTTCCATACAGTATTTCCATTCAGCTTTGATTGGAGCTTGCACTGCATTAGTAGCTTTTCCTACTAAACCTCCTTTCACCATGCCTAACACAAAATTAAACAGAGATATTTAGCCAAAAAATGTTTTTGAATCTTTTCCCATCATTCCACAAATAGCCAGTTATTAACTTAGCACAAAACCATTCACTTTTCCAGGTTTAGAATATGCTGTTAGTATTACCTACATCTCGTTAATAACATAATTTCCTTTTCCTCTCTAATAAAAAAGCAAGAGTTACATCCATGTTGGAAACTTGCATGTATGTATTCCTTTCACGAAGGCTATAATGGATAGTTTTAAAAGTTTTAACGATATAGTATATAGCTATCACGATATAATGCATGTACGATATATTATGATTATACTACAATATGCATAGAGGAAAGGTTATAATGATATATGTAAGGCGAGAGAAGTTGGCAATCCATAAGCAATTTCAACGAAATATACAAACAGTAACAGTTAGTGGTTAAGGTTGGCAAGCGCTGCCAATCGCAACTGTGGACAGTGCCAGCGAAAGTCTATCTTAAGGAAATTGGTATTACCTAATGCTCATACCCAAAAGATAAATTTTCACCTTTTAGGCTTAGGATGACAGTAATGAAGTAGGCATATTTATTATATGCATAAGGGATATACAATGTTTAAAACAAATGTTTCTAAACCCTTTTTGAAGGCTGTTTCTATGCTAGCTTATTGATATTTGGATAGTATACTCTTCGATATGATTAATTAAAATCATCATCAGAGACATCATCATCATTACATGATTTATGTAGTGATCCTGTCCTTATTTTTGCAATTTTTCAAATATTTAGTGTTTATTTACATGTAATTGGTATGACCATCCAAAATTTTTCCAAATAGCTGAAGTTTGAATTTTAATCTGCTCTGTTTTGTTAATGGCTCTCATTTAAGTATATAGTTCTGTATGTTCTTAAAAAGTTTAAATCAATTGTATATTTTGTATTAATCAAAGTTTAAATCACATGACCGTTCACTGTTAAATGATTCTTAGTCATTAGTCACTAATTTTAAGCCATCAATTAAATTTATCATACACAATGTATGTGCATATATATATATATATATATATATATATATATATATATATATATATATATATATACATAATATATAATACATAATATACATAATACATATATATATATATATATATATATATATATATATATATATATATATATATATATGTATATATATATATATATATGTATATATATAGATCTAATATTTTTTTTATTGACTTTCTGTTTTGAATTCAAATAAACTTAAGACATTTCATTTCACTTATTTCATATTTATTAAACAAGTAATAAATTATTATACATAATTTATTATACATAGTTATTAAATAAGTAACTAATGTTCTTAAATTAATTTCAGGCCGTGTTGATAGATATAGTCATGAACTTAGTGGTGACGAGACTGAAGATACAGTATTACTTGGTGGCTTTTCATCATGTTCTCCACAATATCGAAAAGTACAATCTAAATTATCACTGGCATTGCCGAATACCACTTTGGAAGGGATATCCTCCAAGAATATTGCTAAAAAAATAATCTTTAATAATATCAACAATGATAATTTGCATTCGACAGGTATTAAAAAATATAATTGTATCCATTAACATTCATCGTATTACTAATTCTGGTGCATGTATATATAGTTCAGTCAAATAAGGGTTCAACGTCGGAATGGAAGATACTGAGCTGAAAATTTGTATGAACCTTTATTATGACATTCTAAATATTGGCTAAAAAGTCACATACAATCACTTGTCGATGTCTCAAGTTATTAAAAGTCAAAAATAAAAAAAAGTGATACAAATTGTTTTTTTTTTGTAAATATCTTTCTTTATACATCATCCCATGCCGTTACATGTTATTTATATAACTTGTAGAAAATCAAATTTCCTACAAGTTTTGGTCCTATTAATTTTTTAACATGATCAACTAACTGTTCTCTGGATATAACACGGAGGAGGGGGGGGGGGCGAAATTATGGTACTCATTTTAGAAGAAAGCTTGAATATGAATTAGGAAAATATAGGTCATTCTATGTAAAATAAGTCTTGTATGCCTTTCCAATGCCGCTACTTTCTAAAATGGTGACATTTTGTTAAAAAAAAAACCTGAATATTTCGCTCATTTTTCATTCCGTGCTCAATATTTTGAAGACTAACTTCCAACAACACGAAAAACATTATGATACCTTTTTTAAAGAAAATAAAATTTGCTAAAATTTAAAATCTAATAGAGCTCTTTACGTTTACCAGTTCCTGAGATATAGAATCTCAAAAAACAATTTATTTTTCCAAAAAACGAGAAATTACCATTCTGTGAATTTATTTTGGCAAATATCATGGAAACTGTTCTTCCTACGAAGATAATAATTATGAACTACTTCTACTTTATGGTGCATTTAACTAATTCTAATTTGTGTGGTAACAGACATCTGTACGTCTAATAGTTCTCGAGATAAAGTATTTCAAAAACACATTGTACACGATTTTGACATTATGCAACACAGTCCAGTCATATCTTGAGAAAATTTAGATATTAGACATGCAGATGTCTATTGCCACTCAAATAAGAACTGGTTAAATGCTCCATAAAGTAGTTAATAATTATTATCTTCATAGGAAGAAAATTGTCCTTGATATTTGCCAAAATAAACACACAAAATGTTGATTTCTCGTTTTTTGAGATTCTATATCTCAGGAACTGGTAAATGTAAATAGCTAGCTCTATTAGAGTTTAAATTTTAGCAAATTTTATTTTCTTTAAAAAAGGTATCATAATGTTTTTCGTGTTGTTGGTAGTCTTCAAAATATTGAGCATGGAATGAAAAATGAGCAAAACATTTCGGTTTTTTCTTGAATAAAATGCCACCGTTTTTTAAGGTAGTGGCATTGGAATGGCATACAAGACTTGTGTGGTAACAGACATCTGTACGTCTAATAGTTCTCGAGATAAAGTATTTCAAAAACACATTGTACACGATTTTGACATTATGCAACACAGTCCAGTCATATCTTGAGAAAATTTAGATATTAGACATGCAGATGTCTATTGCCACTTAAATAAGAACTGGTTAAATGCTCCATAAAGTAGTTAATAATTATTATCTTCATAGGAAGAAAATTGTCCTTGATATTTGCCAAAATAAATACACAAAATGTTGATTTCTCGTTTTTTGAGATTCTATATCTCAGGAACTGGTAAATGTAAATAGCTAGCTCTATTAGAGTTTAAATTTTAGCAAATTTTATTTTCTTTAAAAAAGGTATCATAATGTTTTTCTGGTTGTTGGTAGTCTTCAAAATATTGAGCATGGAATGAAAAATGAGCAAAACATTTCGGTTTTTTCTTGAATAAAATGCCACCGTTTTTTAAGGTAGTGGCATTGGAATGGCATACAAGACTTATTTTTCTTAGAATGCCCTATATTTTTTTAATTCATATTCAAACCTTCTCCTAAAATGAGTACCCTAATTTGGCCCTGCCCTCTCCTCCTCGTTATATATAGAAAACAGTTGATCATGTAAAAAAATGAATAGGACCAAACTTGTAGGAAATTTGATTTTCTACTTGCTTTATAATAACATCTAACAACGTTGGGCGCATAAAGAACGAGATATTTACAGACCCCAACGCGAAATTTTATGTGACTTTTTGGCCAACATTTAGAAAGTTATGATAAAGGCTCATGCAAATATTCAGCTCAGTATCTTTCATTCCGAAGTTTAGCCTTTTTTCACCCTATTTGTCTGGGCTAATACTATTAAATTATTGTTGGATGTGAAATATAACACAGGCCAACGATGAAAAAACTTTTGTACTGAAAATACCTTATTCCAATAGTTTTTAGGGTGCTGAATCCAAATATGATATTAAAAAAGCTGTATCACCCACAATTTCTTCACATTTTATAGTTAAATTTATTAAATTTAGCGATTTTTAAAGAATTGAACAGCTTTAATATTTAAAATAAATAACTGAAAAACTAGGTCTATTGGTGTGGATGAAGTTGGTAGCACTGCTGAAACACATTTGCAGGCCAAAAAAGGTTGATTCTTTTTCCTGTTAACTCCTGATGTTTTGTTTACTGTCAACCTAATCTCACTTTCACATTTCCTGTACATGTGCTCAGTACAATGTCTAATCGTGGTTGTAAAAACTCTGCTGACAGTTTTTGTTATATTTGTGGTGAGTTTGTGATTAAAAAACACCAAAGAAACATTACAAACTTTGTCAAAAAGGTTTATCTATCATACTTTCGAACTAAACTTGGTGATCAGGATAAATCTTGAGCCCTGCATAAGGTATGTTTGTATGTGTCCAAGATCTAAGAAAATGGTCAAAAAAGGAGAAAAACCCTTTAAATTTGCTGTTTCTGTGATATGGAGAGAGCCAAGAAATCATTCCGATGATTGCTACTTTTGCATATTGGATATTACTGGTCATAATTCAAAAAACAAGAAGGTAATAAGCTACCCTAGCCTTCCGTCCGCCATCCGACCAATAGGGCACGGTGTAGATTTACCTGTCTGAACCATCAGATGATTTAAATTCTATTCTAACGGAAGTATTTTCTGATTTACAATTGGAGTTAGATGAACAAGATGATGAAGAATTCCAATGTTTTACAGAAAATGTAGAACCTAAACTGTTTACTCAAATCGAGCTTAACGACTTGGTTAGGGATCTTGGCTTAACGAAAGAAAAAGCTGAATTGCTGGGCTCTAGACTGAAAGAAAAGAACTTGTTGGCGGTTGGAACCAGCATTTATATGTACAGGACGAGAGAGCAACAATTTTCCAAGTTTTTTGAACAAGAAGGTGATTTAGTGTACTGCTCAGACATTCCCGGTGTGATGAATGAGTTTGGTATTGAATACAAAAGGGAAGACTTTAGGTTGTTTATTGATTCATCGAAAACTAGTTTAAAGGCTGTTTTATTACACAATGGTAACATGTACGCATCTATTGCTGTTGGTCATTTTGTACATATGAAAGAAAACTATGAAAACCTAGAAATAGTGTTAAATCGAATAGACTATTCTGCTCATGGTTGGATGATATGTGGTGATTTAAAAATAACATGCATGCTTGGTCAGCAAGGTAGTTTTACCAAATTTCCATGTTTCTTGTGTGAATGGGACAGTAGGGCTAGGGATCAACATTGGTGCAGAAAGAACTGGCCTGTGAGGAAGTCTTTAAAACCTGGTGAGAAGAACATTCTACGCAAAAACCTCATAGATCCAAAAAACGTGCTTCTACCACCTCTACATATAAAGTTAGGCCTCATGAAACAATTTGTAAAGGCTTTGCCTAAAGATGGACCATGTTTGAAGTATCTCTGCCAAAAGTTTCCACACCTTTCAGAAGCTAAACTAAAAGAAGGCGTCTTTGGCGGACCTGACATTAGAAAAATGATGTTTGATGTTAACTTTGAATCCACAATGACCTTAAATGAGAAAGAAGCCTGGGTATCATTCAAGCAAGTCGTTACAAAGTTCTTGGGAAATGAAAAAGACCCAGAGTATGTTTCTATTGTAGCTAACATGCTATAGAAGTTTAAAAAGTTAGGATGTTTAATGAGCCTGAAAGTTCACTTTTTGAACCGCCACCTTGATTACTTCCCGGACAATTTGGGAGATATTAGTGAGGAGCAAGGTGTGCGTTTTCACCAGGATGTTAAAGTAATGGAAAAACGCTATCATAGCCGCTGGAACACCAACATGATGGGGGACTACTGTTGGTCACTTCACCGAAAAGTTCAAAAAGGGACTCATCATAAAAAAAGCTACACAAGAAGCTTCAAAGAAAAAAGAGAAAGAAAGTATAGACCAATTCGAGTTGACAAGTGAAACCTGTATTAGCACATTATATCACTGTTTTAAATAGCCACTGTAAATACAAACAATGCTTATGATGTAACATAGTGTTTCATTAATTCCCCTGTATACCGTATACGGGTTTAGATAGGTGTTTATACTATATAATACAAAGCATATTGCTGGAAAACTATGGGTGATACTAAAAAACTAAGGCCAGATTTAGATTCAGCACATAAAAATCGATAAAGATCAACTATTAAAGTTAAAAAGTTTCCAAAAAAATTTTTTTGTTGGCCTATGTAATCAATCCATTGTAAATTTATTGTAATTTCCCGTTTTTACACTGATTACCTTTATAGTGATTTGTATGCCATAAAATTTAAAAAAAAAATCATATTTACTGAATAAAGGACTCATAACAACTAGATATAAATTATTTTTGTTTTACTGTTTTCTATTTTCTGTGTTTATTTAAATAAGTGAATTTGGTTGGGCTATAATCTCTCTCTCTCTCTCTCTCTCTCTCTCTATATATATATATATATATATATATATATATATATATATATATATATATATATATATATATATTGGCTAGTTGCGATTATTTATCTATTTTTATTATAAGAAAGAAATCTCAATACGTATATATAAATGATAAATTATAATTATGATAAATAAAAAATAAAATAAAAATAAAAAATTTCAAATAACAATTAATATATTTCAAATGAAATTATCTTTTAAATCTGTCTGAACTTTTTATGCAAAGCAGGTCCAGGTCCTCTTGCACCAAGTACTAAAAATAAATAAAACTAAACACAAAGTTACAAAAAATAGATCTAATGCTTATAGATACTGGTAGTGGTGGAGTGAGAATAGTCTGGCAGTGCAGGCATATCGATTATTTATCTATTTTTATTATAAGAAAGAAATCTCAATACGTATATATAAATGATAAATTAAAATAAATAAAAAATTTCAAATAACAATTAATATATTTCAAATGAAATTATCTTTTAAATCTGTCTGAACTTTTTATGCAAAGCAGGTCCAGGTCCTCTTGCACCAAGTACTAAAAATAAATAAAACTAAACACAAAGTTACAAAAAATAGATCTAATGCTTATAGATACTGGTAGTGGTGGAGTGGGAATAGTCTGGCAGTGCAGGCATATCCTAATCTGAGTGGGAGTGTCAAGATTCATTTTGTGGTTTCCTGAAGAAATAAATATTAGCTGACCCAGGTGGGAATTGAACCCAAGCTGCTCTGAACCGGTTGTTCTGGGACCTTCACCTCGACACGCTCAGCCATCATGACCTCAATACTTACAGTTATTTGATAATCTTTTTCTAATTAATTGTTTCTCGATAATCTTTTTCTAATTAATTGTTTCTCTGAAGAACCTTCTTCATCTAATGAAATATTTACTTTCACTTGAGCTAAATTCTTTCATGAATTTTATTTTGGGAATTAAACTCACTCACTTGGCATTTGAACAATAAACAGGCCAGATAAATAACACAATCTTAACACTATGTACAGACTCAAACTGAGCCCTGTATCATAAAACCCCTCTCTTAAATCGGCAATAGAGGTGAGTCTGGAATGTTCTGGGCCTTAGAAATCAGTTGTTTTAATTCCAAAAATCCTTTAAGTTTTAATTTTTTTAAGTTCTGTATTATCCTTTTTTTTCTGATTACAAAATATTCTTAAATTTATAAAACAACTTATGGATAAGATTTAACCAATAATTACATGAAATATTTTAAAATGCTAGAATCTCTTTAGAATACAATATTTATAACTCGGACTGTTTAGGAACTAAATGCGTTATCAATATTAAATTGTGAACATTAATATGAAAATTTAAATCTAAATGAAGTAATTAACTTCAAGTTATAACATTTATATAATGTTATTATTTAACCTTTTTTATGTTATGTTACTAACTAATGCTCATTATATTTTTTTTTAAATTAGAAACCTTCCTTCCCTTTTATTTTATCATAAAGGTTCATGGCACTTATGCTAAATATATATTGTTTCTTTTAGAATATTAAAAAAAGTATATCCTTTATTTAAAAGTTAATATAAATTTAATATTAAATAATCTTTTTCCTGCTTGTTTGTAAAAGTAAAAAAAAAAATGTATTATTAATTTATTGTTTATAATCATGAACATTTAAATTTATTATATAGGCTTAGAGGAACCGCTAGAGATAGAAGCTGTTGAAGAAACTGAGCCTTTTCAAGGCCATCCTACTACTCCAGATTCTTCACAAACTGAAAGTGATGATGTTTCCCCACAAATACAAAGAAAAAGACGACTTCAGAACCGTGATTCTGTTCCTAAATTTTCTATATCTGTGGAAGATGAACATTCTGTGTAAGCGTTATGAATGTTTCTTATATTAGAATACTGTAGTTATGATCTTAAGTCCTCTTATTTTAAATTTTTTTTTGGTTTAATAATGCCAGAATTTAGTTAATGTATATATCAGAATTATTAAGTTTGATTATCCTCTAAACTTCAAAGCATAATTTTGAAATAAGCGAGAAACCCACTTTCTTACTCTGTTTCTCATCACTTTTTTATTGATTTTTTTTTTTTTTTTGACAGTGAGGGAGGGATGATATTTTTACTAGTTGAAATAGACTTAATCTATATACATTATGAAAATTATGTTATTTTTTGCTATTATGCTGGATTAAATCAATAGATTTTGTTTACATTTTTATTTAATTTGTTAAATGTTCCATATTTTTACTTTCCCTTATCTATTTATGAAATATATAGTAAGGGGAAGTATTGTGATTGTGAAAATTTATAATTTAGTTTTCAACAGAAATACACGTTTTAAGGTCCCCTGAGTCCAAATAACCAAGTCTCTGAGAATGGTCTGTGTGTTTCTGTGTATGTGAACAGTCTAGCTCAAAAATGAAAAGTTGTACGAAACTGAAATTACATATTTAAGGTAGGTATATGCCTGTGATGTTACAGCAACTTTTTCGTCAAAATCGACTAACTGGAAGTGCCACTTTATATCATCGATTTTACACTTTTTTACAGTTTTCTCAATAACGGCTCTAACAATTTTGATTGAAGTTGCCTAAATTCTTCTCCTTAAAGCCCTTTAACTTTTCATATATGTATTACATCACCGAGGAAATGCAGAGAAAAAAGTTATGATGTAAAGAATATTTTATTTGCGCATAACTCTGAAAGTATGCATTTTATGGTAAATTATGTATAAGATCACATGAAAGATATTTAAATAATCTAAAAAACAAAAAAAAGAATCATCAAAATCGGATCAATAACAGTAAAGATACAGCGCATCGAACTAACCGGAAATTGTAATTATATCATGGATATTACAATTGTTTACAATTTTCTCAAAAACGGCTCAAACGATTTTGATAAAACTTGCCTAATGTCTTCTCCTTAAATCCCTTTAACTTTCCATATATTTAGTACATTACCGAGTATTATAGTACAATGTAGTATTATTTAATGGAAACAAAATGTTTCCACGGAAACTGAATTGAAAATTTTAAAATATATTTTTAGCTTGACAAACCTAAAATATATAGTGTACAGAATTGTTATACTAAAATTGTTTAAAAAAATATTTATTGTACTTTTATGAGAGAAGACGTGAAGAAGTGAATGCTGCTGAGTTTATTTTATATATTTTTTTTTTTATTTAAGTAGTATTTATGTGAACTCCTTAAAATTATGTTAAGAATATTATTATTATAGAGTGGTAAGTGAAAGTTGTGTGATGCATGCACTGCACCAGATTATGTATTTATAGATAAATTTTAATCACTAACTTAGTGTTTTATTTGTCTTTATAGATTTCACAAAACTGGTGATACTTCACCCTTAACAAGTAAGCCTAAAAAGCTGATTGGAGACCATCATCTGCAAGGTTCAGGACCTATTCGTGTAGCCATTGCACCTGTATTTTCAGGTACCAAACATCCTTCAAGAGCTGTGATCAAAAGTTTCAGTGCTTCTGGCTTATCCCTGATGATTCCCCCTGGAAGAGGTAATTAACAATATTAATATAAGTTAGTAAATGAAATGAAAAATAAATTTCATTTTGGTACATCTAGTCTCTTTAGAACCATAAAAAATGTACAGTATCACTAGCATTTGTCTGGCTTATAATAATAATAAAATAAAAGACAAGAATATGCAATAATTGCAAATTTATAAATTGCAATTGTATATCTATGTATACCAATTTGCATTAATAAAGAATAAATTTAATAACATTAAAATAGTAAACAAATAAAATAAACATACAGATAACTTTAATTCTTACATAAATGTGATAGATTGAGAGTTAAGGAGGTGGAGAAATAATTGATATTAAAATGAAGTTAAGGGTACAACTATAGACTAGGGGCGCGTTATCACTTGTTCATTCCGAGGTCACCCGAAGGTTGCCGGACACTCTAACATCATTTGTGTTAACTAACTGCTTTGCATTCAATTATAACATTCGTATTCATTGGAATTATTAAAATTGTTCAATTCCTCAATTATTACTGCTTTAATTAGATCAGAGCTGTCGACTTCCGCTCGCTACGTTCGCTCAAGAGATGAATAAACCCCAAAAGTTTCTTTTCAGTTGAGACCGTAATTTAAAATATCACTCCTTTAAATTATTACAAAAATTTGCCCAGATCACCAGAAGTCGACAGCACTAGTAATTTTAAATAATGTCTAATTAAAGCAGGAACAATTTTAATAATTCCAATGAATGCGAATGTTACAATTGAATGCAAAGCAGTTAGTTAGCACAAAGGATGCTAGAGTGTGCTAGTCCGGCAATGTTCGGGTGACCTCGGTATGAACAAGTGATAACACACCCCTATAGTTGTACCTAAGTTAAAAATAAGGTTTTATGAATGGAGGTGAGTAAGAAATTCCAAAACAGGATACCACGGATGATTAGGGATTTTTTGAAGGAAACAGTTCTATGAGAAGGAATATAAAAATTTGTGGGCTTGGATCTTGTGTTTAAAGAGTGGATGGAGGAACACTGGGAGAACAAATTAAGAATGTATGGAGGAGCCTTTTTGGTTCTAAAGGATCAGAAAATATGGACAAATAGGAAGTGCTGCTGTTGGAAATAAGAATAAATCCCCTTTAACTATTATATATACAAACTGGAGATATGTAGTATTTATGTAATACAGTATATCTCAATAATCGACTAGTCAGGCATTCTGAGGGCGTCGGGGGGTTAGATGCTTTTATGTCTTTGTATGTCTGTAAGAGCTGGAGACCGTACTTTACTTTACTACACACAACTAGTGCATTGTGATATGATGTCGGTGACTGTAGTGTGTGATATTTAACCTGTCATGAGTGAATGTTCTGTGCATTTGGCCTATAGTATAAAGTGCGCAGTGTAGTTTTGAAAATATTAACATAGTTTTATGAGCCAGCAACCAGTCTGTGTGATGGATCAGAACAAGAAGAAAGCGCAAAAGTAAGGACTTAAAATCTATGTTACTGGCATCACACCAAATAAAGAACGGTTTGAAGCAGAAGCAGCTAAGAAAAAACAGGAAGCTGTTGAAAAAAACTAAAAGGAAATTGGTCTCTTCTAAAGCAAAATGAAACTTACAAGTTCTGGGTCAGACACAAATATGACTCTGTGCAACAGCAGTTCTGACCTTGACATGCGATTCTCTGAATTAGACTGATGCCCGTATACACAGGATTAAATTCCCGGCCTAGCTCCTGGCAATGTATGTTAAAAATAACAAGTGTGCGAAGGATATTTCTATTGTATAAATGACAATAGGAGGATGGCTTATATTGTTAAGGTTCTGAAGATAGAGCTAGTTTCTCTGAAATGTTAATTATGGAGGATATAGAAGAAAATAAATATGATATTGGAAGTTAAAATTGCTCTCTATTTTATACACAGACCTTGACGTGACTCATAGGGGTTGAGTCAGAAAGATGTTCGTCATTTGTGAGGTAATTGTTGACGAATGAGTTAATGTTATTGGCTTCGATACCACTCAAGATGGGGGCTGGCGGACGAAAGTTCATGGCAAGGGGGATGCTGAAAGACGACTGTTGAAGCGGTGAGGACCAGTGAAAGAGTTCTTTTTCCGGGAGCCGCCTTGATTCATGGCCTTCTTAGTCTCCATTATCAATATTACTACTTATTTACCTATGTCTCTAAATAACGACTACATTTAATTATTGAAGTGCAAGTGATTTAGACAGAAAATATTCCGAAATTAATACTTGTAAAATTATATTATTAGTATATATATCAGGCATAGAAGTGATGACCCTACACCGTGTACCTAAATTGTGAATTGGGTTGTGGTTTTCCAGGACGTAAAATAGCCACCCGGAGGTTTGGTCCATGGACCATCTGCTTCGGGGAAAGAAATATAGGTCTTAGTGCACCTGCTGAACCTGAACAGCCATAATCCGTGGATCTAGACCTGCTTGGAATATGATTTAAAATCACAATGAAACGAATGTGTAATTTACTATATTATTTAATTAATTTGTTATATTAAATTAAAGAGTTATTAATGCAAGTTGTAAGTAGAGGAGTAACGTTTATGTGTATTATATTCTCAGCTTTTTCAATTGCTGTTGATAACTATTTCTTGCTGCTTTTAAAATATAATTTTGATGGAATATTACTAATAATGTGTTAAAACTCACTTCTTAGTGATACTTGTTCGAGATAAGTAGTTCTTTTTTAGATCTCATTACCTATAGTTCTAAAAGCTTTCATACACATGACTTACCTAGTCATTCATCTTATGATTCACCAATATATGATTAGATATATTGCTTGTTACTGTAACATCAATGGAAGTTATATTCAAAGAAAATAAAAATTATTAGCATGTAGTTTAAATTTAATTTAAATCTATTTTTATAAGTATCTACAAAATTTATTTGGTAACTTGTCTTGTTTTGCAATAGCACTCGTAGATTTATGTAAAACAATTTTTTCGATGATAAAGTATGTGTGAAATAAATTATAAATTTATTCTATTATTTATGGTGATTACCGATTGTTACAATTTAATGGTAGTGGAACCTATATCATCTATATCATTGGAGAGCTTAATATTTACTGTAAGTTCACTTAAATTTCAGATGAAATTCCTCAAATGGAATCTCCTGGAGGATCTAGTACTGCAAGTTCAAGAGATAATTCTCCATGCAGAGAACTTTCTCCTCTTGTTACCAGTTTGAAACCTCCAGTGATTATAAGACGTGGTCCATCTGGTTTTGGATTCACTGTTCATACTATAAGAGTCTATTTTGGTGACACAGATTTTTACACTATGCACCACCTTGTAATGGTAATTAGTACTTTGTTCAGAAAATTATTAATGTTAACTTAGTATGATTAACTGCAATTTATTATTTTTCTATGATGAATTTGTTTCATTATTTTTTTTTTTTTTTGCTTTATTATTAACTCTTTGCTTTCTGATATCATTATAATGGCAACATTATTTATTACTGTTATAAATCGAAATTCGGATGCTGCAGTTACAGCATCATCATAAAATGTTGCTATTGTTTTTCTAGCCAAGCAGTTGTTCCTTGTAGAGAGGTTAGCTACTTAAAGAATTTCTATTTCTGTGAATAGTTGACATGTGATAAGAATTTTTAACGATGAGGATTTTGGTCAAGAAGAACTTGAAGGATATGACCTTGGGAAATGAGTGGATTTAGATAGATGGCGGCTACATTTAAAGTAAAATGGAACGGAAACCAATATTTCTTGTGGAACACATTGTCCCCTATAAAGAGCATGAATGCACAGTTAATGTTACACTTGTATAGCTGTGTTAATTGTGGATCACACAGATCAGTAAAGTAAAAAATAAAAGACAAATAAAATGAAGAATGAAAAGGTTAAATTTTAATATATATATATATATATATATATATATATATATATATATATATATATATATATATATATATATATATATATATATATATATATATATATATATATATATATATATATGTAGGGGGTCGGGGTGGCCGAACGGGTTTGCAAAAGTGCACCTGCTCACAAACCCAAAGGTTGTGAGTTCGAATCCCGACACCACTTTAATTTAATTAAAGTAATAATTCAAGAAATTTATCACCCCTCCCCCTGGGTATGTGAGCCCCATCAGTCTACTGGAGACTACTCACACAGACCAGGCGTAGGAGTGATGACACTTAATAAGTGTACCTTAATTGTGAATCGAAGGACATAAAATAGCCGCCCGGAGGTTTGGTCCATGGACGGTCTGCCTCGGGGAAAGAAATATAGGTCCTTGTGTGCCTGCTTACTCCGAACAGCCATAATCCTTGGATCTAGGCCGATTTGTCACTGTCCTTGAACCCGAGTGAGTCGGTGAGAAGGACACTGCCGAATTGGTCCCAAAGGGACCGGTTATGAAGCAATGGGCAGCCTGCCGCTGCACCATGGAAACCATGGTTCGCAGCAACGTGAGGTTGGGTGACCCCCTCCAGGCTGTCTGTGCTCCCGCAAGCAATAAATGTCTGTAAGAACACCACATCGCGCGGCCAAAGATCTATAGAGCCAACCGAAAAAAAAAAAAAATATATATATATATATATATATATATATATATATATTCTTTACACGGGTGATTCTCATGTTACAAGCAAGTTTTACTCCATTATAACTTTACTCAATTAGTTAAGTCTAACCTGATTTATTTTTCCCACTGCTGTATGGTGATGAAACATTTCTTCATGTTAAAAATGAAATATTAAAAGGATAATTTAATGTTTTAATTACTTAAGCTACTAAAATTTCATTTCCATATAGTGTCTCACTCTCAGTTTTCAAGTAAAAATGTAAATTTTTTTCTTTCATAACCTGTGTTAATAAATGCTAGTGAAATTTATTTTCACTCATAACTTAAGCATAGGATTACTTAGATTCTTAATCATATTTTTTTAAACAGTGATGTATGTTTATGTACTTTCCAAACTTTGCTAAATCTCTTTGATGTCATTACCAAGCAAAAAAAAAAAAAATAGGAACAAATTTTTTCCAAGTGTAGTGCTGCCGGTGCTGAAGGGTCAGCCACCAGTGGAGAACAGACTTAAATTTGAAAGCCTTAAGATAAGTCACGCACCTTTACTGTTATCTTTGCTACCACCTTTATTATCAAGCTATTTTTAAAAATTATTTCATTCATTATAATTTAAATTTGACTATCATAATTTGTAAAACAGCAATTTAACGTTAGTTTAGAAGTTTTTGCCGAGAAAAATATACCTGCAAATTTCGTACAATTATTTTTATATAATTAAGACCCTTAATCTAATCTTTAAAAAAAAGGCTGTTGATGCTTGCAATTTTTTATAAAATACCAAAAAGTATTTTAATAAAATTTGCAAATAAATACATTTTTGTTTCAATGGCTATTTATAATTTCCTATACATAAAGGGTCCTAGTACTTACAGTTCATCTTTAGCCTAATTACATTTATGTCCTTACCCGTAGATCTAAAAAAAAATCAGTCATTAAATTCAGACTGGTTGTCATTACCAAGATCTCGTGGTCATTACTACACAACTGAAAATTTTAAATTTCCCATGAAAAAAATGTGAATGTTCTTCCTGGCCACTTGTTAAGATTAATATCTGAGTGTCATTAGAAGGCATAGGTGTTTAGAAAATTGTATTTAAATGCAGTCAAAATTATTAAAATTCCATCATAAAAATTGCCCATAATCTGAAAATCACCCAAATATGTGTAGAATATTAATGACAAGATGGAGAAATAGGTGGTGTTTAAAATAAATTAGAGAAGAGGCTTTATTAATGGAGATGGGTAAGGAATTTTAAAAAGAATTAGCACATACGATAACAGATTTTTGAAAGAGAGCAGTTCTATGAGAGGAGATATATACAAGTTGATTGGATGATGATATCTTGTATTCAAGAGGTAGATGGAGGAATGCAGAGTGAGGAAATCAAGAATATATTTTTTTGGTTTTTAAGAATTAGAATAAAAAGTCTCTAAGGAGGTATTAATGTTGGACTTTTGAATAAATCTTTCTTAACTTGGAATACCAGTAAGAGATGTTGAAAATACCAATAAAACAAATCAATATATGGAGACGTGGTAAATTATATCTTGACCTATTTGAAGATAAATAGTTTGACATGAATTGTGCAAGTTGCTTAGACTCTGTTGAAGTTGTTGGGGACTGTATGCCATTGAATACGTGTAGAAGTGGTACATCAGTATGTTATGTATACAGTTTCTTCTTTTAGGCGATTGACTCTATTCATAATTTTAAACTTTGCAAAGTATTGAATTCATAAAATTTGTGGGGATTTTTTTAGAGAGGTCTACCATTTAATAGTTTATATATATTCTTTTAGTCTTTTTTTATATTTATTGAAAAAATACAAAACAAATGGAAATCAGAATTAATTAGTGGTTCTTAATTATTTATTTTTATTAGTTCTTATTATCAAAATAAATGTTTGAATTTTATTTTCAGGCTGTTGAAAATGGTAGTCCAGCTTTTGAAGCTGGTTTACGCCCAGGAGATCTGATAACACATATAAATGGTGAGCCTGTGCAAGGCTTATATCATACACAGGTTTTACAGCTTTTGTTATCTGGCTCAGATCATGTTACATTACGTTCAACACCTTTAGAAAATACATCAATAAAGTCTGGTGGACGTCGAAGAGAACTTTGGCAATCTAAATTAGCTAGAAGGTAAAAAATTTGGTTTCTGTCAGCTTGATATACTACATTAGAATCATTAAATACCAAATAAACAAATATCCATTTGTGAGTTTGTTGTTCTTAAATAATTTTATAAGCTCTAGCTTTTTATCTTTATGACAAATACATATTACAGATCTTATTTTTATGAAGGAATTATTTCTCGGGTTTTATAAATGTAATATTTGATCTTGTATTTAACAAAAAATGTAAATAAAAGAATCAGTACTATCAATAAATAAAATAATTTTCTGATATTGAGTATAGAAGTTAGGATACAGTTTACTACAAATCAAGTCTTCCAAAATATGAAATATGTTATTTAGTCCTATTGGTAGGAAGTAATTAGAATAACAGCTATTTTAAACTATCCTCACAAATTTTATAATTGTCTGATACATTTGAAAATAATCATTTTAAATGCAAATAACCAGATATGTTTTGAGGATGTAGAAGGTATTGGTGAAT
The DNA here is from genome assembly GCA_948150685.1 of Rhaphigaster nebulosa. Lineage (NCBI taxonomy): Eukaryota > Metazoa > Arthropoda > Insecta > Hemiptera > Pentatomidae > Rhaphigaster > Rhaphigaster nebulosa. Next base: position 100,553,273 of record OX411307.1, on the reverse strand, counting down.
TTAATAACCTAATAAAATCTCTCTGTTTGAAGTTTAGTGCTATAGTGTTATTACACTGCTATATTTTTATTAAACATTTGATCCTGGTTTACTTTATTTTTATTATCCTACGTACATGTGGTTGTGATTGGTTTAGAACAATATGGGTTCAATTTATACCAAGGTCAGTCAATATTTATCAGGGTGTCTAGCGACTGGTAAAATCGAGAAAAGCCCAGACATTTTTTAATTCTGGAAAAATCAGTGAATCTGAGAAAAAACCTTGAAAACCCCTGCGGTGAGAAAATTCATACTTAAAACTCATAAATGGACAGGCAAAATCTGCAATTTCTTGCCATATAGATCAAATACAACATTGAATCTTGAAGAAACAAAAAGTCTCTTGTTGCTTTATTATTTTCAATTTTGAACCTTTGTTATTAATCGTGTAACAAAATATAACACCCACTCAAAATTTGAGGTTTTACGTTTCATCCATCATTATGTAGAATCCAAAAATCTGATCAAAAAATATCCCTCCATCCACTGTCTGCCGCCCGTCCTCTGTCCACCTTCCGTAGCTTTTCTCTAAGACTCTGGGCTGATTTTTTTCAGATTTGGCACCAAACTCACAGATCACTCCCGGATAATCCTCAGAATTTGATATTACAATCAGCCATTTTCTTTCAAAATAGCAGCCAAGGTTTCATGCACATCTCAGCCATTTGTGAAAATAGAGAATAAATATAAACTGTTTCGGAATCGTTATACTAAAGCCTTAAAAAAAATAAAATAAAACAAATAAAAATTCAATCTTTGTATATTGATTCCTAAACACTTTTAATAATTTTATTAATAGTTAATAATAAGTTTAACTAATAAATAATAAAATTAATAATCAACTTTATTATTTTTGATATAAGTGACCAAAAAATAACTTTTTAAAAGTTACCCTACATACGTAATTACCAATATAAAGTTTACCTGTATCAGCATTTGATAAATGCTGTTAATAGTTTAAAAATGGTGGTCGTAAATAATGTATAATTATTTGTATTTACCTAGTGAGGTTATAAATATTATGGGTTTGACAAGGGAAGAGGTGGTGTATCCGTAGACGATTTTGATCAACATTTTTTGGGGGGATTCTGCCCTAGGACCTGAGAAAAAAAAATTGCTGAAACTGCTTTATTTTATATTTCGAGTTTGAAAAATGATATAGACATGGTTTTTCCAACAAAACGTTTGTTTTTTATTCAGTACAATAAAAAAAAAAATATATATATAAACATTTAAAAAAATTGATTTTTGGCCAACTAAATTTAACAAAATGTTTTAATTATTAAGTAAACTAGTCCCCTTTATCTATAGTACCCATCTATAGCCCAGTCTTATAGATTTTAATTCAATACACCAAAAAATCTTAATGTTGATAAAATCATTGAAAACAAAATATTTTTTAGTTCTGAGGGTGCTTAAAATAATTTTTAAGCCACAAAATTACATATCCATTGGAAGCTCTATTATCTCGTCTTGAGTGTATCCGATATCGACATTCTTGGACTCGTTAGAAAGAGGGGAGTTTCTTCTTTCCAAAAATATTATCACAAAATAATGTTTTTATATTACAATATGTCTATCTATCTCTATCTCCGACGGCGCTATGGTCCATGAAGGACCTTGGCCTCCTCAACAATTCTCCTCCACTGAGATCGATCCTCTGCAGCTCTTCTCCACTCTGTCACTCCCAGAAGCCTTAGGTCAGTCTCTACATCTTCCAACCACCGCAGCCTGAGTCTACCTCTTTCTCTTTTACCAATTGGGCGTCCCTCCATTATCTTTCTAGGGAGTCTTTCCTGATCCATCCGCTGGACATGCCCTAACCATCTGATCCTCCCCTTTTTGATACACGAGACCAAATCTTGGTCTTCATATAGGTTTCTGAGTTCTGCGTTTGTTTTAATCATGTATGTATTCTCGACTTTGGTTGGGCCATATATTTTTCTTAGGATTTTCCTTTCCCACGTATTCAATAATCTCTCCATTTGCTTCGTAAGGGTCCAAGCTTCACTCCCATACGTTACTACCGGTCGGAGGATGGTCTTATACAACCTAACTTTGATCTCTCGGGATACATCTCGATTTACAAGAATTTCCTTCAGTGACCAATAGCATTTGTTGCCATTTTGGATTCTTGCTTTTATTTCTTCTTCTATTTTATTGTATTGTCTTCTCTAACAATTGTGCCTAGATATTTGAATTTTGACACTTTTTCGAAACTGTATCCTCCTATTATCAGAGATCCACCAGTCGTTTTTCTTTTGGATGAAATCATGTACTTGGTTTTGTTTCCGTTTATTTTGAGCCCAATTTTACTTGCTGCCTCTTCACTTTTTTTGTATGCTTAGGAAAGTGCATCTGGTTTTGTCCCAGTTATCACCAAATCGTAAGCAAACGCGAGGTTTTGTGTCTCTGTTGTAGATGCAACCGTCAGACCTTGTTCGCATTGCCCGAATAATTATTTCTAGCGTCATATTAAACAACACTGGGGATAAGGGATCTCCCTGTTTCACTCCTTTTTGTATCGCGAAGTCAGCGGACAATTCTCCTTGGACTTTGACTACGCCTCTACTGTACTGAAAGGTCGTTGTAATCATCCTTATGAGTTTTGGGGGACAGCATAGAGTCCTTAGGTTTTCATTAAGCTGTTGTCTCTTAATGCTGACATATGCCTGTCTGTAATCTATGAAAAGGTGGTGCAGGTCAACATTCCATTCATAGAATTTTTCCAACATGTTCCTGATGGTGAAGATATGGTCAACTGTCGATCTGCCAGGCCGGAATCCACACTGATAATCACCTATTACTTTTTCTGCCGTTACAATTACTCTTTTTAAAAGTAGAATGGCTAGTACCTTGTAGGCAGTGCTCAGTAGTGTTATTCCACGGTAGTTGCTGCATTCCAGTTTGTCACCCTTTTTATGTATGGGTATTATAATGGCTGTATACCATTCTTCAGGTATTTGTTCCTTTTCCCACATTTCCAAGACAAGCTCATATATCTCGTGTATCAATATATCTCCCCCACATTTTAGCATTTCGGCAGTAATACCATCGATTCCTGGTGCTTTGTTATTTTTTAAATTTAAAATAACTTCCTCTACCTCTTCTGGGTCAGGGGGTTCTAGATCTGAATCGACTTCTATACTACCGTGATCATTAACTATTGGGATGTCTTCGCATCTATGCTTGATAATTGGCACCTGGAACGTTCGGGGGCTTCTAGAAGTGAGAAAGACGCGTGTTTTGGAAAACTGTCTGGAAGAGTATGGAATAGATGTGGTAGGATTACAGGAAATTAGATGGAGGAAGGAGCCTACTATGGTTGAATTAAGCAAATATATTCTTATCAATAGTGGACATACCAAGAATATTGTCGGCACAGGATTTATGGTTAAAAAACAGCTAAACCAAGCAATACTACGTTATGAAACGATAAATGAAAGGATTTGCTGCATTTGGCTGAAAGGGAGATTCTTCAATAAGTCTATAATAAGTGTACATGCACCAACAGAAGACAAAACGGATGAAGAAAAGGAAGAATTTTATGCACTGTTAGAAAGGTTATGTGATAAAATGCCCAAATATGATGTAAAAATCGTCTTAGGAGATTTCAATGGAAAAATTGGAAGAGAGAACTTGGGAAGGTCTGTAGGAAAATATAGTTATCACAAAATAACTAATGACAATGGTTATAGAATAGTAGACTTCGCAACCAGCAAAAATATGAAAATAGTAAGCACCGGCTTCCACACCTACTACAAACATGGATATCTCCTGATGGCAAAATCAAAAATCAAATCGATCACGTCATGATCGACAATAAGCATCAAAGTGACATCGAAGATGTGAGGAGCTGCAGAGGGGCAGACGTATCCAGCGATCATTTCTTGGTACGGGTGAAATACATGCAGAAACTGGCAACAAGAACGAGGGGAAAAAATACTAAGAGTAATAGTAAAAAATATAAGACCAGCGCTCTAAAAACGCCCGCAATCCAAAAAGAATATAAAGAAAAAGTGAATGAACATCTGAAAAACTACCCAATAAAAGAAGAAACCATAGAAAATAGGTGGGATAAAATCAAGTCTGCTATTATAAAGGCTGCGGATGAAACAATTGGAAAGGAAGTGAAAATTAGAAAACAGCAATGGTTTGAACAGGAATGCCAAATCTCTATAGATGAAAAAAAGAAGGCTTATTTAAAGGTGATACAGAGAAGAACTAGGCAAACCGTGGAAAGTTATAAACAAATGAGAGAAGCGACCAAGAAACTTTGCAGGAACAAGAAGAGGAAAAAAGAAGAGGAGGAGATAAAGGCAATTATTGAGGATTTCGAGGGTAAAAATATCAGAGGCTTCTACAATAAAATGAAATCATTGAGAAGAGGCTTCCAGCCCCGAGTAAGTTTCTGTAAAGACAAGGATGGATCACTCCTGGGAGGACAAAAGGAAATCATGGAAAGGTGGAGAAGCTATTTCAGGGAACTGTTTAACCCCGATCCCGAAGACATCCCAATAGTTAATTACATTATGTGCATAGTTAATAATCCAGATTTTCTCAGGATGTAATAGTAAATTGAAATTTAATTTTAATATTTAAGGTCGTGCTCAAAGAGTTATAAGTAATATAAAAACATTCGTGATCCATATATAGTAAATTTTAGAATGATCCAATTTTTTAAAAATTGGATAATTGAAAATTTAGATAATTGAATTTTAGTGTGATCTGAAGGATCCATTGAATTATATGTAATGAAAGCAGTGTTCTTCTAAGGAGTGAAATATATTAACAGAATTTTTTTTTATCCAAAACTGGGGTCAAATTTGGTTTTAAAACTTTGAAAAACCACCAAATACAAATTTTCCGGCAGATGTAAAAATCAAAATTTTGCCCAGGGTCTTCAATTTTTTTTATAGATTCAAAAACTTGCCCATATATCAGGAACCCTTTTGAATGATTCAAACCAAATTTGGATCATCTGTAAAGATACTTTAGCTACGCAATTTGCTTAAACCGTGGTGTTCCTACGTGTTTTAGAACCAACACTATCTGCAAAAAAAAAGTCACATTTTTATACTCAAACCTTTTAAGATAATGCAATAGTTGCTTATATGTATGGAAAGAAGAACCTCTCCTCTTTTTAACTAGTCCAAGAATGTCGATATTGGGTACACTGAAGAGTAGATGCAAAGCTTCAAATCGAAACGTAATTTTGTGGCTTAAAAATTTTGAGCATCTTCCGAACTATAAAAAATAATTTTTTGTTTTTGGTTGTGCTGAATAAAAATCTGCCATCATTTTTAGTGTGAAAAAAATCTGTAAAACTAGTTTACTTAATAATTTAAACACTTTTTAAATTTATTTGACCAAAATCAATTATTTGTTAATGTTTATATCACTCCTTTAATATAATTTAAAAAAAAAAATGTTTTCAAACTCGAAATATAAAATATAGCAGTTTCATTAATTTTTTTCTCAGCTCCTAGGGCCGAAACGGGTCACCTTTTTTTCAGTGTAGAATCATCCAAAAAATTATCAAAATTAGCGACGGGACATCCTCTACACTCACTCCCCTTGTGAGTAAATTTTGCTATTTTTGGTTAGGGTAAACTTGTTAAAATATGGAAAAGCCGGAAAATTTCTACAAGCTACTTTGCTGGACACTCTGTTTTTGGTGATCCTGTGAATTATGTCTTACTATGGTCAAATAAGGGTAGATAACAATAAGAGTCAGTTGGCATTAAAAGTCTATATGGGCTGCAGTGCTTGACTTTGTCTACCTGCCAATCACGTTGGTTTGGCTAGCACCCGGCTTGATGAAAGAAAAATAATAACAAAATAAGATACATTAAGACATTTTTATATTTGATTTAACGATGAACAACTTTTGCAGATCATTACAAAAACAGCGACGTCAAAAAAGAGAACTTGGCGATAGAAGAAAAAAAGCTTCCTTATTCAGAAAAATTAGCACTAAACGAGCAAGTGTCGAAATGCAGCAGGTAGGTAGAACTACTTTTATAATTTGTTTACTTTTGTGAAAAACAATATTGAATCTCGGTAAAAGTCAGAACTGTATTCCTAGTACTTGTAGTGTAATAAAATCTCCCATATTGGTTTTCATTATTAAAGTGGAACTTTTGTTTTGATTGCAACCAAACAGCTATTATTTATGACAATCATGATTGCTTTATGAGGAGTGGCAAAGGTAGTCAAATCTTAAAAGTCTTAGGCATTATTCTCTGCCTAAATTATTAAATTATGCATAATATTGTCGATTATTGCAATTAATAATAATTTAATAAATTACATATAGTTTTCATATGGGTATATCAATTTAACTTTGTAATTTTTTCATAAATGTTTTTAAACCACCAATTTTTAATTATATTGTGAGTTAAAGAATCTCAACTTCAGTCATGTATGCCAAACATTGACGTATTATTTACCATGAGTCTTGAGGCATGAGTGACTGATTCTGTGGACTTTAGTTTCTTACATAAAATGTCTTTCAGTTGGCAGAGTGGCAACTTTTGAATAGTATTTAAGAAGAAAATATTTTTTTCCATTGAAATATGGCCGAATCACTATAATGCTACAATTTATTTAAGTTCTAGTTCTTTTGTACTTCGTGATCATGAAATCGATATCAAAAAGATAAAGACGAAGAAAATCACCTTTTCTACTAAAAACTTAAACTTTTCCTGGAGCTCTTACTTCAGATTTAATGTTTCTGTTTCTTTTACTTGACTTACATGAATATTTTGTCTTGGCCTCCATTAATGCTTTATTTTAAATCTTGTTTATTTATGTTTGGTTGAACACCATTCTGTTCCTCATCCAATTCAGGGTCTATAATTTGCCTGAATTATTCCTCCATGATTCTTTTGTTTTTTTCCTAGCTAAACAAAGAAGCCTAAATCCTTTATTGTTGATTCAGTTCTCCCTTTTTGGATATTGAAATAATTATTGATAACTCCCTGTCTTAGAGGATTGTTTTCTTCTTCCATACACCTTTAATAAAATAGTCTACTGTACATTTTTGAATCATATTGTAAAATAGAACATAATTTTTAGAGTTTATTGAAGTAATATAAATCTACCTTTAACTGTAATTTTCCATATCAGTGGCTTGTTATTGTTTACTATATGGTTCTGTTTTTTTTTACTTTATAGATAGCTGCTTCTTCACCATCACTTGTAACTCCCAGTAGAAGTTTCCAGTCATTTACCAGATCATTATCAAGCCATTCTGATTCTGTCACACGATCACCCTCTACTCCAAAATTGTTAATGAGTCCATCTGATAGTGTTGCAAGATCTGTTGATACATCTACCAGTTCATCAAGTTCATCAAATGGTGGTAGTCCTGCTGTACCTGCACCCCATTTTCAGAGACCATCTACATTACATGGCTTAAAGCATAAATTACACTCAGCTGCAAAAACTATTCACTCTCCTAGTAGGCGCAAATCTGTTGGCCATATTCCACTTTCCCCTTTAGCTAGAACTCCTTCCCCATCTCCAGTCCCATCATCACCCACTCGTTCTCCGAGTCCATTAGCATTTCCACCTGGCCATCAACCTGGAAGTTCAAATACAACTCAATCATATAGTCCTGGAAATACTGGCAGTAATGCAACCAAAAAAAGCTTTAATAGACCCAAAAGTGCAGAACCTGGTTCACCACTATTACGGAGAGCTTTGTCTCCTGATCGACTTCATCCACGTAGTGCTGAAAATAAATCTAAATCATGCTCAACAACTATTTCACCACTTTGTGATCCAGCTTTAAAAGTCACAATTTCATCTCTTCCCAGAGTTACCATTACTTCTAAATCTCCACCGGTTCAAAAACTTGCAGTTGATAAAGATACTATAAAATCTAAGCCTCCTGAACATCCTGTACGTAAAGATAAAGAAAGACGAATAGAAGAGCAGATACCTGAAGATAGTGATACTGATTTTATTGGTTTAGCAACATCTCAGCCTTTGCCACGTATAGCTGAAGAAAAAGATTCACCAACTGCGGTGAAGGAGGAAATGTTAAGTCAAAATAAACAGGAAAGTGAACATGTATACCCATCTGTAAGCAAAACTAAGAATAAATCTATGAATAAAAATTTAATTAGCTCTCGAAAAATTAAAAAGGATCATATGAAACAGTAAGTTATTTGCATTATTTTGTAAATGATAGTTTCTACTTGGTACCTTATGGGAGGTGTGACAATGAGGAAACAATAATTCACTCGAATATTTTTAATTATAAATATTATTGAAACTGCAATATTCTTGGTATAGATTTTCTTTGCTAAGGTGGTTTCTTCATGCAAAATTCCATCATTGATTTAATGGTTTATATATATATTTATACTCACACACACTCATTGTAATATACTTTCTAATCATTTAAGATAATTATAGTAATGATATGTTATTTATTTTGTTGGTTGTATGTGAATAGAGACTTCACTTGTTAATAAGGATATTACTAAATTATTCTTTGTTCAAACTAATCCTGGCATTAAGTTAGTTAATAATTTCCAAACATGTGGTTGGTCATATTCATTTTAATTTGAAATGTTATTCTTGGAAACACTATTGGGTATATAAATGATAATGAAAATGGAAAGTGTAAATTTTGAAAACAAAGGGGTTTTTATGATTTTAACATTGATCTTTTTTGGATACTTATCTAATCTGTAAATATTCACGAATAAACAAGCTCCTTCATCGCTGATCAGTTTAATTGATAATTCTTGTATTTTTTCTGTTTTATTAATTCATATTTTAAATAATTGGACCATATAACTTATATAAACTTCTATGAAATACTTAATAGATTTTACTTACATAAATACATATTTGAATTACCTTTTAACAGTAAATACCTGTAGATAACATCAAAACATAAGTAACTGTTGATGTAAGGAAACAATTATTAATTGAATACATTTTTAATTATATTAAAAATTCTATATTTCTTTTATCTAATTATTTACATGAATATTTGTTACCTTACTTTTTTCTTTTTGAAATTCGGTTCAATAAAATGTTTATGATTAAAATAGCCTTAAAAACATTCTTCTTACATCTCAAAGAGAATTAACAATACCTTTTTTTTAGTTTAAATCAGTTAATTTAATAAACAATGTGGGACAGCTTTTAGAAAACCTTTACTAAATTTAGATTTTATAATTTATGATGTGAGTTATTATAAATTTGAGTTTAATAAGGCATAGTTTCAGCTGATGAGCTTATGACAATTTACTTGACCATTTGTTCTTATATCAATATTTGCATATATACTAAGAAATAAGTTTTTAAAAATTTTATATTATTTACTTTTTCATATGAATTTCAATTGAAACAGCAATCCAGCATTTTAGTCAATTTAATTTATCAAAATAAAGTTGAAGATCTAGTATCAGTAGTAAAACATTGATCTATAATTTTTTCATTTGCGAGGGATTGTGCTTTTGTTTTTATTATAAATAAAGATCTTTTCTCAAAATAAATTTTTAGTTGCTGGTTTCTATTTTTCATATGATTTACATATTTTATAATTAAAAGTAGCATCGGGAGACCATTATAAATTAGCTCTTCTTCAACGGTGATACTAAATTTATGAGTTAACAAATCATATTTTTATTAGATTGTCAATTAAGAAATAATATGCTTAAATGCATAAACAGCGACATTTGGGTGTTTTGTGACCACACTTACAAGCTCAGTCTTTTTTAATGAATAATCTGTTAGTGTTAATATAATATTTATGACATTATACTTTTAATAAGTAAATATTTAAAGTGGCTGACAAAAATACTTTAAGAGATATCTTTATAAATTAAGTAAATAATGTTACATAAATAAAATTAAAAAATATTAGCATGAAAAGTAGACCGTATAAAATTTCATAAATGTAATGCATATGTACTCTACCGGAGTAAGTCAATCTTTCAACTTAAATAAAATTATCTTTTATGGCAAAATGTAATTTTACTCTGTTTAAAGGTTATTTTCATATCCTCTTTTAATATTTATAGTAATTTTAATTTTAATATGTTCTGACAGCGACAGTTCACTTTTGTAAATAATAAATTATGTGGAACCACCACTATTTGATTATTAAAATGTAAATATTTTATTAGTAATATTTAAGGTTTTTGAAATTTCATATTTATACTTTTGCTGTTAAATTTTTTAACTTCGCACAAAGTTTATTATATTTATCTTTCAATGAAATTAACTGTTATATTTTGTATTAAATTTTAATTGATTTTATTGATTTAAACATTTAATTTTTTTTTTTACATTCTGACAATGTTCTGTTAAAATCCCTAAGTGAATCTATTAAAGTGTATATTAATAATGGATATATTTTATTATAATTTATAGCACTTGCATAATACCTATTTAAATTTACAATGAAAGTATTTATGAATATTAATTCTTTATCAATCATTGCATACGAAAACCTCTCCATAAGTTTTCTACTTATTTGAAAACAAAACAATAGATTGAGAACTGAATATTGATGTATCAACTGTTTCATTGACCAAATTAATTAATTAATTTAGGTTCAGAAGTATGCTCCAATGTCTCTTAGAATATTTATCAATTTGTTGAATATTAACTTAAAGTTATTTTAGTAATTCAATAATATAATTTTATACTTCTTAAAGCTTGATGCTGGCGTAATTTATTTGCAAGTGACTTTTTATGTTCAGAGACTGACTTGTATCTTGAGTTGAAAATAAGCTTTTTAGTCATAATTTCTCATTACCTTATCTGTTGTTATTAAGTAATAAGTGTACAAATTTTCATTTAAAAAATTAATTGCTACATCTAACATTAATTTAAGTTATGACCCTGAAATTTTGTGTTTTTTAATGTTTATACTATTTATGAAAATCAAGTTTTATATTATTATTTATTGATGTAAAATTACTGCTTATTGGTGTTTTATATACCTATTTTTATGTATAAAAATAAACTTTTCTCTCTTTATATATATATATATATATATATATATATATATATATAGGGTATATGCAAAGATGCAGAGAGTATTTTACATGTATGTGTATGTATATTTATGGCATATGTGGATATATATATATATATATATATATATATATATATATATATATATATATATATATATATATATATGTATATGTATATATACACACACACACACACCCATATTTGTATGTGTATATGTAGATTAGTATATATATATTATTGTCCTTGAATTAAAGCAAGTTAATTGTTGTTTAGTTTTCATGTTACTAATTTATTTATTGATGATCTCAAAGAAATGAAATGTCTTAGATTTTTTAACTGAATAATTGGCTGAAGTTTTTAATTTGACACTGTCATTAATTAGTTTTAGTTTTGTAAATGTTACATTCCGATGAATTAGTAAATCATAGTTTTGCTAAAACATGATTTTTATACTTTAATTTCATTGATATTGTGCAATAATTATTTTGTTAATCAAATCATTACTGAAATCAAAGTTGTGAGTGATGAAGGGTGATATGTGTGTGCAATGATCTAGATGAGCACCACATTTTAAAATCTACTGTTTAATTTTTGAAAATTGATTTGTAAATATATCTTTGTTTATATATTTATAATTGTGAAATATTTAATCTTATTTACTTGCTCATAATGCCATTATGAGCTAACTGTCCTGTCATAAAATCTTTATATCTTAAGTTTAACTTTATGTAACATTATAATATATTGTATGTTTTATATTATGTAAATTGATTTATATAGTGATATGATATGTGATTTAATTTTTTTTTGTTGTTGAAATATCAAATATAAAAAAAAGTCATGAACTGTATTTTTCTGCAAATTCTATTGTGTAGCTACTGAGTGACATGGAACCATCTTAATTTTTTCATGTAAAGACCCATCTAACCCAGATTTAACTAAAGGAATGTAATAATCTAGCGTACTTTTTATTTTAATTTATAATTTTTATTGATAATAAAGATGTATAAGGCGGTATAGTATTTTTTTTTTTTTTTGTGTCTTAATTTAATTATTTATTATGCCATTTAAAGGAGTTTTATGAAATTATTTGTACTGTAGCTATTTTCCCTTAAATTATGAGAAAAAAAAATAGGTAATACTATAACTTATATGTGGTAATTTGATATATTTTTAACAACTTTATTTATAAATTATAGTAAATAAAACCTGCAAATCTTTGATTAGACCAGCTAATCTAGGTCTTCTGGGCACCACGGTTGGCAATAAGTGTTGGGAAGCTGGAAATGGTTTTAATCTCTTCATATGACATCAGGTAATAATATCTTTAAGTTTTCCCCGCTCTAAGTGATGAGCAAATTTTAAAATTTTATTTATTATTATTATTTTGTTGTTGTTTAGTATTCAAATAATTTAAGTATTCAAAAACGCCCTTTATATTTAAGTAATCGTAACATACCTGTTTGTTTTTTTAATGACTTTGGTGTAAGGATTCTAAAACACTATATTTTATATTATAGCTCATTATAAAGCTTTATTATTGAAAATAATAAACCATTAACCAATATAATCATACATTATTGACATATGAAATGTTGGGGTAAATTATATATTATGCTCTATAATTATTAAGTAAGAAATTATTTGTATTGGAGCATTTACAACAATGAAGATATAACAAAAAAATCAATTGCTAGGGAAAAAGCTGCATGATCCTTCTAACAATGTACTACCCCTTCTACTACAATCTTGAATCTTTATTTTCTATCGGTTTTCAGGCCACATCATAGCTCATTTTTCTGCAAGTTACATTATTGTGATAAAATTTAATTAACTTTCATTTAACTTAATTTGGTTTGTAGTTTAACATTTAGTAATTAGTCAGTGCAAAGTGCGTCAAGAGTGATAGGACATCAAGATCAGTAAGATAGATGAGGTGAAATGTTTTATTTGCAGAGCTTATTTCTTCAACAATCTGTGATAGTAAAAAGTCGATACTGTCTGGACAGTAAAGGTCCATAAGAAGTGTAGAAAACATATCTACTACTGGACTACCAGCTGTGGAACACCAAAAGAAAAGAAAAGTAGATCAAGCAGCGATGATGGGTTTGATTTCATGAGAAACTGTGTGATATGCGGGAAGAATTTCTGAAAAAGCAGAAAAAAAAAAGGCGTATGCGATAAAGGATAGAGACGTTGAAGCCTTGCCTTTCAAAAATCCCCTCATCACTGTAGCCCAAAAGAGAGAAGACAATGTCGTGATTGATCGCATAAACCTTGTACGTGGTCTTGTGGCAGCAGAGGCTTGGTGCCACAAATCTTGTAGTTAGAGTTATTTCGCCAGATTACCGTCTTCACGACCCGGGCACCGTTCAGAAGCTGATGACGTTAGCTCTAGCTTTGATTACGTTTGCAATTATGTCGAAGAAAATGAAGACCAATGTCGATTCACGTATTCTGAAATTCTAAAGGATTTCAAAGAGGAAGCCCAAGGTATAAGGCGCTCAACGCTAGGCTTATAAAGAAATACGGAGACAATATAATTTTGAATACACAAAACAATCGAAACCCCATAATCTGTTTCCAAAACACAGGGTGCCAAATTTTGACGCAGGAGTGGTATGTAGGGACGTTACGTTATCACCAAACTAAAGATATTCCGATATTCGGTCGAAAAGTATCGATACGTGGTATCGTTATTTAATTCTAGCATACTTGAAAAAAAAATAATTGAAATAATATAGTGATACGTATCTATAAGTAAAATTATCTCTGCCTTGGACACTTAAGCTCATTCGCTTCCCAATTAAAACCGGGACATAAGATACCGACAAAGTATCGATGCCGGTACTCATTCAAAAACCTCAATCAAATATTCGATAACAATAAGGTATTATTCAGTAACGAGTATCGCCATCGGTACTCTTTCAAAAAGTTGAATCAAATATGCGAAACAATTAAGGCATCAAAAGAAAAGTATCAAGTATTTAAGTAAATTATTCCTTACTCGGTTCTGTTTACTCGATACTCGGTGCTTAGTTTTTGATATTCGGTACTCAGTACTCGATAAATGGCACCCGATACTCGATACAAATCAATCGATGCACGATACTCATTACTTGTCATACGATACTCGACACTAGATAATCGATATTTGGTACTCTGGAATTGAAGTAATTGAGTAAATATTCGATAACCTGTACTAGGTTCTCGATACTCAGTTCTGGATACTCGATACACTGTGCTTAGTTTTCGATACGTTGTTTACCGACCTCCTCGTGTCCCATTCGACAACACCTTCGAATTCTCCCTTGTCCAACTGGTTTCTACCTATTCCAATATCATTATCTCTGATGATTTTAACATTAATATGCTATCTGAGTAGGGTAAGAATGCCGGTTCTACTCCCACTCGATGAGCATTCAGGTGAAGCCGCTCCGCAAAAGTGCTCATCGAGCGGGAGTGGACTTTGAACCCAAGACCGAGCCACTCCTGCCCACGTGACCGACTCATTATGCCTTAATTAATCCTTAATTTATATTGTTTTGATAATAGGTTCGACATGTCTCAACCCCCCTCTCACTCACTCTCTCTCCCTCCCTCCCTCGCTCTCCTTGTTAACTAGGTTTTATTGATTTGAATCTCACTTGAAACTGATAATTATCTAGTTCTGGTCTTAGGATATCTAGTTCTGAAAATGAGATTACATTTCCTGTTTCTAATGTTGTAAGAACACGTTATTGTGCTTATACAGTCAAGTTATTTGTATAAAATTGCCCTAAAGCTATGTCCACACTGTTCGACTTTTGATTCAACATGATGAATGTAGATGGGAACGTGTATTATGCGATGTCACATACGAGGTCGAATCGAAATTCGAACAGTATGGATATAACTAAGATCAACATCAATTATAATTCGATTCAGTACTCATTTTTTCCTTCCATTGCATCTTGTTTTTTTTTCACTGAGAGCGCCTTAGATACCAAGATATCTTTCTTTTAGTTGTTACTTATTCTGGACATATATGCTTTCTATTTTAACCTTCTTTTTTTTTTAATGTGTATCATATGGTAGGATGAAAATGAGGTATAACTTACATTTAAGCAACAGATAGATTTGGTGACAGCTGTTGATCCACACGGTATCTCTGCTCAGAGTTATCCCTGAACATAAGGCCTGCACTTACCCATGCTAAGGGTAAATTTGATTATTTACATTAATTTGTCAAGTCCTCATAACAGTACATTTACTATATATATAGGAAGACAATTTAAGGAAGGACCTTTTAGTCCACATGGACCTAACAATAACCTTTTGTTATTGAAACAACAATCAACCAACATATTATTGCACGATTGAAAGAATGAAAAAAAAAATACAAGATGGTATATTAGTAGCTGTCTGAAGTTATGTAGAAGGAGAAGGTTTTTCACTTCTTAAACATAACCTTTGCCCACAAGGCTCTCCCTTATTTTGTTAGCTAATATATACATATTAGTTGACAAGGCTCCTTTTATTTAAAAATTTTGAATTATTTATGGCGCAAAATGATAGAATTGAGGGTTGAATAGACTAATTGTATGCCAACCTATTTCTAATTTTTGATGAATTTAGTTGGACTCCTAAAAACAAATAACTTTTTTTAAAATCTTAATTGTATCACAGATAAATATTATAAAAATTAAATTTCCCCAATGTAGGGAGCTAAATTGAGTTCATTCAACTTAAATCAGGACTTGAAACATTAATTGATAAAAATTAATACAGAGAAGTGACGTGGTCAGCATCCATGATCAACCCTCAGGTTTATCCCCCGACCCAATAAAGTGTCAGGTACCAACTTCATAGAGGCTGACCGTGCCTCAGGAGGGTCGCCCGATTCCAGAATTGACCCTCAGATGATATAACAGAAAATAAATATAGTAACTAGGTATACTGGTGTGAGTGTTTTCTTTTTTTACTTCTTTTTACGCAGTACAGGAAATATTGCAGTAAAAAAATTTTTGGTTTTCAGATTTTATCGGAAATATCCATTTCGTCGTGACGTCTGCACGTTCGTTCGTATCTCGCATAACTCAAAAACGTTCAGCAATAGAAGGTTAAAATTTTGAATTTGGGATTATTATAACATCTAGTTGTGAACCTTTGGTCACTACATGATCACCTGAAGTGATATTTTACTTGAAGATGATAATAGATTTTCATCAAAAATTATATTAAAACTTCTAAAATTTGGTATATAAGACTTATATATTAATATAAATAACATACTAGATTTTGGTTAAAATTGGATAACCGGAAGTGGTACTTTACTTGAAGTTCATAATAGGCTTCTTTTAATTTTAATAATAGATTTTTTAAATGGTTCTCTATCAATTTTAGAAATAAAAGTGTCAAATAAAAGTTTTAGAGAATAAAATTCAGTCTAACACATTCAGAATTACGACTTAGAGCACTGTCACAAGTAACCGATGCCGAGTATCATTTTTAAGATACTGCTATCTTCGGAATGTAGGTAACAAATAGTGATCCAGAATCACTTTTTGAGCCACTAATTTATAGTTTCATTGCGTTCACATCAGATTTTTTTTTTTATTAATAAGCCAGTTAATCTGGGACCCTGGCTGGAAGTGTTGGAAAGCTGGAAATGGTTTTAATCTCTTCATATGACGTCAGGTAATTGTATCTTGAAGTTTTCCCCGCTCTAAGTGATGAGCCAAGGCGGGAGGGAGAATCCCCAAATTTTCGGATTTTTTCAGTTCCTGGCCTATAACATTTAAACGGCACTCTGTAGTGAAAACTATGTAATATTCTAAATTAAAGAAAATTAAATTCTTCGTAAAATGAGTACGAGTACCTCAAACATTGAATTCGGTTTGACAGAAGAATCAAAATTGACAGTCCAAAAACAACTGGGCACCAGTTGAGACCAGAAACGGGAGATCTCGGAGTAAAGTTTTGGAGAAGTTCTGAAAATTTGTTCATTTATGTTTTTTATGGTACTGATTATGAATTTCAACTTCATTACCACTAATTTTTCCCGGAAGTAGGAAAAAAAGCAAACAAAATGATGTTCTTTTTTGCTCATATCTGGAAACCATGCATTATTCGAATAGATTCTATTTATTTTATACTAAATTAAAAACAGAGTAAAATACCTACAAGTTTGATTCTAAAGAATTTTTGTTCGGACCCCTCCGTTTTGAAACTAACATAAGTCAAAATTATGAGGCGGAATGATAACTTAATCTTTCAGCAAGTGCTCACGGAGAAAAGTTTTGTAGAAGTTATAAAAATTTGATCATTTAAACGAATTTGATCAGGGTGCTGTTACGAATTTAAACTTTTTATCTCAAATTTTTCCTGAAAGAGTAAATTTTTGTTTTATTATGCTTATACTTTGAAAACCATGTATTATGAACCATGTATAAGAACTGATAATGGTTGACGAAGATGATATTCTCCTCCGGTTTGAGCAATCAAGAGCTCACTAATTTATCAAGATTACTGTTTAATTTTGTTACCGCGCCCTCGTTAAATATCAGCTCTTCCGAGAATGTACATCCTAAATACTTGTTTGTATCATCTGCTTGCGCAGTTTGGACGCCATCCCCGTTCTTAAGGGATATCATCGTCGATTGAATCTCTCCTTTATTCATCACAATTCCCACACTTTTTTGTGGATTTATAGTCAGACCAATCTCCGCGAGTATCCTTTGAGTGCTATTAATAATTTTCTCTGCAGCACCCTTGTCTTGCACCGAGACAGTCTGGTCGTCCGCGAATCCTGTGAGGACCACAACTTCTTGGTCGCTTCTTAGGTTGTAACCAAATCGCTTGAAGAAATCTTGTTCACACAGGTCGCGGTGCCTATGATCTATGGCCAGGTTGAATAGCGAAGGAGACAAGGATCCACCTTGGGGTACTCCTCGCAGCACATTGATCTGGCTAGTCGAATAGGTTCCTACACTGATCTTAATTTTGTTCGTGCCCAGGAGAGCAGCAATCACATTTTTCAGGTCGGGTGACACTCCTCTTGCCTCGAGTGAGCTAAAAATGTGCTCGTGTCCAACTTTGCAAAAGCTCCAACCAAAGCCAGGTCCGTAGTCTCCTCTAGTAAATACTTTGAAATATGTGATATAAAGTATAATTATATATCTTTTCCTTGTTTTTTTATGCTTTAAAAACTTTTTTTTTAAGTCAGTTAAAAACTGTGATTTAAAATATAGTTTTGTGTTATATCTATAAATAAGTGAATGAAGAAGAATTTGTTTTTTTGTATTAAGAGAGTGAAATGTCTCAGTGGTTCGTCATTGTCCATGGGCAATACGTTAAAGGATTGTATTAATGGCTATGTCTGATTTTAATTACAACAAAATTGTTATTTCTGTATAAATGTTTAAATTGCAATTAAGGTAGTTGCAAAACATGCATATGTGCAGGTTATTTATGTTTCAATAAATTTTTATTTTATTCCAGCTTTTTTGAATTTTCATAATTACTTATTTAAAACTTCCTAAAACTATTTTATATACACATTATTTATCTTGTTAGCTATCTTATCTAAAAAAGTACACATAAAGTTAAGTACACTAAAATAAAAAGTAACTTTTTCTTTAAAAAACAAAAAATACACACACACACACACATTTATAGAAATATAAAAAATAACATTCTAGTAAATTCTTAATAGAAGTGAGCACTAATTCGAATTATTTATCTCAGCGGTTTTTAGTTAATTATTAAATAATACTTATTTAATTTATAATTATCTAATTTTAATATTAAATAATTAATTAATTTTTACTTTCCTACCGCTATTAGGTAAGGAAAGTATTGTAATCGGGTCAAAATTTTGATGTGCAGTTTTCAATGGATCTATGCGTCTCAGAGCCCCCTGAGTTGAAAAAAAGCATGTTCGGCTATTGGTCTGTCTGTGCCAGGATTATCTCTTAAACGGATGGGCCGATTTTTTTGCTTATTTAGAGGTTATTCTCCCAATGCTCCTGTACCAAATCGGGCAACCTGTTTTTCCGAAAAACGTGGTTTTCTATAGACTATAGTCCAAAAACGGCTCTAATGATTTTGATTAAATATGCCTAGTCTTTTACTTAAAACTTTCTTACTATTCATAGATAAGGTACATCCCTGAGAAAAAGCAAAATAAATAATTATGTTGAAAAGAGTATTTTATTTGAGCATAGCTCGAAAAGTATGCATTTTTTGAATCACTACTACAAAGTTAATTAAATTTCCTAAAAGTGTTTTGAACTTTGTACACATGTAATAAATTATTCTGCACAGGTTCCTATGGACGCTGTTGCACCTACGTTCAGTTTTTGGATAAATCGAAAACCATACATTTCCTGAAATATTCTAGATGTGCATTTGAAAGATAATTTGATTGCTTTTAAAACTAAACATAAAAAAAAAAAAAAATTGTTGGACTATTATAAGGGAAGATTTAGCGAAAAAAAATTTTATTTGACTTAAACCCAAAGGGGTTAGGAAAGTAGTGTGAGTGGACCAAATTTAATATTCCGAAATCAGCCTTATTTATGGGCTCACCACATGTGTACATTTAAAAGCTCACTTCTACATCGTGTATAAATGGCTAACTCAGAAACGAAGGTGGTGGAAGATATCGCTGTTTGAAATAACAAGATTCCAATAAAGTCTTACGCTAATTTAAATTTGAAACTGCCGTCTTGAAAAGTTATAATTTTCGACTTGTACACTTATTCACAATACTTGCAGAAATATAAATAGCGAAACTTTTAGTCAATCAGATAAGACGAAATTGCATTTAATACGAACAAGAGAACTTGGTCCCCCACAGACTTTGAGTTAACGAGGGCCTACTGTATAATTTTTTTAATTTCAGGCCAGAAATTATGATAATGGAAAGGCAGAGACAAGTTGGATCAAGCAATCAAGAAATTTTTCAGATTCAGAAATGACAGACAGGTTAAATTATGGCAAAGCATTAAAATGATTTAGTCCCAGTCAGGTAGAGCACTTTTTGTAATCAAGTAAACATTTCTTTATTCACACAAATGAGTAAAAGAAGAACTAAAATTACTTGGTGCATTCAGTTTATTGAATACTTATGAGCTTTATTACTTTTATTCAAGGTATGACAAGCACATTTGGGGCAAGTACGTCCGAGCAGTGAAAGTAATCAGTACTTAAAACTTAAAAAGAACTTGAGTGTAGCGAATTTCCAGTACTGGCTAAAGAGTAAGTCAAGAATAGATTTATATCAAACGAATCTTTAAGCTTAAGAAGGAAAAAGGGTGTCCTCAGAAAGTTGAAAAAAATTGCCAAAAGGAGGGGGAAGAAGCTGGTTAAATCTCCACTTCTAGTTTCCATGAAGCTCTAGAGACTGAACTACTCATTCAATATATATATATATATTAGATCTATGATCTGAACCTATGTGGAGATCATTTCATGTTAACATTCAGTCTATGAATACATAGAGGACATTGTGAGAGACAAGCCATTGGGAGCTAATTCCACACTAAATTTCTACTATAAACATTTTTAAAATTCTCCTCTTTTTGGAAATAATTTTTTTAATTTAACAAACAAAAATATTAAAATTTTAAAACTCAAAATTCAAGCAAACTATTAAAAAGAGCATTTCTTAAATGTTAAAATGGTTTTAATAGATATGATTTGAGTTTCATTTAAGTTTTAGTTACTCAGAACTAGATATTTAAATAGAGCATATATCTGTGCTGAGTTATAACCATATTTTTGAAAAATAAATAACTCAAATTACTACAAAATAGCCAAAAAATATAGAAATGTTTTAAGGTATTTTATGTTTCAAATTTAGAATGGAATCAGGCTATGACTTTTCACTCACAACATTTACATCTTGTTCAATTACTGAAATCATACCCCATATTTATATTTAATTTAGAAGAAGCAAAGTTCTAGAAAAGGGTAAAATAGTAAATTTCACGTGATATGTCGGGTTTATTCTAAACAGGGATAACATAATTGACAAAAAACTCAAATTAAAATTAATATTGAATTCAACTAATATTGAATCACATTTATTGACTGACTACCTTCACACAATATGTACATATGTCACCTAGATTAAACCTATTGCCTTATGCTCAAACATAAACAATCACATTTAAAGAGCACATATACTAAAAAATATAAATAATTTGAATTGCTGACTTCAAATTTGATTTTTTTCAGTTTTCATGATGGAACATAATCAACAGGCAAATTGAAAATTCTTGGAAAATTTTTCACTTCATCAGCTTCTAAAACTTTAGGCACTTTTCTTAGCTGTTTAATTTGAGATGAAATATTTTTATGAATATCCTCAGGGATAATATCATCTGGATAAATAATTAGTCTTTTCATTGTATGTCTACGTTGCAGGTTTCCTTTGATAGAAGAATAAATAGCCTTTTCCAGGATCTGAAAATTTTAAATCGATTACTTTAAGTGAATTTTCAATTACATCAATTACATTTGAAAACTTATGGAATTATTTTAAGATTTATATCATTTTAGTTTTTACAAAACAAAAATATTATATACTACCTGATAACAAAGTATGATAATGAGAGAGAAACATTGAGTAAATTAATATAATAAATCATATGACACAAGCGATTAGGTATGCTTTCACACATTTATAGATTAATTAAGAATTAAAGATTGCATAGTGTGTTGTGTAGCATTGTTATAAAACTATTGATTTTTTTTCATTAGTTAGTGGTACGAAGGTTCTAACTCAAAATCCAAGTTTACAGTCTTGGCGTGATAAAATATTCTGCCTGGAGCTGAAAACGTCCAACAAAATTCTTAATTTTTAGAAAATAAATTGTTATTTCCTAATGTTAACTACAGTCAATTTTCAGCAATTAGAGTGGCAGGTGAATTCTATTTGTCACATACCTAATGAGATATAGCTTTTCAAAAAAACATTTTCTTTCACAATAAATTGCAAAAGTTGTGTTTTTCAGGTAAATGCGTAAATTGTTTCCTAAAAAACGATTCACCCACTAAAAAAACATATAATTAAATTTAAAGTAGAATTTTGGTAATATGTGTTATCTATGAAAATTAGAATATCTACTAGCTTCCTCTTTTTCACCTAATTATGCTTTTAGAGCCTCGAATTTCACTGCTGATTTCATAAGAAAATAAAAATTAGTCATTTGCCATTATGAATAAAGAAAAAACGAATTAAGAAGCAATTTCAAGATCAGCAACACTGCATGAAGGCATGGAAAAACTACTTATTGCCTTAATATAAATGAAATGGAATGCTATTAATATAATGGCTCAAACATAAAATTGGATCAGAAAAATGAAGTACCCAGTAGAAAGATGTTCGCTAGAAAACTGCAGATTTTGTGATTGTTAATTATTTGAATTTTTATCTTTACATTATTACTTTTTAATGGAAAGTCTTTAGGAAATTTTTTTCCATCAATTATTAGTGAACTTCAACTTCCTTTAATGATTTATTAGTCCAAAATTCACATTTCATTAACATTTTTTGATGTTATGGGGTCTTATTCCATCATCAGACTATAATTTTTCTGTAAAACAGTACAAATCATTAATAATATTAAATCAACAATTAATTTGAACCAATTTCACCTATAACAATATTAAAATTTGTAGTACATTATAATTACCTTAACTATAGTATTTATGCCTATATTTTTAATCCTATTTGCCATTATCATCATATTCTTTTCTCCTCAAATACCAATGAATGCAGTGTGAGGTTGCCGTCTGTAGAGTTTGTATCAATTGTCCCGATCCTGCATAGCTCTTTTTTCCAACTCCAATCTATTCCTCGCTTCCTGAATGCTTCTAAGACACAGTCTTCCTAGGAGATGTGGGATCTTCCTGGCAACTCTCTCATGACTCATCCTGACCACTGTAGCTTGTGCTCCTCTAAGATGGTCTGGGACGGTTTAACTTTGAGATAAGCCCAAAGGTGTCATTTCGGATCATATCACGTCGGGTCTTCCCTTCAACTTTACGAAGGTAGTGCATCTCCTTTCTTTGTAATAAATCAATAAATGTCATTTTGTTATTATCTATATCATAAAATTTTGTCAATTTGAATAAAAACTATATTAAAACTTTAGTTAGTATCTATAAGGCTTTCTCTACCTTGTCACACTGAGCTATTTCAGATTAAATATTTGTCCTTAGATACTGTTTATCTTAGTTTATTGTCCTTCACCTACATTTTTAGTTCATTGATTTGTTTAAATTTACTGTTGAGTTATTCCTCTCCAATTATTAATTTTAAATTGGTTCTGTTTGATAATAGGTCCTTAATTTTAAATTCTTCTTCTTCTTCCTCGGCGCTACGGTCTGTGTGGGACCTGGGCCTCCTCTATGATTCTTCGCCACTCTGCTCGATCCACTGCAGCAGCTCTCCACAGTCTGACACCAAGTCGTCTCAGGCCCGCCTCCACATCATCTATCCATCAGAGTGGTGGCCTGCCTCTCCTTCTTTTCGTTGTCCATACATCATTTTCCTTGACACCCTTTCTTCCGGAATTCTTTCCACATGGCCTAGCCAGCTTATCCGGGACGTCTTGATGAAGGTGATAAATGCCAACTTCACCGTGTAGTGTGGTTAGCTCCCAGTTGTACCTGGCTCTCTAGACTCCTCTTTCACATAAAGGTCCATATATCTTGCGCAGGATCTTCCTCTCCCAGACTCCCAACATTCTTTCATGTTCGGTCATCATGTCCATGTTTCGCTACCGTAAGCTATTATGGGACGTATCATGGTCTTGTACACCACTTTTCGTGCCTTCCTTGAGATGCCACGAAATTTAAGTACCCGCTGAAGGGCAAAGTAGCATCGGTTTCCGGCGGCAATTGCAGCCTTAACGTTGTTATTGTCTGTCACCAAGGACCCTAGATACTTGAACAGGCACAGCTTTTTCCAAGATCATGTTGAAGAGTGTGGTTGCCTTTGTATCTCCCTGTAAGATCCTTTCTGTTATTTGGAACTCTTCGGATATTACCCCCTGAAGCTTCAGCCGGCCTCTTATATCTCCCATTGTCATTCTTACCAGCCTGGTCAGTTTCCTTGAAACACCCTGAGATAGTAGATCTCTGAGTAATGTTGACCAGTCCACTGAATCGTAGGCTTGTTTAAAGTCTATAAAAAGATGGTTCAGGTCGACGTCGTACTCCATTGTCTTCTTTAACACCTGGCGGACTATGAATACTTGGTCTATGTGGACCTTCCTAGCCTGAAGCCGCATTGATATTCCCCGACTTCTCTTTCCATGTAGGCGGCAAGTCTCTGGTTAATGGCATTGGACACTATCTTGTAGGACACGCTCAACAGTGAGATTCCTCTGTAGTTGGAGCAGCAGAGCTTGTCGCCTTTCTTATATATTGGACAAATGATAGCTACAAGTTCTCAGGGATCTCTTCTTCTGACCAGATATCATATATGAGCTGGTCCCAAACTTCATCCCCACTGTATTTCAGTAGCTCCACATCGATCCCATCTATTCCCGGGACTTTATACAGCTTAGGTTGCACACAATCTCCCAAATTTCCTCCTGGTCCGGCGGGATGTCATCCTCATCTAGTTCCCCACGGCTGCGGGTTCAAGATCGTATCAAGGTCAGCTTCCACTAGCCCCCTATCATCGTTGGGCGTGATCCTTACTTAATAACTTCTTGAAGTGTTTTGCCCATTTCACAACCTCTTCCTTACCCCTCACCAATGTTCCATCTTTACTCTTAAAAAAGCCGAGACGAGGTTTAAAGGCTTCCTTCTTTTGTCGCACACCTCCAAAGAATCCCCTAGAATTTTGGTCTTCGAATTTCTCCTGGATATCCTCCAGCTTCTCCCTTTCCTTCTGTCTGCAGGTCTTCTTTGCTTCCTTCCGCTTGTCACTATGGCTGTACCTCTGGTGTGGTGCTGAATCATCCTACGCCTCGTCTCATTCCTTGCTTTGAGTTTTATTCTGCATTCCTCGTCGAACCAGTTGTTTCTTGTTGGTCTAGGTCTTTTGCCTAGCTCCTCCATCGCTACTCTATTTAAGGTTCCTTTCAAATGTGCCCACCTTGAGGTTACACTGTCCATCCCTCCGCCACTTCCAAGGAACTCGAATATTTTCGAGGCAAATCCTTGTCTTGTTTCTTTGTCCTTCAGCCTTTCCACATCAAAGCGTGGCGGAAGCTGCTCGGCTCTTCCTATAGCCTTTAGCGCGATTTTTTGTCTGTATTTTATTTTAACTAAATGATGGTATGATTCCACACACTGCTCCTCTACAGCTTCGGATGTCTTGAATATCCGTGGCGTGTCTCGATTGTATCAGTATATGATCAATTTGGTTTCTTATCCTGCCATCTGGTGAGATCTATGTTTCTTTATATAGTCATTATGCTGGAAGTGTGTGCTGCTTATCACTTCTTTCTATAGCAAAATCCGGTGATAATTTTAAATTATTTTTGTTTATTCAGTAGATTTTTATATGTTGATAAACTCTGCATAATGGATATTTAAGTTTTTGAAAACTGTTTTAAAATTTACAGTCTGTTTTATATTTTTACTTTCACTTACCTATGTATGAAATACATAATAAGGGAAATTATTGTAATCGTGAAAAATTTCTAATCCGAGTTTTCAACTCATTATCTTCAATATCCACATCATTGATGTGTTGTTTTTTCAATTCAAAAGCATTTTTTACATCTTACCTATTTTCATTATTGAATTTATTTTATGGCAGATTGGGGAATTTTCATAAAGCTTCTGTTGGTCCGTTGATATTATTTATAATAGGATGGAGACGGTTATTATTCACTGTATCTTCTTCATGTAATTTTATCAGCCCATCAATCCTTGGAATGATATAATCTGTCACTTAGAGTTTAAATTTTCAACATGGTATTTGAAGAGAAAAGAATATGATGATGATGATAATGGCAAGTAGAAGTAAAAATATTACAGCCATAAATACTAAAGTCATGGTAATTATAATGTACTACAAATTAATTTTAATACTGTTATAGGGAATTATAAGTGTTATGACCGCAACTGTAGTTCTTTCTACCTAGTTATCATTTTGCATTTATTCTCTGGTCATACTGGTATCTTGCTCTGAAAAGTTATAACCATTGAGCTTAAACAGCGGTGAACAATTTTACATTAATGTTGAATAAGGTGAATGGTTCTAAATTGATTATAATCAATTACTA
Source organism: Rhaphigaster nebulosa (assembly GCA_948150685.1). NCBI lineage: Eukaryota > Metazoa > Arthropoda > Insecta > Hemiptera > Pentatomidae > Rhaphigaster > Rhaphigaster nebulosa. The sequence goes on along the minus strand of OX411307.1, from coordinate 100,526,982 downwards.
ATAATAATCCTTAGTAATGAGAAAGTATGTTCATAGGCTAGAGAGATCACCCATGTGGCAAGTAGTCTCTGACCTGCTCCCTACCTATTAATATATTAATGATAATTTTGTAATCAAGAGAATGAAGATGCATATTGAGATGTGAGGTGACATGACTTTTTAAGTCATTTATATATTAATGATAATTTTGTAATCAAGGGAATGACGGAGAACACCAATTGGGATTTGCACCACAATGTCACGCCACACACAATTACTTCAGTTGCACCGCACCATATTTTAAATACAATTTTTCATGGTATACGGGATAGGTAGTTTTCTAATGTCCCTGAGTGTTTTTTGCATCCTTATTTTCAAAATTTGAAGAACTTTACCATATCTGTCATTTTATACAGATTATTATGCTCTTGGTGACAAGCAACAGCTATTGTTTGTGGATTATTCCATCTAATGATGAAAATGTGTGAATGAAAATGAAAAGGTGTGAACTCATACCTATATAACATCAGTCGGGAATTTATCTATGAAGAAACATTTACTACTGATTGGTTTGATTGGGATTTATTCCCAGCTGAAGGCTGCTATTCCAATACTGGATGTTGAAACAACACAACCAGGCAAAGAAGTGGAACTTAGAATGAGAATTTTTGAATTTGATGAATAAAAAATCAAAAATTATATTATTATAGCAAATTATTTTCCTTAGCTTGGTGATAAGCAACAGTCATTCCAATACTAGATGCTGTAACAACACAACCAGGTGAAGAAGTGGAATTTAAAATGAGAATTTTTTTGATTATGATAAATAAAAAATCAAATATTTTATAATTATAGAAAATTAGACAATACCGGATTTTAATTTTTTTTCTCGACCAGTCTTTTTTTTGTATATGTTAATACTTATTTACACGTGGAATAGTGTAAGAATGTTTAGAAGTAATCAAACATGTACTTATCCTTATGTACTTATACGTGAATTATCCTTACCATAATTTAAATTATTACTGCTTTAATTAGATATTGGATTGTCCGAAAAGTTCGTAGGGAAATTTTGACAAAAATTAAAATTTGTTAAAAGTTTAAAATTTATTTATATAAACTAAATATAATTACCACCATTGGCGATTATCCTTTTCCAACGGCTAGAAACTCTATAATCCCTTTTTTCCAAAAATATCTGTCTTTACGTCCTAAGAACATAAAGTCTTCTTCTGTATTGTAGGATTTCCCTTGCAGAAAATTTTGGAGAGAATGGAAAAGGTAGTAATCTGAATAAGCGATGTCTGGTGAATAAGGTGGGAGAGGTAAAACCTCCCATCCGAAGATCATTAAGCGCTGCCGAGTCCTTAAAGAGATATGAGGCCGAGTATTGTCATATTGAAATATTACACCTTTCCTATTTGTCAACTCTGGCCGTTCTTCTTGAATTGCCGCCTTCAGTTGATCTAATTGGGCATATAAAACATCAGTATTGATGGTTTGTAGGGATCCACCGATATATAAATTTTAGCCGATACCCATCGACCGTTCGTTTCTTTCCTTTGTGGCCACAGAACAGTAAGGAGTAACATCAAATAACAGCTATTGGTAACAGCAGCAAGAAGCTAGGGAGCTATAGTGGGCTGCTGGCTTTCTTCACCAACTTAGTCTATCAGCTAGAACCTGATTTTAAGTATATCGGCTCACTTCTGGAGTAATGTCGAGCATGTTTTAGTCATTTTTTTTTTTTAGTAGATTATGAATATCGTGATCCGAAAAATCGAAATCTATAGCTGTGCTATGATTTTTGTCAATATAAACTGTAAAAGAAAGCAATTTTTTTTTTTTTAGGAAATATGCATTTTTTAAAAAAAAGTTAAAAACGAAATTTGTTCAACCTACAAAAAAATCCAGTTACATTTTAAGCTAAAACTAAAGATAACGGACTGACAAAGCGCAAAACCTGCAAAATTTTCAGTATTCTCGGTATCAAGGAACCTACTATAAGTGTTTGTTTTTTTTTTATCCTTTTTTCCAGGAAATATGCATTTTGTGAAAATAAGTTTCATATAAAACTTGTTCAACTTACCTATTAAGGAAGGTGCAGTTAAATTTTAAGCTAAAAAAACAAAAAGAACAATAACCACCATAAGGAGAATAAAACCTGTGAAAGTTTCGGTATTTCAAGAAAAATCTGCTTCAAAAAGATTTAGTTTTTTTTTTTTTTTTTCAAAAATCTACATTTTATAAAAAAAAGTATCAAAAAACAGTTATTTGATAATCAATAAGTGCAGCAGATTTGAAACAACCATTTATCAAATTGATAAATAAAAGAAGGAAAGAAGAACAAGTTCTAGAAGGAACTAAAACTTTCTATAGAATGACAAAAGATTCTTGACAGGCGTTACCGCTCATGCCGATAGGGTGGGAGCATGAAATGTGTCCAGACCTAAGCGTCGTTCGTTACTGCACCACACGTTATTTCCTTCTATCAATTCTTACATTTTCATAACTGTGAAATTTCACTGGTTTGAAGCTCCGTCGTCCCTTTATCGTTATTTATAGCTTACAATGTAATCACATTTTTTTACTGACAGGTAATCTAAGGTTGAACAATTTTCAATTTGTTGAATTTTTTTATGTATGAAATCCACATCCCCTAAAAAAAGAATACCCGTTTATAGCAGATTTTAACTTGAAATACAGAAACTAAAGTTGAATTAGTAGGCTAGGATACATCGGAATGGGAGGGGCGTAACGCGAGCTTGCTTATCAGCTACTTGGTGTCTAAAAAATGAGTAGTTATTGCAATAATTACCTGCTTTTGGTTTTTTTATGTTTTTTTTCTTTCATTGTTACTTCCTTGTTCATAGTAAAGGAAATATTGTAATCGCGAAAATTTTGGTTATCAGATTTCAACGGAAATATCCATTTTGACCATCCCTGAATTCATTTTGACTAGTGTCGTCGTGACATCTGTATGTATGTTGGCTCGTATTTCACACAACTCAAAAAAGGTTCGCCATAGAAAGTTAAAATTTTGTATTTAGGATTGATGTAGCATCTAGTTATGAACCTCCCTTTTTGGTCACTAAATGATCACTGGAAGTGGTACTTTACTTCAAGGTCATAATAAATTTTCCTCAAAAATTATATTAAAATATAATGCAAACATTTAAAATTTAGTATATAAGATTCAGTTATTGACATATAAATAACACTAGACTTTGGTTAAAATTGAAAAACCGAAAGTGGTACTTTACTTGAAAATCATAATAAACTTTCATCAAAAATTATATTAAAATATAATGAAAAACTTCTTAAATTTGGTATATAAGACTTTTGTATCAATGTAAAGAAAATATTATATTTTGATTAATATTAGATAGTTGGAAGTGCTACTTTATTGAAACTGTTTTTTTTTGTTTTTTTACCTCCCTCCTTCTTCAATGGGATGAATAGGAATCGTGCTAAAAATCAGAAATCGATATTTTCATGGATAAGCACGTTTCAAGACCTGTACTAACCGTTTTTAACATTTTTATAATGGTGTATGTTTGTTTGTGTGTGTGTGTATGTTATTAGATGGGCGCAAATAAACGTCTGGTGCTGTGTGTCATTTTTGAGATACTGCCATCTTCGGAAATTAATGACCAAATTCAGGATCACTTTTCGAGCCACCGATTATATTTTAATAGGTGTACAAGGAAGTCATGCGGTGCTCACTTCAGTGTTAATACTCATATGTGTAAAGTTGTACAGTAATATATTTTTAATCTAGAGTAATAAAAAAAATCATAAAAAAGTTAATAAATTTAAAATATCAATATTGATTTGTAATAATCATTGATCCATTATTAGTAAATATCAATATTAATATGTATATTAATGACTATTATTATTGTCTGATTATTTATTATTATTACTTACTTTGGCATTAATTATAATAATACCTATTAATAAATAGTTATAACAATTACCTTATAGTTAAATAGTTATATTAATTACCTTGCTGTTTTCTATAAATTTTAGTATTAATGAACTAAAATATCAATAATTGATTTATAATTTTTTTTTATTAATAAGTACTATTTTCATACTTTTTGCATAATTCAAAATGAAAAAGAAATAACTGAACAAGAGTACAACTAGGGATGTTGAAAAAATATTGATAGTTTTGTCTATTTTTTTTTCCGATATATCATACATAATATTGAAATTAAAATTTGAGTAATGAAAACCGATATTCTTTCAAATTAAAAAAAAAAAATTCTTCAAGGGTACTCAAAGAACCCCAAAAAATAAAACAAATAGCCAAAAAAATGTGTATGGTGTGTTTGTGTAATTATCTATAATTTAGCGGTGCCGTTCCAGGCATGATTTTTTCTGGCTAATGTTACTGAACAGAATCCATTTTTCGTCGCATCACAATTTGCTTCAAAAAGGGATCCTCCCCTTTTTATTTTCAGTACGAAATCACAAGTTGAAATTCGTTCCATAAGGTTTCTTTCACTGAGCTCATGGGGAACCCAAACATTGTACTGACAGGGGTACCCAGCCTTCTTCAGATGGTCAAAAACGTTCGATTTGCAAGAATTTAATTCTGTAGCTATCTCAGGGACAGTAATATGTGGATTGTTTACAACAACAGCCGTGATATCCTCGATATCCATAGTTAAACTCCAGCCAACCAGGGAACGGTCTTCCTGATCAAAATCTCCAGACCTAGACTGCAAAAATCATTTCTGAACAGTGTTGTCAGCATCTGAATCATCACCATACACAGTGCAAATCTTATTTGCAGTTAGGGCCGGATTTTTTCCTTGTTTAAAAAATAAAAGCCTAATATGGCGAAAATGGACTTTATTGTCACTAATGCTCGGTTTGCACAAACTGGACGTACTGAGTCTTGATAAAGACAAATCAGGAATGTAAACACAGTTAATACATTCAGGATTAAAGATATATAAAAACATACAAACATAAGCATAAAAAGATACACATAACAAAAACCATAAACATATAAACAGATACAAACATAAGCACTGTGATTCATTTTGAGTTGAAAGAATAAAAATAAAACCTTATTTAAAAAATCTCTACAACCTTTCCAGACAACCAAATATTTAAAATAATTAGTACTATCGACTTCCGCTCACAAAGTTCGTTGAAGAGATATTTAAAATCTCATGAGATCCTTTGCAGTATACAGCAGGGCCCTTACCGTAATTTAAATTATTATTGCTTTAGGAACAACTTCTCCAGACCACTGGAAGTTGACAGAACAAATAATTTTGAATAATATCTAACTAAGGAAGTAATAATTTTAATAAATTCAATGAATATGAATGTTACAATTGAATACAAAACAGTTGGCACACATAGTGCTAGTCCGGCGATCTTCAGGTAACTTCGGTAGGAGCCAGTGAAAATGCGCCCTGATTGTAAAATTTTACCGGAATAAAAATTTAAGGTCGTCTAAAACAATTAGCTCTTTTTAATTAGTTAATTAGTTAGGTAGTTAATTTCGATTGATACAATAAAATGTAAAAACTAACCATAGTTGGAGATTTTTCATGTAATTCCCATGCTAATGTCCAGCTTGCTCCACCAGGATATCCTGTATGGTGAAAGTAAACACGTTTCTGCCATTCATCTCCAAGTAGAGCAATATGACGACTGTTAATAACAACGACAACATCACCGCAATTGGCTGAAAAAACAAAAACATTATAAGAATTGCAAAATTTAACATCAGATATATAGACAAAATTGCATACCTTTTTTTTCCTGACAGATATACTATTGGTGGATACATTTAAATGAATAAAGATAGAAATTCATAAAAATAAATCAATAAAATGCAACATAACAGTAAAATGAAACAACTAAATTCTATGTATTTTACTAAATGAACATGAAATTTAAAATAACAAATCTAATGTTAAATATAAGCAATATAAAATTAAAAATGATCACAATTCAAGCAGAAACGTACAATCCAAAAACCTAAAAGTAAGAATTACCATGAATAATAAAACTTATATGTTGTATATCTATAAGAAAAGTAGTCCCTTACATAAAGGGAAAAAAAAACCACTAAGTTTATGGAAAAAAGTATTATATAAAATATATGGCACAGCATAAGATTTTAGAGGCTGCATAATGCAAAATTATATGATATGCCCTCACTTATTATAATGGATGCTATAGCGTCACAGCGATTGAAATGTAAATGTAAAGATGTTCGATTGGAAGAAGGGAGGGCAGTGTTTGGTTCAATTGTTTGAATTTAACTGAGTGTACATTTTAACATTATTGTTCTCCTTTTTTACATTGTTTTCATTTTCAAAACAGAATGAGACCAATTGGAAAATTTCATTAATATAAAATAATTTAAACTATCTTATAACAAAGCATTTTTTTTTAGCATTACTAAATATTTTTATCATTAATACAACTTCAGATTAATTTTGAAATCAACAGCCATGAGAGGATACAACATAATAGTACCACTAGAGGATATACTTACCAAGAGGATGATAAAAAGGTTTATGTTTTCCTAATAAATATTTTGTTATAACTGTAGCAGATTGAAAAGGATTTTGCCATTTTGCATCAAATAAATGCCAAACTTGAGCAAAAGCATTCCATTGCTGAAAAAATATAAATAAGAAAATAAATTTTATAAATCAAATTCAAATATGCAAAGAACACATATATTTGTAAACACAAACAAACTTACTCTAACTCTACCAAGAGCACTCATTTTTCACTTTAGACAACTTTGAATAAAAAATGTAGTATTTTATTTAAATCATACTTTATTTTTTTATTCTCCAATTGCTAATAGTAGGAGAAGGAAAATTATTAGTGTTTTCCAAAAGTTAGAAAAATTACATCCAAAAAGGTTATGTTATGAAAAGGAGAAAGCAACGAGGTATATAGAATCAAGAGTTAGTAGTTACCAAGGCTTCCCCTCCAACATTGAACTCTCATCTCATACTTTAGTTCATCGAACTGACATTTTACACTGCCATAAAATGAGAAGATATTATTATGTTGCCCATGAGGAATAATGCTTCGTTCCCTCCTTAATTATCAGCAGCTCTAAGGGCACAATATTTACAAATCTGGTCCAACTGCTAGTCTACGCTGATGCCATAGATATTGTTGCACGGTCCCTTACAGCTGGGGACCCGAGGGCGCCCTTCTGGAACTGCAGAGAGCAGCAGCAAAGATGGGGCTCCATATAAATGAAACCAAAACGAAAAACATGTATACAGGCGAAGAAGTGAATCCCCAAAACCAAACCATATCTATCGGTTCCTACACGTTTGAGAGTGCCAAGCAATTTTCGTATCTGAGATCTCAAGTTAACTTTAAGAATGAAACTACAATTGAAATAAAGAGGATAATAGCAGCTGCTAACCGATGATATTTTGGCCTACTTAAACATATTAGAAGCTCGCTAATTAGTAGACATAAAAAGCTCCAACTCTATAAAACAGTTATTCGTCCAGTTCTTACTTACGCTAGCCAAACTTGAACATTGACCAAAAACAACGAAAAAGATCTAATCGTCTTCGAAAGAAACATCCTCCGAAGAATGTTTAGATCTGTGAGGGACGGACTGGTCTGGAGAATTCAGAAGAATAGAGAAGTTTATGAGCTATTTAATGAACCTGATGTTGTTAGAGTAATAAAATTGGGAAGGTTATATTTGGAAGTCAACGGCGTAAAGGTGGTAGGAGCAGTGGTGGATTGAATTGGGAAGATCATTGATATAGGAATTGAAAAGGAGAGGGAAAATGCTAGAACCTTGGGCTACTCCTGAGGACAGGGTAAGGAAAGAATATAGGCGTTGATTAGGAATAGCAACTGTTCGAGACTGGTCGGAAAGGAAAGATTGAAACCACAGAACAGAAAATCAGATTGGAGAAGATCAAGCAGTTTGGACATTTCGAGGAAACTAGATATTTGTTATTGGACTATTCTAGTTTGGAAAGGTTAGAGGGGATAGATATTAGGTGATAGTCTTAAAGAGATGTTGGGTTGGAGGTTTTGTTAATATGATGGGCTAGGGATGCTTTTTTTCCAGGAGGTAGGAAATACTGAATTTTGGTGGAAAAATAAGAAAAATTCTTTTTGGTTATGTCAGAAAAAAATCTGCTTACTAATAATTCTAAATATAATAATAATATTTTATTTAATAATAAATATTTTCCGTATTTCCCTTTGTTTTTAATTGATATTAGATAAGTTTAAGAAAATATGGAGTTATATTTATACCGCAACTTGGTTACGATTTTTCAAAAAATGTCGTCATAATAAATTTTTTTTGGCATATCTCAATATATTCGTAACATATTGAAGTACGAAGTGTGCGTAAAATTTTAGTTTTGTTTCTAGATTTTACTATACAAATTTTAAAACTATGCATCAATTTTTACGCTTTTGACTAAGCGTAATGCGTATTTTGCTGTAGAAATTTTTCGAAAGAATAGTCCAAAAATAAAATGTCAAAGAAAAATAGTTTAATACTTTAATTAAATTCAGTAGGAAAACCATAGTGAAGTTCTCACTCAAGCGAGATATAGCTACAAATGTGTTTTTAGGGTGTTTTTTTCTCTTTGATTTGATATAAGCAATTACGTAATGTGATAGCTACTGTTAAAATGATACACCAGAATTTCTGATAAGATGGAATTAATATTAAAAATACGGAATAATTCTGCTCAAAAACACGATACAGGCTTTTTTTTTTTTTTTTTTTTTTTAATAATTATAACTCAAGTAAACCTTTAATTTATTGGTTATTTAATTTTACATTTTTTGCAATTTAATCTATCTAATTATCATATGTGATACTATTAAAACGATAAAGTACAATACCTGAAATCTCTTTGTACAGCTACTAATGTATCTCCATAGCTTCTTCCACTCTTGATGCTTTCAGAAGGTTATTTGCTTCTTTTTCGATGGTTGAGGTTTATCATATTCAGTTCTCATTATCGAAATAACTGGATCAAATGATACCCATAATTATTTATAATATCTTGGTTTCTATATGCTCTTGAACATTTACTGCTATTATATTCTTTTTTTCGAGACTCTTGAGCTTCCTCAGACATCATTCCAATTGGTAGGAATGCTGATTCCGAAATAATAGCCCATGCGTCAATGTTTTGTGTACTGAAATTGGCATGTAACACCACGGGTATAGTGAAACAAACAATTAAGACGTTTCATAACAAATTTGTTAAAATTTAGGTGGGTCAACACTTATTTCACACGAAATAGGTTTCAGTATTATGTAGAATCTTTTTATAGGTTGAGGTTCAACCTCAATTATTTTGGAAACCACGCCCCAATTTCGAAAAAATCGCCTAGCTTTATTCTCATCATTAGAAGTACCAAATTCTTGCTTTTGTACACCAATCGTCATGCCAAGCACTTTTTCAAGCCATTTTGAACTCTTTTTTCCTTTCAGCCATTTTTATTTTATCATCTGTTCTAGTACTCCACTTTTTAAAGTCTAGTCGGAAAGATACGCGAAGAAAACACTCCATGCAATGGATCCAGGCATGTAAAGCGGAAAACCCATATATAGTTGTATTTGGACATATGTCTATTTTTATCAAATGGGATGAATCGGTCTTATCAGAAGGTTTACAGTCACAACTGGGACAAGTGGCAGACGAAGGAGTACCCAATATGTCATGTTGTGCTTTCCCGTCCAGCATGGTTAAATGGAGCTGATGGCTTACTTGGGAAAAAACTTTGTTCTCTTTGAAATTTTGAATGTTTCGCATCGATTGATAGTGCTAATGCTTCTCCTTCATTAAAATGGTTGTTACTGTTACCTTTTGCAGGTTCTTCAGCAATTTTATCAACTTCTGCCATAAAGGTATTTATTTTCTTTGCGACATTACCATCACCAGACTGACAAAGATTGTGTTCAGGAGTTAATTGAATTTCATCTCTTGAAAACATGGCATATATTTCTTTTGCTCTTCTTTGTTTTTTTGCAGTAATCAAAGAAAGATTTTTTCTGCCTACCTGAACCACCTTCTGCCGTAGATTTAGATGAACCTGCAACCGATTCCTCCATGTATATGTATGACCATTCAAATCAACAATTTCTTAACCAATTAAGATTTTTTTGTGAAAAAAACGTTTCGTCATTCTGTTCGAATCTAACTTTCTCGCATTGGATTTTTTTTTAAATTTTAAATTAAGTTCTTCAGATAAATATTATAATATAAATAATATAAAATATTATCTAATATATTATATAATAATATACAATATAAAATAAAATAGTATATTATAAGATAATCTTTGAAAATGTTCTGGACGGACTCCGTAATTATCTGAAAAATGGCTCAATAAGAATTCCAATTTATTCCCACTTGAAGATAAACAGATATTCACGAGCTCTTGGTGCTGTCGGTCCTTCCCTTCAAGAGTTCCACTCGTCAAAGGTTTAGTTAATTGTTTAGTAATAATCATTTAAAAAAATAAAATAAATAAATAGCTGTATCGTGTTTCGGAGCAGAATTTTTCCTATTTTTAATATTAATTCCATCTTATCAGACATTCTAGTTTATCATTTTAACAGTACCTATCACGTTACGCAAATGCATATATCAAATTAAAAAAAAAACAATTGTCCCACAAAAACACATTTGTAGCTATAGCACGGCTGGGGACAGCGCCTCATTGTGTTTTTTCTACTAAAAATCTTAATATAAGCTTTAAACTATTTTTCTATAACAATTTTTTTTTGGTCTATTCATTCAAAATATGTGTATAGCGAAATACCCGTTACGCTTCGCCAAATGCGTGAAAATTGATGATCGAGGAGTGAACTTGACTTTCGAAGGTCTGCATGTTCTTCTTAAGAGGAGGTGAGAAGGTTTGTAGGATAGAGAACAGGTAGGGCGTGTAAATGAGGATGATAAAGGGGTTTACCGAAGGGAACCAGCCTTCTCGCGTTACGGCGACACTGAAGGAAACAAATCTTCAGGAATCGCTGAGGACATAGGAGGTGCAAGCGAAGGGAACAAGCCTCCAGGCCCTGCGGAAATCAAGCGGAGGGAACAAGCCTTCGGACCTCGGGGGTGACAAGATGAGGGGAACCAGCCCTCAGTATTTGTGGAATCAGGAATTTAGGAGAGGTAAAGGAAATCAAAAGAAACTCCTGTATTGTTACAAATAATAGCCAAAGATATACTGGAGGAATCTCAGAGATGAGAATTAATTTCGTCTGTTTGACTGGCATCTAAGTGCATTCGTAGCCAACCTCAATGTTGAGAGGCAGTTTTATAAGCTTCTTTGTTAAGATTCGTCCCGAACATCTTATAGCTATGTACTTTATTTATAATATTTACAATTTTATAATGTGACGTATAATAATCATATAATGGTTTCTTATAATAAGAAAATATTTACAATATAAATATCAATCTAGGTACGATCGCCGAAGCGAAATTAGCTTCGTACTTATCAACCAGCAGGCGCTAGTTGTCTCGTACTAGTACTAGTGCGGGCGCTGCCAGGGTCACTGCTGCTTCGCCGGGTCTGCCTTCTGATGTTATTGTTTTTTGTGGAAGGCTGTACGATACTGTAGACTGGCTAGAGCCGGTTGATACGTATGATGGGTCGTTGAGTGGAGTCACCATAGGTCTCTTCAATAGTTCGGCCTCCGCCCTCAACTCGTCCAGGATCTCCCCAAATGTTGGCTGGAGCGATGATCTCGGAGTACGCCAGTTTATCCGCATAGTTGACATGATGTCTTGAGGTTGTTTTATTTGCTCGTGCCCTTAGGGTTTACATCTCCATATTTATAGGTCTATCATCGTGGTTGGCGCGACGACCCGTCACCGATTCCGGACCTCTTCCAAAAGCTTCCGCCAGTTGGCTCGGTGTGATGCAGCAGCTCTCCAGTTTCGGGAGAACCCGTGCATCCGCCGCGACCGACTCCACCCATCTCACATTAGGCCGACCCACTCTCCGCTTGTCATAAAGCTCGTCAGTCAGCATCTTCTTTGGAATCTCGCTGTCCTCCATCCTAACCAAGTGGTCCGCCCATCGAAGTCTCCCGAGCTTGATGAATTTAACCACATCATTGTCACCACATGGCTCTGAAAGCTCCCCATTCTTCCTTCTTTTCCACATGTCTCCCTCTCGAACTGGACCAAACATTCTTCTTAATAGTTCCCTTTCAAATATCAGGAGAATGACCTCATCAGCTCTGGAGAAGGCCCAGGCTTCCGACTCATAAGTAAGAACTTCTGAAGGTCTTATAAAGTTTGATTTTGGTGTTGCTGCCAAGTAAGACCAAAGTAGTCTCGGTGCCTGTTCCTAAAGTGTTTGGCTAGGCCAAAGTAGCTCATATTAGCAGCAGCGATTCTCCTGTTGATTTCCTGGGAGATGCCATTTTGTGCATTTAACTCCGAACCCTGGTTTATAAAGCTTTGCACCTTCTCAAATTTGTAGTGTCCAACCTCTAACAGTTCAGCCCCTGCTCCTGCTCCTCCTATTCTCAAATATTTTGTCTTGGCTTCATTGATGACCAAGCCAAGTTTTTTGCCTTCTTCTTCAAAGGCAAGGAACACTTCTCTGAGGGCACGTTCAGATCTGGTAGAAATGTCGAAGTCGTCTGCGTATCCCAATAACTGCACTGTGCTATTAAACAGTGTTGCCCGAATTTAGATGCCTGATCGGCGCACTGCTCGTTCCCCCGCATAATAAAAAAGGAGACATGCAAGGGCGTCTCCCTGTCTCACATCACATTTGGTTATAATAGGTCCAGAGAGGTTGGATCCAATGTGAACCACACTGTTCGAACCCAACATAGTCATCCGCACCAGACGAATCAACTTTTTGGGCACGTTCATTTTTTTTAACGCCTGGTAGAGCACCGGTCTAGTCACACTGTCGGACGCTGACTTGATGTCAAGAAAAAGATAATGTGTATCTATTTTGTATTCCTTTGCTTTTTCCAGAAGGCATCTCAAGGAGAAAATCTGGTCTAGGGATGACCTACCCTTTCTGTATCTGAAAATCCAGCCTTGTATCTATCTATATCTCTTTCTGCATGTGGGACGAGTCAAAAAGGATATTTGATAACACCTTGGAACTTGAGAGAAGAACAATGCCTCGATAATTTTCACACTTCATCTGATCATCTTTTTTTGTGAAATGGACAAATAACTCCCATTCTCCAAACTTCAGGCATCTTTTCTTTCTCCCACACTTTGAGGATGAGGTTGTGAAGCTCCTTCATGAGTCTCTCACCTCCATACAGTAACATCTCTGCCTGTATGCCGTCCAGTCCTGGGGCCTTGTTGTGCTTTAACTTCGTAACGGCCGTCTCGACTTCTTCCTCATCCGGTGGCTCCGAGTCATTTGAAAGATCTTCCGTCCTCGAACCGGCAATAGATCCCTCTTCTTCATCTTTGTAAAGGGCGTTCTCGAAATGCTTCCTCCATCTCTCCAGGATGTCTTGCCTTTCCGTTAGTCATCTATATCTATATCTATGCCATCCATGAATTGACCCTAGGTTTGAAGACAGATCTCCCTTCATTAACCTTTTGAAAGAAAAGCCGACTTTCATGGAGCGTCCTGAGGCTCTCAACATCCTCTATCCTTTTACTCTCCCATGTTCTTTTTCTCTTTCGAAGGATGTTCTGGAATTTGTGATGAAGGGTTTTGTGGCGCTAGATTGCGCGGGTGGTTGCCGATATCTGATTGGTCCGCTGGATGACCAATTCATCGAAGAAAACTTTATTCTTTGTTGTACGTCCCGATTTTGTCTGATATTGATTGGGATTTTTTTCAGTCCTGTCTTCAGCGGTTTCTTTTGTCTTCTGCTCTCTGGGATTTGCCTTTTTGAAATCTTCGGGCCTATTGTCATGATCGTTTAGAATGTAGGCTGGTTTCAGCGGATCTATCAAGACAATGATTTCTTTATTGCCAATTTGTTAACTGAATGTTTCCTCGCTGCGCTTGATGAATTAATAAGGTCCTGAATATGAAGGGACTAATGGTTTTTTATAGCACTCAATCTTAAAAATACATGTGTTGCGGCTTTCAAATCATTGTGTATAAATATTTGTCTCTGAACCGTTTTTTCCTTCACAGATTTTAACATAGACAAGTCGTCCTTAAGTTACTGAAGTGCCATACTGGGTTCCTCTATTGCCGGCGACTGTTAGAAAAATTCTCCAGGCAATCGAAGTGGCTGGCCATAGAGTGCCTCGGCCACACTAGCTTCATGTCTTCGCGGAAGGTTGAGCGTAGTCCTAATAGTACTGTTGGCAATTTTTTTGTCCAGCCTTCAATATCCATGTCAGCCATTAGTGCGGTCTTTAGACATTTGTGCCATCTTTCGATGTATCCGTTGGCCTGAGGATGATAAGCCGTCCTCTTTTTCTCGATGCCTAGGAGCAATGTTGGCCTTCGAAAGATTTCGGCCACAAACTGTCGTCCTTGATCAGTTGATATGAGTATTGGGGTACCAAAGCGACAAATCAAATGTTTATACAATGTCTCAGCAACGAGTTCGGCTGTAATTTCTTCCATAGGGATTGGTTATGATCAGCGTGTAGCCCTGTCTATCATTGTGAGGCAATATCGCTAGCCTTCTGATATTGGCAGCAGTCCCACAATATCAATATGGACACGCTGAAAGCTTCCCGCTGTTTGAAATTTTCCAATTGGTGGCTGGGTGGGTGTATCTGACCGCCTTTGAACGTTGGAATGGTATGCACGTTTTTTCCCACTGGCCCAAGTCTTGGTTCATAGAAGGCCAAAAATAACATTCTGCTATAAGTTTTCGTGAGCTCCGTACTCCTGGATGACTTAGTCCGTGTAATCGCTTAAAAATTGCTTCTGTAAACAGTGGAGGAACATACGGACGTGCCTTAGTGGTGGAAGTTTCGCAGAGTATAGGAATTTTGACACTCGGAAGACTTAGTAACTTTAAATTTAGCTTCTCGTTCTTTTGCTTTTGCTTATGTTTAGTGAAAGTCCGAGTTCATCAAGACGTCGGAAGATGATTGTTAAGGGTTCACCATGCTGCTATTTATCCCTAGATCCGATAATAAAATCATCAAAGTGGAGAAATACAAAGTCGAATAGTGCTGGGTTTACAAATCTCTAAAACGTCTGAGACCTGCATTTCTAAGGCCAGATATCATTTTTGTGAATTCAAATAATTTAAAGGGTGTAATCACTGCGGTCTTTGGTAAATCCTATTCTGCGATGGGGATAAGATGATATGTTGCGAATATCTTCATTCCTTCCAGCTGAGTAGTGAAGTTCATAATATTAGGTACTGCATATTGGTCTGACACTGTCTGTTCATTTAGACGTCAATAATCTCCACAGACTCGGATTCTCCCATCTTCTTGTCGACCACATGCATTGGAATGACCCATGGTGATTTAGACGGTCGGCAAAATCCTTCTTCCATCATTTGTTTGAACTCCTCCTTGAACTTATTGTACTTTGCAGGAGCCAATCGCCTGGCTTTGCTCCTAAGGGAGTTCTCTGTAGTTTCAGTCACATGTTCAACTATGCCTCTTGACGGTCCTCTGATTGGTGTAAGTTTGTAGATATTCGGAAACTGTTTGAGGATGTGCACATAAGAACAGTCGCCTGGTACATTAGAGATGGCAGATGTGACTGTGGAGAAAAATCCTTGGGTACTGAGCCCTGTCTGCTGATCTACAAGTTTTCTGTTATGCAATTCTACAGTAAGCTTTGTGCGCAAATAAAAAATCTACTCCTATTTTAGTTTTGCAATGCCTGTAATGTCCACTTTTAAGGTAGGCGAAGACCAAATTCAAGGTTTTGAGTGATTTCTCCATAAGTTTTTATGGAGGTGTTATTCGCAGCCATTAATACAAAATCTGATGGGTTTCGTCGGACAATAGATAATGAGGCACCAGTGTCAGTTGAGGGAAAATGAGAAAGCTGAAGCATGATGTGAGCAGCCAATCAGAAGCTAGTATTTATCCACATGACCCATGGCTGGAAATTTGAATTTAAATTTAAACCTCCACCTTCTTAAGAAGAACACGCAGTATCGAGACTTTCGGAAGTCAAGTTCACCCCTTAATACTCTGGTGATCCCGACGTGATAAGAAGTCCGTCATAACAACGCCAATATGAGCAACGACGAGGAAATTAGTCGTCAGAAGACATCGGGTGGAGAAAAACTGAAGCTAGAGGTAGCGGCATCTGTCTTTACAGAGACGAAAAGTCCACCATTCTTGAAATCTGAACCGGAGTTAGTTATGGTTTGGCCGGATCGAAGCGACATTTTCCTGAGCCCAAATAACCAATAGCCTAACAAAGTTGGAGGTAATAATTCCCCATTTGGAATATGATGTGCTGAGACAAGTAGCTGAAATAGTGAAACAGCCGAGCACCAGAACTTATGAAGATTTAAAGGACAGGTTTATAAGGACTTACACATAGTCAGAGAATAGGAACATCCAGTGGTTACTTGAGGGCAAACAACTAGGAAATGAAAAGCCATCGCACTTCTTACGTCGGTTGAAGCAATTGGCAGGTATCTTCAGACATGGTCAGAACTCTGTGGATGCGCTCTCTCCCTAGTAACATAGAAGCTATCCTTATGCCCATCGGCACTACGGATCTTGAGAAGCTAGCAGAAGTCGCGGAGAAGATTCACGAGGTAGATATATCCAATGGTAGTTGCTCTGCTGCCCCAGGAAAAAATACATCGGGGCTAAAGGAGGATATAAAGAAACTGGCCGAGCAGGTTGCTGCGCTAGCGTCGAGAGATAGCTACAGAGGGAGTAGCAGAGAAAAAGGCCCCCACTCTACACGCCAGACATCTTCAAGTAGAAGAAGGAACAAATTCAAGAAAGATGGAAGACTTTGTTATTTTCATTATAGCTTTAAATACAAAGCACACAGATGTATACAGCCTTATGCGTGGGTAGAGAAGGAAACTAAGAAACAGGAAAACTAAGCGAGATGCCGGAATTGGCGGGAACCGGTGTTGGAAGCCCTCAACGCCGCCTCATTATGACAAAAAAACGAACAAAGGCCCAATTTTTAATTGACACTTACAGAGGAAAAATGGAGGAGCTGGGGCACGATATGAGCAGTCAATCAGATGACAGCATTTAGACACCTGACCCATGGCGGGAAATTTGAATTTAAACTTACACCTGCACCTAACATTAGTCACCACGTGGTCTCACCTCCACCTAACCTTAACCACCACGTGGTCTCACCTCGACGTAACCTTAACCACCACGTGGTCTCACCAAGACCTAACCTTTACCCATTTTAGTTACGTGACCAATAGGCTCCTCCCCCTTTTAGTCACGTGATCCAGTCACGTGACCCATGGCGCCTTCTTGCCTATGTTCTGCCCACAGGTTTTAGCGGCGTGACCGATGACGCCTTCTGGCCTATGCCCCACCCACATGTTTTAGTCACGCGATCCAGTCACGTGACTCATGGCGGGTCATTTTATTTACGATGAGCTGCCATTTTGTTTACAATGATGTGGTCAGCATCCAGACTTAACCACCAGATTTATTCCCTCCACCAATTGAAGGGTCACGTACCCACCTTATAGAGGCGGGGTGCACCCGGCAACCATTTTGTTTTACCGATGTTTGAGAGACTCAGGGCTTTGTCCAAGGGTTTACCCACCTTACCAAGAATGAGTGTACCCGGTCGCCATTTTGTTTGTCTGCCGTTTGAGAGACTTGAGGTTTTGTAGAGGCTGAGTGTGCCCGGCCGCCATTAACAGTTACAGTTGCGTTAAAAAAATGTATAGCGTTAACTAATTTTTTTTTCTTTCAGTGAAAAAAATAAAAATAAATTAGTGGTGGAGAATCGACAAGCTCGAAAATGATAACTTGGAGGAATGGTGGAAGTAAGAGTGTGGTTGGGGTAGCACATAAGCAACTAGCGTAGATTTAATCTCCATTAATACTCAACAGCGAGTGACTATCTAAGGATTAATTTTAGTTTTAGCATCCTCAGGATCATAGCCAGGCGAATGGGCTACGAATTTCAGAAGAAAATAATATTTCATCAAAAAATTAACGAAGCATAATAAAGATTTTATTTATTGTATCTAATATTTTGATGGAATAAATCTTTTTATTTTCTAAAGTTGTATTTTCTTTTATTACCTATATTTTAATACTGCAACAAACATAATATACCTAGGATATCATAAATGGATTATGAAGCCCCATATCTTTGTTTGTGTATAAAACTTAAACTTTTACCAGTTCAAAGTCCAAAAGCTATTACAGGATTAAGGGGCCCTAATTTTTGTTTATGTTTTAGAGATTAACAGTTAAATGTCCAAAAGCTGTTATAGGATAAAAAAGCCATACTCTTTATTAATGTTTTAGGGATTAACAGTTCAAAGTCCATTGTTTACTTTCAGCAAAATAATTAAGAGATATAGGATTATTCAAGTGTGACATTATCTATCCCGATATTATGAAAGTATTAAAAGGCCAAAGCCCATTTCACCATATATTGTAAAGGTTGTGTAAATATTAAGAAGGTTGCAAAAACACGTAAACAAAGTAAATGTTATATATCCGTAGGGAAGGCTAAAGACGATAAATAGAACGATGGAGTGATGGAGTGTGGAGCGATGGAACGCTGGAGTGATTGAACGATGGAGTGATGGAGGTTCCATGATCACATGACTAAATGCTGGCTTCTGATTGGCTGCTCCGAAAACAAAATGGTGGTCGAGTACACCCAGCCTCTGTAAGGTGAGTACCTGACCCTTCGACAAAGTCCTAAGCCTCTCAAGTTTCAGAAAACAAAATGGCTTTTTAAGTAAAACAAAATGGTGGCCGGAGTATCTATAAAAAATTAAGCCCCTCAAACAGCAGAAAAATAAAATGGCGACATACAGAAAACAAAATGGCGGCCGGGTTCACTTAGCCGCTACAAAACCCGAAGTCTCTCAGAAGGCAGAAAAACAAAATATCGGCCGGGTTATTTCAATTTACAAAAATTTGGCTTTAGAAATGCAGCTTGAAACGTAAAACCTCCAATTTTTGTGGAGTGGGGGGAGGGTGTTACTTCTTGGTCAATTTCAAAGGTTCATTATTGAAAATAATAGACCAAAATTATTTGCTCCTAGTTTTTAACTATAAAGCAATAATTTTTTTTGGAGTTTGGAGCGGCTGGAGGTGGCTTCATTATCTGTCATGCCCGTGGGCAGCAGCACAACAAATCCGCCACTGGTAACTAACACTCCGAAAACAGCGTTACCAATCATAAATTAACATTAAAAAAATACTTTATAAAATTATTATTATTTTTCAAGTTACGGTTTTCTCACAAAAGTAAGAATAACCGCTTGATAGGTGAATTTCGGGGAAAAAAAACTAAGCCATATTTAGAAACTACATTAAATTAACTTTAAAATCATGCACAGGTCATCGCGCTACTCCTCGCTACTTTTATACTTTTTCTATTCTGAAGACCATAATTTTAATTTTTTTAAAATAGTATTATATTTTATTGGTCATAACTACTTTGTTTGTAAGCATCCATATTGTCTAAGTTGCACTCTTTCTTTAATTAGGACTGAATTCTCACAATTATCTACACTTGTCAAACCGTTTTTGGACTATCCAATTATCATAGTAAAAAAACACCATTCAATGGAAGACAATTGTGAGATTGACTTTTGTCCACCTAAACCAGTCATTTTGTCCACTGTGCGCTGCCTCTGGCCACGTTCCCAATCGTGAAATGATTGGTTGTGGCGGTAAAGAAAGCAGAGTATACATTTCGTTTAATAGATTAATTCGACTCGGGGCATTTAGGAACATTTTTTTCACTGTCGATTAGATCCCTTCAGCGTTAACAAGAGGAAATTGGATCCTGACTATTTCCGCAACTTGATGCAAACCGTGAGCCAAACATGTTGAATTTATGACATAAAAACGTTTAAAACATTTGCAGCTTTCACAATGTATGGAGCCGCATCAGATAAAAATACAAACACCTTTTTCGCTATCTGTATTTTCTTCCCAAAGAGATTTTATTAAATCGTTTAAAAATCGGGCTGTCATGACGTGATGAATCTTATCTAAGATTTAACAATTTAGCATGAACTATTTTGATGGATTATCCGGCAGTTTACCGATGACCATATTTGCGATATATCGACCATTGTTACATCTATGGTTAGCCAAATTCATCCGTTGCCAATTTTTTATTTTTTTTTTATTCAAAGTTTCACAGTACATTTCCTAAGATAATTTTTCCGAAGTGTTGTGTCATCTGGCATCTTTCGCCGAATATACTTTTCCGAAAATCCTTTAAAGGCCGGATTACTTATTTTATGGGTGGGAATATTCGTTTTTACCGAAGTCTGGCATAAATCTTACATAAAATTGACTTACTTGAACTTGCTGTAGCAGATATCAAAAAAATTTGATTTGTTTTTTTTTCAGATTTTTTATTTTGTTTTATTGTTATTATATGCTGTAGAATTTGAATAGTTGAGAGTAGAATCAATTGAGCTGTTGAAATTATTATATTTTATTTTGTGCGCGTGCGTGTGCGTGTATATATTCAAACATCATCAAATTCACCATTCTTACAAAATGAAAGGGGTTACAACTCCGAAAATGTCTTTTTGTTTGAACGCACATTACATATAGGTTAGGTTTTACATAGAAGTCCCCAAGGTGTTTCCTCTAACGCATCTTATTCTGGATCTTCTGGATATATTTATGATTACATCCTTTGGATTATTTGAATTCACAAAAATTACATTTGGCTTTAGAAATGCAGCTTGAAACGTAAAACCTTTCATTATGCATATTACTATTTTATTTATTCATTGTAATATTAAAAGTAGGTTTACTTGTATATTGGAGTCTTATTTTTCAAAAGTTTATATTTAGATGTTTGTGTTTACAGAACACATCAACCTTTTACTTTTAAATCAAGTTATTGTGAAATATATTGGGTTATCCGGAAATAATGCAGAATTTTATGTTTTCTTTAATATACCTCTATATAACAAATTGTTTACGTTCACTGGATTATTCATTTGTATGAATGCCAACACTTATATAATCCTCTTCCAAACGATAATGTTTGTTTACCTCTGTAGCATTTCGCTGCTTAGAAATAATTCAGTCTTCACTAAGATGTCAACGCATGATTTTCGTATAATTTTGTTGTACGAGTTTAATCTCCAGAAACATCAATAAATTCTGGGGCGAGGGCAGCATTAATGAGTGCACTGTTCAACGGTGGTTCAAACAATTTCGGGAGGGAGACTTCAGCCTTGAAGACAAAGAAGGTCGTGGAAGGACTTCCTCTCTAGATTACGATCTTCTGCGGGCTTTGGTGGAAGTAAACCCCAGAACAACTGTTCGAGAACTTGTAGGGAAATTTAACCTTAGCAAATCGACCGTCGATGACCATCTCAAGGCGATTGGAAAGGTAAAAAAGCTTGAAAGTTGGGTTCCACGCACATTAAACGACTGCCAAAAAAAAACAACAGCGTTATGAAGTTTGCGCTACACTTCTTTGCCGAAACTAAAACGATCCTTTTCTGTCCAGAATTGTTACTTGTGATGAAAAGTGGATACGATATCAGTAGACGTTCTAGGGAGTGGCTAGACAAAGGAGGAGCAGCACATTATCCGAAGCCCCCCTCATAAAAAAAAAGGTGATAGTTAATGTAAGGTGGGTTTCATTTGGTTTGATACACTACAGTTTCTTAAATCCTGGAGAAACCATCAATGCCGGATCGTATTGTAACCAAATTAATGCAATGCATCAGAAATTGGCAATAATGAAGCCGTTTTTGGTCAATCGGAAGGGGCCCTTTTTGTTTCATGACAACGCCCGGTCACATGTCTCACGTGTGACGTCACAAAAACTGTTGGAGCTTGGATATGAAACTCTGCCACATCCGCCCTACTCTCCGGACCTCTGGCATACGGATTATCATTTTTTTAGACATTTCGACCACTACTTACGTGACAAAAAAATTAATGGACAAAAGGAATTATAAAATGCGTTTTTGGAGTTTATCAATTCTAAAGATGGGAAATTCTATTCCGAGGGAATGGAAAAGTTGCCACCACGTTGGCAGAAATGTATTGATAGTAGTGGAGACCATTTTGATTAAATAAAACAGTTGTAAATCTTTCTTTTTTTCTTTATAAACCAAAATCCTGCATTATTTTCCGGACAACCCGATAAAATCAGAAATGATAATCTGCGAGAAATAATCCTTGGCTATTTAAGTATGATCAATTATTATCATTTTATATTGCATATTTCGTAATATTTTTATACGCTTAGTTTTTTTAACTTGGGTGATTATTCCAAAACTGGGCATTTTGTGTCCAACGTTCCAGGCTCATATAAACTTTTTTTGGCCGGATCAATTGTTATGACTTAATATATGCCCTAAGCTATTACTGTTCATATATTAATCTCGGAATTGCTAAACATCATTATTTTAATTTACCATAAAACACCCAATTCTCATTCCTTTGACCTGTCCGAGGTCGCACTTTGTTACTTTCAACAGCCTGTGCAAGGATAATTAACACGTCTAGGCCCCTGAAGTTCATACGTATGCTGAGGTTGACTATGACCGAGGCATTGTGTCCAGTCAGCATCAGTCGAAATCTATTTGAAGAATTCCCGGCGACAAAGGGGCTAGGTCAGGATAATGCCCTTGCGTGCCTCTTGTTCAATATTACCGTGAAGACCGTGAGAGAGTCGGGCATACAAGTTGGGCAAACAATATTCAATCAGAGTGTGCAACTTTATGCGGACGATGTTGACATCATATGACGGTCTCAAGACGCTGTTAGGGAAGCATTTTAGGCGCTGGTGGGTTCAGCAAAGAGACCTGGACTCGAGATGAACCAAAAACTAAATACTTGGTGACAGAGGAGACGCAGTGAGAGGGTGACATTCGGTGACTACAGATTTGAACGTCACCGACTTTATATATCTTGGCTCAATAGTAATCCAGGATAATTGTGCGGATGTTGAGATTAGAAGAAAAATAATGTATGCAAACCATTGCTACTAAAGTCTAAGAAAACAACTTGGCGGCCACATCCTCTCGCGCCAAAGAAAACTACATCTCTATAGGACCATAACCGCCCAGTGCTAATATACGGCTCGGAAACGTAGACTACAACCAAGAGTAGTGAACAAAATCTCCTTGTGTTTGAGCAGGAAATCCTCTGGAGGATATTTGGAGAAATGTTGATAGATGAAACCTGGAGGAGAAGTGCAAACTGGGAGATATTCAATTCATTTAAGGAGCAAAATGTCGTTCAGGTCGTCAAACTGGGCCGATTGCGATGGGCGGGACATGTGGCTCGCATGGATGAAGAAGATTTGCCAGAAAGCGCTTGACGGAGCCAGTCTGTGGAACGATTAGAAGAGGAAGACCGAGATGTAAATGGGTGGATGGAGTTGCGACAGACGCTTAGAACATCCTAGGAGTGCGCAACTGGATGGCGGCAGCACGGAACCGTGACGAATGGTTGAAATTGCTGGTGGAGGCTCGGATTCGGCAACGGGTTGTAGCGCCGAAATAGTAGTAGTACGCTAGATTTTGCATGATTTGAACCGGCTTTAAAAGCCTTTTAAGGTAAAGAAAGGAAAATTCTGTAATGCAATTCGCTTGCTATACACGACTCATTTTGTCCCTCTCCCACAATCCAATCCTCATTCCAGAGTCTCACACTTGTTATGTTCATTATTGTTCCTAGCTAGACAATTCTGGCAGTTTCCGCTAAACGTGTTCCCTCTATTTTTGTTATTTTAATTAACAATCAGTAACCTTTGACCCGTATTACGGATAGTAATTTGTCGTGTATCCGATCATTTTACTCAATCTTTTGTTTAAAATTATCTTATAAGTATGTTTCAAATATGTTATTATTCTTTTTCTTTATTATTATCTTATTATTCTTTTTTTTCTTTATTATCTTTTTCTAACGGATGACCTAGTAATCCATAGGCAAAGTTTTTTTTGCCTAAAATATTACTGGATTATCACCCGTTGAAGGTGAAATCCTCTTGACTTTGTCATTATTATTTTATTAGTAGTTAAAAGATGAGATTTTCTACTAAAACTACAATACATAAACTCACAAAGGTCACTGCCATAACAACAACCTCTGCAGCTCCCATGTAATAGGATATCTAATGCTTGGAGAGGGGGTGGAGGCTTACATATTTTAAAAGCATTTTATTTGAAAAATTACTAAATAACTTTCAGACATACCACTTTGCCCAAAATCTACTATTTAAGGTGTTTTTAAGGAGGAAATCCCAAATACCAAGCAAAAATAAAAGTTCCGAAGACAAAAGTATATCTATTATTTTTTATTTGAAGTAAAAAATTATATTTTCGGTTATAATCTCGATATATGAGACAAGACAAAAAAGAAATAACTTCTATGATTCCATTTCAATAGAAACTTCAGGACAGACTAACTAACTTTCTCTAACAAAGACATGATAAATAGAAAAGTACGTATTGCTATAATAAACAAAATATGTAAACACAATTCAATTGTAAAGGAGGGATTAGTAATATCAACATAAAGAGACAGATTTTTAAAAATTGACATTACTTATGGGATGACCTGATTTTAGTAGACATACCAAGACCAGGGCCGTAAATAACGACAATGCAACCAATACGAAGCATTGGGGCGCAGAGGCTGTAGGGGAGGGGGCGCAGAGGCAGTAAGAGAGCGGGCACAGTGCATAAACGGATTTACTGAAAAATATTTTAAACAAATGAACAAATGAATGTTTAAAAGAATTATTTACGAGCTGTATAGGACTTCAATGGAAGACTTAAGCCAAAAAAAAAAAGAATTATTTATTTATTTATGGTGAGCGTGTTAATCAGGGTTGATATAGTCAAGCTTTCACTTCAAAAGAATTATTTAAATAATTATAAAATTATTAATTATTATAAATGTTTACATCGGCCAGGACCTACTGAACTACGTTCACTCGAATCTTGGAACATTCGGTTGCATATGACAAATCACACGATTGTGCGGTTTGGTAGTGCTGTATGTTTACATAATTATTGGTTACGGTTACTTGTGTTCAGTTTAATTTTTTTTTCCATTTCTACCAATTAATTAATAGTAATTTGTTATTACATTCACCATGAACGGAAACAAACGACCGACTGGAGCTGAATTTCGAATAAGGAGAGAACACGAAAAAGAAAGAATAAAACAAACTATCAAAAATTAACATTTTTTATGCTAATGCGGGGAAAATTCGACGATGTTATGGACCAGGCCAGAAGATTAGTTGCTAAGTGGAACATCGATCCTTCATGCTACACTAAACGCAACAGAAGAGTTAAAACTATTTTTGACAAACTTAAAGTACTATGAATGTACTGACGCTTTTTACAGCTTTAAAATAAAGATATTATTAAAAGCTATGGATATTTGATTTCACAATTAAATAAAATTCAATAGACTTAGGCCATAATTTTTTTTTAAGAAGATGTTTTTAGATGTACTGATATTCATATATTTGAATGATAATGTTAAATTTGATGCATTATACCATTTATTTGAAGAACTGAGTATTATTTAAATCTAATATTACCATATGCTTTCCTTACCATATGTATGCTTAATTAGTTTAATGCCTGACTTTTCTTCAATGAATCTTGCTATGCAGGTGTCCACTATACTAGTTAATATTGTAATGTTGAAAAAATTACACTGCAGATTTTTTTTTCTTGGTCAGGAAGGCTCTTCCGCCCTAAGATTTCCTTAAAATATAATTTAGGATTTTTAATAAAACGGCTCATCTGATAGTGTACTATTATTTCTAATATCAGATAAAACTGTACATGCGAAGAGGTGGGCTCAACATCGCAACATCTCTACATAATACAGTTTAACACAGGGATTCTCTGACAGTACGCGTACCACTGGTGGTTTATATTTTGAGTATTAATTTTTTATCTCATTTTCATTCTTATCTTTAAAACTTACACCCTATTTGGCGATTATAGACACTTACTTACCTTCTCATTAAATCTACGCAGGGGAGGGGAATGAGGGGGATATTCCCCCAAGATGTTTGAAAAAATATGATTTTCATATAAGTTTTATATTTTAAGTATTAATTTTTTATCTCATTTTCATTCTTATCTTTAAAACTTACGCCCTATTTGGCGATTATAGACACTTACTTACCTTCTCATTAAATCTACGCAGGAGAGGGGAATGAGGGGGATATTCCCCCAAGATGTTTGAAAAAATATGATTTTCAAATAAGTTTTATATTTTGAGTATTAATTTTTTATCTCATTTTCATTCTTATCTTTAAAACTTACGCCCTATTTGGCGATTATAGACACTTACTTGCCTTCTCATTAAATCTACGCAGGGGAGGGGAGTGAGGGGGATATTCCTCCAAGATGTTTGAAAAAATATGATTTTCATATAAGTTTTATATTTTGAGTATTAATTTTTTATCTCATTTTCATTCTTATTTTTAAAACTTACGCCCTATTTGGCGATTATAGACACTTACTTGCCTTCTCATTAAATTTCTCCCGAAAAAAAAATTTTAATTCCCGGAAAAAAAATTCTGCGCACGCGCCTGGGAACGCCCTGATATCTGAAAAGTGAAAGTAGTACGCAGTGACAAAAAGTTTGGAACCCGCTGGTGTGATAGATACTTCTGTATGTTATTCCTATTCTGTTTAATCGTGACTCCAAGAACCGCAGAATATTAAGAAAACAAATATTAATAAATAGAGGGTGTCTATACAAATCAGAGGGTCTGTTCAGTGGAAATTAATTACTAGGAGATCACTAGGAACTCAAACAATGGATTTATTTCTATAAGATGTTCTGTTATAATCAAATTTAACTTGACAGACAATGTACAGAATTCATTGTTTAACATTAAAATGTGATTGAAGAATTCTTAGAAGGAAAGGTATGAATTAATGTGATTCTATTTTTTTAAAAAAAGAACGCTAATTATTATTTAAATAAAGCAAAACCAACTGATTTCATTGACATAAATAATTTTGTATTCATATAACTATTAGTCAAAAAACTTTCTTTTTACTTTTATATTGTCATAAATGAATTATATATGATATGTTTTTGTTTTTTTCAAAATTTGAAATATGATTTGCAGATGTTTATTATTATTGAGGTTTTATCGTTAAAATACTTCATTTTTTTCTCTTTTAAGAAAATAAATCGATTCAAACCTGATTGTAAAATTTGCTGATAAAAACTAGGACTAGGATTTTCATGTATATACATATTGTTTTTTAACTAGATATAACCGAGTATCAACCCATTATTTATGTTTTGGCACATTTCGGATCAATTTAAATTTGCATATATTTACATACTTCATTTAATTTACGTCATTTTATTTTTCCTAATCTAAGTTTCCTTCCCTCTAATTTTTACTCAGAACGACTTAGTTTATAGTTTAGTGTTAATCTGTGAGTTGGAAGAAATTCATACGGTTTTATAACAGAATTCTCAGTGCCATGATTTTATCTTTTATATTTTTCTTTATGAGTAAAGTCCGGAAAAAGCTTAAGCGTAACATTTTCAAGTTACTCAGCATGGTACAGTTCCAAATAAAGTAAGCAAAGAAAAACAATCAAGACTGCAGCAAGTTACATTACACCATCTACAACAAGTGGAGACAGTAAGTCTACCTTTTGCATAGAATTGGGAAGCGCATTTGTAAGAACCGATATCCCTTACAAGGCTTTTTGGGAAATACATATTGTGGAAAAATACCTGATCAAAACGTCTTAAGAAAAAACTATCTGCAAGATATATATCAGGAAATCCTTGCAAAAATTCTAGAGAATGTCAAGGAGGGACCAATTTGGGTTTCAGTTGACTCGTCAGCTGATGTTGAAATACACTCTGCCTAGATGCCTCTTCAAAGCCAATTCTCCTAAATTGCAATTATGCGTTTTTTTAAGGACTCCATGAATCTTCTCGGTCCAAAATGTGTGCTGCTTCAAAAAGTTTTTTTGTTTTTATCAGACGGCGCTCCGTACGTGATCAAAGCAAGAAAGTACATCTAACTATTTTACCCTAAAATGCTTCATGTCACATGTCTTGTGCCGGCGTTCCATCGTGTTTGTGAAGTTGTTCGGTCATAATTCCGGGAGGTGGATTTGGTTATTTCATCTGTTAAACATACTTTTTTAAAGCTCCAAACTGAGTGCACATTTTTAAGGAAAATTACTCCGAACTGACCTTACCTCCTTAGCCAGTGTTCACGAGTTGTGGCACTTGGTTGGAGCCTACAGATAGACTACGTACTACTCCAAGAAATTTGACAAAATAGAGTTGTTTCAAAGCTAGATGATGATTCAGCCGCAGCCATATCTCAAGTTCAGAAGTTGTTGGAAAATCCGATTCAGAAAAATTATCTGACTTTCATCACTAGCAATTATTGCGCTTTCATCGCACTCACTATCAGGCAGTTTATATTCCAGAGCGCGCCCCCCTTAAAAACATAGAGCTTATTAATGAAACAATTCAAAAAATGGAATATGTCTCAAGAGGAATAGGAAACAGAATCCGGACGAAACTGCAATATGTCTCAAAAATAGCCCAGAATGAAATGACGTGGTGAGATGGCAGCGAAACTATCAATTGAGTGGAATCCTTTTGGAATAGTAACTTTCAGAAACGCTTGTTACTTTAGTTGACGCGAGTGTTGTTTCAATAGATACATGTCGGTACTAACACCCGATCGTACTTATACGTACTTATGCGTACTTATACGTTTAAAAATTTAAAAATGCATTAACTTTTCAACTGTTTTCCTGATAATGAGTAGATCGTTTTTGAAATGCATAATTAAATAATTTCATTACATTTACATATTTCACATATTCTTTACAGATTTGTTTTAAAATTATTACATACACATATTTGGCATTTTTAATTACATGAAAATCCTAGCCCTAATAATAACAATCAAAATTGATTGGTATTCTTCTAAGGAACAAGAAAAAAAAACAAGTTTGTTAATGACTGTATAAGATCCGTGAATAAGTAAAAAGGGGCATTTTCAGAGCTACCTATGCTTTTATATTTGTTTACAGGGTATCATAGAAGGCAATGTCAGTAATTGAAGGAAAGAGGGATAGCCTATCAAAACTATGTGATCCCAATTACACCTTATCTAACTCCGTTTTTGAGATATGAAGTTTTAAAGAATTTTCCAAGAAAACCACGTTTTTTCCGATAAAAGTTCAAAGTTCTTTACTGTAACTGAACATTTTTCAAATTTTGTAACTATTTTTGAAATCTACGACGAATTTCCGATAAGATAGTAACCAATATGTAAAAAAATATTGCTTCGGCTGGCGATCATAGCCGCCAAAGCAAAGTAAACAATAATAATTTCCAGAAATACTCAATTGAATCTCATGAATAGGAATTTTCTAACTACGGCCTAGCAAAACCGAGTATTTGTGAGAATTATTCGTCAATACGTGTTTGCTTTGCTTTGGCTGCTATGAACGCCTGACGAAACAATATTTTTTACGATTTGGTTGTTATCTTATAAATTCATCTTAGATTCCAAAAATGTTGACAAAAGTTTAGAGATGTTCAGTTACAGCAGAGAACATCGAAAAAAAATATGGTTTTCTTGAAAAATCCTTTAAAAATTCATATCTCGAAAATGGGTTGAGATAAGAAGATGCGGTTGGCGGCATTGAACTATATTTTTGATAGAATATCCCTCACTAATTACTGACATTCCCTCCTGGGACACTCTGTATACATATTTATTCGGGCGTAGGGATAATGATGCTTCCCCGTGTATCTTTATCGGGAATCGCGATGTGGTTTTCCAAGATGTCAAAGTGCTTGCTTGCTTCGGGAATAATGATATAGTTTCTAACAGCCTTCTGACCTGCCTGGAACGGCAATATTTGAGGGGCGGCAAAATTTGAGTGAAATTATATTATTAGATTCAAACGAATCAGTAAGTATAAAACACTACAAATTATTACACAAATGTTTATTATTAATTATTATTATCTATTTATTTTATGACGGATTCTTATAACAAATCAAATTCTAAAGTAATGCTATATCGATGAAAATATCGAGCCAATGCATCGGTAAGGCGCTAATCACAAAAAACAGCAATAAATCAGATTTTTTTATACAAATCTTCATTTATCATAAATACCTCCATTATAAACGTCGAAGGCGATTAAATTAGCTATAAAATTAACTCATTTACAGAGTCCTACGTATTAAATAAGATAATCCTGTTTTGCTGAAAAAAGTCAGAGTAGAATTCTAGAGTGTGGTTTGTGTTTGATTACCGTTTCTTTCTCCCAAGCTGGGCGATCATTGCAGCTCGTTGCACCAATCTAAGAAAAGCACGACGATTATATTGAGGATAAACAAAAGACAACCAATATGCATTGTGGGTTCCTTTGCTTTTCGGATTCAAAAAAATTCAAAGAACACAATTTGTATTATTTTTAATGTACTGTAAGAAACGTAAATCAAGCACACACTACACTTGAGAATTCTGCACCGACCTTTTTAGCGAAATGATAATTTAGGCTTATGTTCAGACAGTATTATTTCAGTTAATACTTAATTTAAGGCTCTGTAGAAGAGTTCATTTCATAGCTAACTCAATTAGATATAACATTTAATAACATTAATCAAATTTCACCCCCAAATTCCAAAAATTAAGGATTTTAAGAGGGGTGTCAATTGAGTCTTGAACACCCTGCATATCAATTCTGTAATATAGATCCCCTTTCCGGCTCTCAGGAGCGATGAATTTTGACAATCGTGGTGTCAAAGGAAAGGGAATTTCATAGAGAAATGACGAATCTCAATTTCGATTTATAAATTCTTCCAACAACTTTAATAAAAGTGATTGAAAAATGCAGCTGGTTTCAAAACTCCAACAGTGGTAAGTCAATGGTTCGAGACGGGACAAGTTGGGTTTTGAAGATTTTGACGCGAACATCAAGACCTGGTTCTGGATATTCCAGTGCTTTAGAGCCCTAAAATTTACCGTAATCCTGGGATTACCTGCGACTTCGATACCAATCTGAAAACCCGCGGACAGCGGACGGACGATTTTTTTTTTAATTTGATTTTTGGATTCTACCTATCTTGAAACGTAAAACTTCACATTTTGAGGTGAGGGAAGGGGCTACTTTTTGGTCAATTACAGAGGTCCATTATCGAAAATAATAAACCATAATTATCTCCTCCAAGTTTTTAAATATAATGCAATAATTATTTTTGGAGTCTGGAGTGGCTGGATTATCTGTCATGCATGTTGGCGGCAGTACAAAAAAACCGCCATTGCCAATAATCCATGAATCTAGACAGATCACTGTCTAGTTCACTGTCTATTATCACTGTCCTTGAACTGTTAACGTTTGCGGTGGGGGGAATGCCGAATTAGCTTAGATGAGAGCGGTTGTCTACGGATAGCATACCGCTGCACCATGAAGACCATGATTTGCAGCAACGGGAGGCTGAGTAATCCCTCCAGACTATCTGTGGTTCCGCAAGTAACAAATGTCTGCAAGAAGAATAAAATAAGAATAAATTAGATAAATCAAGGTCTTCGTGGTCTATAGTCCCGATCGCGAATAAAAAAAGTGAAATAATTATATTTATATATATATATATATATATATATATATATATATATATATATATATATATATATATATACCTATATATATAACTCCTTCGACCTCCTTCTATTCATATCCTCTGTTCATTCCCACCATACCTGTTCTTGGTCTTCAGATTTACGGCCCACCGATCCGCAGGTTTTGACAGATCTTTTCTTATCCGTTCCTCATCCTTATGGAATTCCATTTCTTCTTCCATCCGTTGCTCCATTACTCTTCCCACCTTTAAATCCCGTCAATTCAGACTTCATGTCCATGCAGTTCCAAAAGATTTGTAAATAGGTACTCATTATTTTCAACTAAAATTTGCACCCAGTTATGTATAAATGCATTATTTTTACTTTTATTATTAATATAAATTCATTCTCTTTCACTATATTTATTTTTATTTTTTGGGGATTTAGTATTTAATGTATTAATATTGCAAGTTTATTTTTCCTTAAAGGTTTAAAAGTTATGTCATTATTATTTACTATAATTTCATTTTTTTCTTATTTGTTTATTTATGCTATTATTTATTCAATATCATATTCTTTTTTGTTCTACTCTAAGGCTCTAAAGCTTTATATATATATATATATAAATATATATATATATATATATAATATATATATATATATATATATATATATATATATATATATATATATATATACACATTGGTCAAAATAAGTATTCATACACTTTGTTTTTCGGGTGAAAATATGTTTCCTAATCAATTGAACATAAATTAACCTGGTTTATAGTACCAACAGAAGTAATGAAAAAATAAAAAAATGGATAGCATGAGGGTTGGGGTTGCTGACTGGATTAATGCTTGCAAAAGAATAAGCTACTTACAAACCCAAAGGTTGTGAGTTCAAATTCTGGTCGGGATACCTTAAGCACTTATTCCCTCAGGTATGTGAGGCCTCTTACCCTACTGGATGCAAGGAAGTGATGAACCCAACCATGAAAACTACTGTTCATAACAATGTTAGATTGGTGGACCCCCTCCAGGCAATCTGTGCTCCCACAAGCACTAACTGCCTGTAAGAACACCACATCGCATGTACAAAAATCTTTATGATCGTAGTGTAAAAAAAAAAAAAAAAAAAAAAAGAAGATATATATATATATATATATATATATATATATATATATATATATATATAATTTCAATTCCAGCAATTATATATTTAAAAAATAATTGAAATACAAAAATGAGATATCATATTTTTTACTTCCTTAAAGTGACCCTTCATTTTGGATCAGTAGTTTGTAGTTAATGTTTTCAAATGTATTTTGTCAAGTTTAGGGGTTGAGAATTAATATTAAGACTCTTTTTTTTTTTCACCAAGGGATGTTTTATTACTAACCATGATATATTAAAGGCACACACATTCATACAAACTTACACACGCACACACGCCTAATCCAATTTGTACTTAAAATTAGGAACCATTTCTTTTGATTTTACTTTACCCATTGGCTCGGACATAATAAATCAATAAATATATAATAATATGATAAATGTTCTAATATATATTCATATAAATCTGTTTATATAAATGCTACTGATGATATCCATAGGAATTTATGGGCATTTGTTACACCAGTTTCCTAATTTTTACATACCAGGTACATTAGCATCAGGAACTTATGAACAGCATATTCATTTTTTTTTTATATCAATTGTACATAGTTTTTCATATTTCTTTATAAGAGCAACAGTATAATTAGATTAAAGTTATGTATACATTTACCCATATTTAATTCCACATATTACAAATAAATAAATATATATATTTAATTATATACATACATACGTATTAAAAATCCAGTTGTAATTAGTTCTAATTTTCAAAATATATCTAGCCTCTATCACTTGAATGGTAGGGTTTTTCTGCTATACTTTATGACAAAGGTTCATTGGAAAATTTATTACATAAAAATATGTGTTCCAAGTGCCTTCTGATGTTTTAATTGTATAAATACTTTGTTGTTTTTTTAGCAATTGTACATTTTAAAATGCTTATGGTTATAGATATTTTTAACTTACACTATAGGAACTAGAGACATATCATATTCAGTACAAGCACCAAAATTTGTATTACAAATATAGCTATATATTCATGTATTAACACAATAGAGTAAATTCACTTTACAAAATAAATAGAAATTGAAATTATTGATATTTTTTACCACTGTGCAGCATTTTTACTACTAAACTAAATTATATTAGTGATAGATTTAATAAATTAAAATTGCGCCATTTAGATTTATGGAATAGATAACTATGTTATATAATGTTTACATTTATCACAGTCAATTTAGGAAACTTTGTGGATATATTAAACAAGCAGCTATATTTATATTTAGGAACAATAGACAATATCATTTATGGTATGACTATGGAATGTTTAGTTATTGTGATTATAATATTAATAATATAAGCTAGGCAACCAATTTTAAACGCATGGCTTAAGCTCATTTAGCATATGCAAACAATCCCTTAAATAAATCTAATTTTTTTATTTTATTTTATATGTTACAAATCAATTTCAAAGAAAATAAATATTTCTCACATTATTATTCACTACCTTTTTCATTTTTGAATAACATGTTTAAATATGTATGGGAGGGAGGGAGAGAGAGAGCATGAAGGGGGTGGAGAACGAAAGCGTGAAGGGGATGAAGAACAATAAAAGATGTGTGGGAGGGAAACTGAAGGCTGAAGTAATTGTTTTTAAAAATTACTTATACAACATTCGTGTACGACTACAAAACTATTAAATAACAACCAATGATTTCTGTGTTTATTAATTACAATTTAATTAGTGATTGTGGTATATTCAAATAATTAATCTTTAATTTTATTATTTAAATAATCATAAATAAACATGTTATGCCAGTTGATTGATAATGCATCTACATAATTAACAGATTTAGCTACAGTTAAGACATTTTGCACAGTGGTTTTTAATTATTCAATTTTTTTATGTTTTTATTTTTTAGTTTTATAAAAACAAATTAACATTTATTGGTTATATTATAAGTAAATAATCATTTTTATGTACTTCAAACACTTAGCTATATTTTCAACTCAGTTTGTAATAAACAAGTGGCAGTGTTTGTTTTTAAAAGTTTGATTGTATGACTTAAACTTAGTTTAAATAATTACTAAAAGAAAATGTCATTTTTAAAAAAATAAAAATAAATTCCTACATTGATCTTATTTTTGGCTGGATGAACTTATGATGAGTTAAAAATTGTACTAATTTACACTATTACTATATATTTTTATTTCATTATTAGAATTATTATTTTATGTGCTATTATTCACTAAGTATTCTATATTATGAATTAGTATCACCTTTAATGAGAATAAGTATTCATGTTAAAATAATCATTCTGTTTATTTAATGATATCCAGATAAATAAATTATTTTTAATTAAATTAATATTAAATGCTTTGGATTTAATAAAACTTAAACACATGATCAAACTTCCTGCTTTAAACTATCTGGATATTAAAGGATGGGCTTATTTCAACATCTATTCCAAATGTGTGACAAATAGAAATTCTATATTAGTATTAATATTTTTTAAATATTACAAATACTGCTTTAGACTGCATTGAAGTATAAATGAAATGAAAAAAATGTCAATGCTTATAATGGTATTAAATAAACCTTTTAATTAATAGTGTTTTGAAATTTTGTTCGAAAAAAATGGATGCATTATAACATTTAATGTGCAACTTTTGCCTTCTTTGAAACAATTAAATATAAGTTAGAATGACATTTTATTGCAAATATGTTTGTCCTAACATAAATAAAAGTACATTCAACATTCATCGACAAGCCATATTGAAAAATGTTAAGCAATTTAATGCTATCCGATTAATTTTACCCTAAAAGACATAAGAATAATTAAGATATATAGGATGGATCAGTGTTTTTATAAGTCATACATTGGATGTAATTAATAAATTTCATAAGTCACTTGTTTAATGCATTTGAAAATTTAAATTGTTTACATACTCACAGTATCTGTGTGTGTGTTTGTGTTTGTGTCTGTGTGTCTGTGTTTGAGTATGTATGTATAATGCCAGTTTTATTTTAATTATTTTTCTATAGTAAAGTGTTGAAGTATGAATAATTTTAAGAAACCAGTTTCAGAGAATAATATTTATACTGAAAATATTAAATTTAAGCACTGTATAATCCTTTTAAAATTGTTTAGAATTTAACAACTAAGTGATTTTATATATAACCCAATGTATTCAATAAACTAATTCTAATCTAATGTATAGAAAGGGTGACCAATTTGTATGTTTCTGAAAATAACCAGTTAGTTTGAAGTAATGTTTGAGATTTTCGTTATACAGTATGCAAGCATTTATAATTCAAAATCCAATCAGATACAATTATATATTAACAGTACGTAATTTTCAACTGGAAAATCATTTTAATAATAAATGATTAAATATCAGTAAAACAACACACAAACAACAACAAAAAGTTACAAATCACAAGATACAAACACAGCTTGCTTATACATATTATTTATTAATTTAGAGCAAATCCATCAATCCTCTTTATAAATGTAATAAATAAAACTTTATTAAGGACTTTGCGGTGACTGAGGAAAACATCTGGTAAAAAGTTAAGCCTGCCCACAGTATATTAATTTTATTCTTTTGAAAATGATAGTGAGTTTAATAAAAAAAAAAATCCTATATAAAAATTTAAGAAAAAAGAGTATCAAAAAGAATTGATGGATGTCATAAACGCTAGTAAAATAGGTACCCGTCTTACTTTTTTTTTTAAATTAATATCAATGAACAAATATTTATAAAATGTTTTAGAAATAAATTAAAAACTAGAAAATTTTAAATTATAATGTTATACTTTCAACATTTACAAATTTCAACTCTTACCCATAAAACCTTATTTTCACCCTTATAATATCGCATAACTCATTATAGTACTACAAATTAATAACTTCCATTAAATTTTTTTTATTAATTATACAACATAAGTTTTGATTTTGTGCAACTTAAAACAAATAATTATATACAATCCAACATATAAAAAAATTACAGACAATAATTAAATGAAATATTACCTAATTACCTAATACCTGAGATGAAAATTTTTGATTTCATTTACATATTAATTTTGATTTTTGCTTAAAAATATAATGTCTCTATATTTTTGATTTTTCACATGATTAAAATATCAATTAATCTTAAATAATTTGATATCAACCATTAGCTGTTACATATAAATGAATTTAGAGGTCTGTCATGAGAAGACATTTTTTTTGTAGTTAAATTTATCCTTGTTAAATCTAAATGGGGAAATTAAAGATTTAAGCAATGACTGAATAGTGCGTATACACAATGAAAAATAAAATATTGTACACATAAAAACATTTTTTTAGGGTTTAGAACATTGTATTACATCACATATCAGCATGAATAAGGCAGTGTGCATTTATTTATACATGCACACATAAATTTTTGAATTTGTTGATAAAAAGGTTTTAACATAAATAATAACAATAATAATATTTCCTAAATTTAAAAATTGAACATATTCTTGAATTATTATAATTTAAAAAAAAAATTAAAAATTTCCTGTTAATAATATAAGTGATTAGGAATATCTGCTAACAATGGTATGGATTATTGTACCTAGATTTTTTTTAAATGTCTCTTTTTAATATTAGTTTAGTTACTGTATTTGCTTTATATTGACAAGTCTTAATTCTAATGGATCTATCCCTTGATTTCATAAGAAAATAATAACAGTGTATGAACATTATGGACCATTAAGTTTGTTAAGTAAATTTCCCTGACATTTCAAAGGAGGTAGTTCTCTACCTTGATAATTTTTTTACTTCAATTACTGCTACCCTTCCATTAGTTATGTATAAAAATGTTTATCTTATAAAATCTACCCTTAATGGTGTTATAACCACATTATAAATTTGTCTATTAATCTATCATATTTTAAGTATCATACATTGAGTATATATTGTACATACATACATATATATATATATATATATATATATATATATATATATATATATATATATATATAAGGTCATGTTATCTAATTGCAACTTAAAAAACTAATGCAAGGAATGAAATGCATATATTTAATTTTCTTAATACCTGAATTTTCATTTATGTCATGCTTATTTTTCACATTATAAATTATTTATGATAATTTTTCTAATTATTATAAAGCATCTGAAATGCAATATTTTCCTAACACTTTACATTTGATTTTCAACTTTTCAACAAAATATTATGTATATGTGTGTGTGTGTATTTGTCTATATATATATATATATATATATATATATATATATATATATATATACACATGTATATGTATTGGTATTAAACTTTAAATAGGGTGTTAGAAAATTATTTCATTCCTTTAACAATGTTTGTGAAGCCAATTGTGTTGGCTCTGTTTCTACCAAATTATAATGTATACATTCAGGCTTTATGCATTCTTCTATAAATGCTATGAATTTTGTACAAATTTGCTTGTGTGTCTGATTTTTTTTTTTTTACACCGAATTCAGGAAATCACCCACACAAACACTTAAATACACAAGAAACAATTATATCAGCTATTGTACTGAATGTGCAACCCTGAGACAATAGGACTATTGTTGTGACTTTAAGTCCAGAAATGAATGTTTCAACATTAGATTTGAGCAGAAATTATTTTAAGGTCCTTAATAATGACAAATATTACGTTCTTAGAGTATCAAGGCTCAATAGGAACTTTTGTAAATATCACCAATTAATCTAATAGTTAACTATTATAGAACCACCTTTACCTCACATCAGAATCATTAAAGAATCGCTAATAGGATTCAGTCTTATGGAATATAAGTTACTTCTCAATGCGGGCCATTAATGCATTTCTTCATTTGGTAAAACCAACATTAAAACACGAAGGTACATATTTAAAAAGCTATTGAAAAAAAATAACTTTAATGCATGTAACATTAACAAAATGTACAAGTCAATAAATTTACATGCATGTACCTATGTTATCATTATTTTCGTTCATTGAAAATATAATAATCTTGTTACAAAATATAGACTGAAACAACAATATTATGTTGTTTTACCAAAAAAAAGAAATTGCTTTTAGTTTAATAAATTGCTTACCTAAATATCTTAATAAATATTAAAAACATAGTTCATTTTAAGTTCCATACCATTTACTATTTTTACTCAGGAACATCACAGTAACAGCTCCTCTATTCCACTAATCTAATTAATATACTTTTCTCAGTTACTTACATTTTTTAATAATATAGGAACATTAAAATGAGAAACTTTCCAGAGCTACTGCCTGAACGTGCCATTAATATATATATATATATATATATATATATATATATATATATATATATATATATATATATATATATAAAACAAAATCTTTTGTAAAATCATGAAAGTAAATTTTAAACTTTTTCTAGAAGTTTATAAACTTTGGTTCATATATGTGTGTATGTATATGTGTATATATATATATATATATATATATATATATATATATATATATATATATATACACACATACATATATGAACCAAATATTTATAAACTTCTAGAAAAAGTTTAAAATTTACTTTCATGATTTTTCAAAACATTTTGTTAAACATGTAACCAATGAATATATTCATTCATATTTCCTTCAATATAGGATACATATTACTTTCTCCACACACATATATATTTTTTTAATATTTAGTTTTAAGAAAATATTAAAATAATTGAAAGGTATTAAAAAAAAATAAAGAAAACA
This sequence comes from Rhaphigaster nebulosa, assembly GCA_948150685.1. NCBI lineage: Eukaryota > Metazoa > Arthropoda > Insecta > Hemiptera > Pentatomidae > Rhaphigaster > Rhaphigaster nebulosa. The sequence continues at coordinate 100,487,379 of OX411307.1, read as the reverse complement.
TCATTAGCACTTCAGACAACGCTAATACAGGAAAATCTCTTCAGAATTTACCAACTTAAAAGTAGACTATGTCGGAGTTAATTTGAATGATGCAGTAATAGGTTTGTCGAGTCTTTCTTTCACAGGAAGGAACACTAAGGAAGATAGGAACGTGCTGGGTGAATTTGCTCCAAAGGCCTTATCTTCTAATACAAATGGTTGCATCATGAAGTTTCCAAGATTATTTGGAACAGCAAATGATGCTGGAATATGTGAATTATTCGCTATTTGCAATAAGGCGTCTCTTATAATTTGCAAGTAATCCATCTGAGGCTCATCTAACTTATGCTCATTTTTAATATGTTCCGAATACAGTTCTATATGATGTGTCATATAAGAACATCTGTTGCATTTCAAGCAAGCATCTGCTTGTGGACTAGCATCAAATTTAGAATCAGTAATTTCTTCATAATTATTGTCATCTTTATTAAGACCTGCTTTATTTTCCATTTCTTCACACTGAAAAACGTGTGAATTTTCATTAAAATTTCCAGTTTCATCAGGGTTTTTTTTAAATGGAAACATTGGTAGTGAATGTTTCAGAGTTAAATGTTTGTCAAGGCTTTCAGAATTGTCAAAACATACTGCACAGACTGGACAACGCATATCTTGCATATCTGTTATTATAGGCAAGTGAGTTCGTTCATGTACCAAAAGCAATGCTAAAACTGCAGTTGAAAATGGACAATAGGAACATTGATACTGCTTTGAAGTATTACGATTTAAAAATGATGGCAACATTTCGCAATTTTGATCAGAAGTACTTGGACCACTATCACTTAGTGGTATATCTGTAATGAAATGTTTATATGTTTGAGAATAATATGGGTCAGTTTTTTTTGTACTGTCACATAGCGGACGATCAATTGGCTTATTACCGTTTTGTAGTTGAACCTCTTTCCATTTATCTTTACCTTCTTCACCGTGGTCGTTGAGCAAATGAGCTCGAAGCCATTTAGCACTGCGAAATCTTCTGTTACAGATTGTGCATACTTCTGTAAAATGGCTAAAATAACGATGATTCAGTTCATTGTCATTGGGTCGCAAAGCTATATCAGCGTTAGCCATAGGAACTTTTATCTCAGAACCAATTTGCGGCAAAAATGCTTCTTCTACAATGCCATGAGAGTTCTGTTTATGAACTCTGAGGAAGTATTTGCTACATAATTCTTTGTTGCAAATATCACACACGACACCTCCAATATGTGCTCCATTTTCTATAGAAATCCCATGCATTCTTTGCATATGTGTTTTCATAAAGTATTTGTTACACAATTCCTTTTTGCATATTTCACAGAAACTACTTGTGGGGGTATGCATGACTTGCCTATCAGTCGTAGTAGATAATTGGCTATTGATATCTTGGTTTTCATTCGAAAGCTTAAGACTACTTTTAGGTTCGCAAATACTGTGTTTTTCAGCAAAATGCTGCTCCAAAAGACTAATAGATTGAAAATTTTTTTGACATTTAATACACTCTAATTTATTATATTGGTTTATCGGAAATGCTTGATTTTCTTCATAAAATGAATTACTAATTTCTTCTATTAATGACGCATGGTCTCTAATAATATGGTTTTCCAAAGTTGATGTTGATCCAAAATCTTGATTACAAATGTCACACATATGATTTTCAAACGGTATATGTTGATTAAGTTTTAATAACATTCCGTTCATTTTTTGAATATCTATGTTAGAGTTCTTTTTTGGACAATTGTTGGGTTTCTCTTCGGTATGGACGTTTTGACTTGATGCGTCACTTAGCCTGGGGTTCGGAATATCGAAATTATTCTTGATTGGAGCCTGTTGATCTGTTACTTGAAAAGTCTTGTTTCCATTGTTAATAGTTTTTTCGTTTTTATGAACTTGTTCATTGTGTATTTTAATTGAATAATTATCGGAAAAATTAATATTACAAATGTTACAAGCATAATTAAAATCATTTTCAGGTTGATTTTTGTTGTTTTCCCTTAATATTAAATTCAAAGGCATAGACTGACTAGATTTACTTGGTACATTATTCATTTCTTTTAATTTATCTTTTTCTGGGAATGGTATACCGTGGCATTTTTGCTTGTGAACTCGAAGAAAATATTTGTTGCAATATTCTTTACAACAAATGTCACAAAAAGCACTATTATTAGATGTTTGTGATTTTTTATTTCTGTCAGGCGATTTTGAACAATCTTTACTATCTTCACTTTGCCATGTCGAAACTAATAAACTGAGAGCATCGTGAGGACTATCGGTGTCTTCTGATTCATTTTCTTCTTTCTTCACAGTTGGCTTTTCCTCTTCAATCACGTGTTCGGACGTTTCTTTGCCGCTCTGGAATTCTTTGGGAAATTTAATTGTTGATGGTCCTGGAAGATTTGAGTCTGAAATGTCTATTTTATCTGTTATTATTTGTTGCTTAAAATCAACATCTCCATTGTTTTCTACAATTCCATGAATTTTCGCTTTATGGCGACGTACAAAATATTTATTGCAGAATTCACGTTGACATATATTACAAAATGCTCTCATACTACTGTTGGATTTATTCGAATTATTATTAAAGTTTGTACTCAGTTTTTTATTTGTTTGTGTGTTAGATAAAGATAAGCTAGCAATACTGCTGGAAAAGTAATTCATTAGAGGTAGGGAAGTCAGGTTATCTATCGGATTAGGGCCTATATTCTCCATGTAAATACCATGTTTGTTCGCTTTATGGGTTTTCAAGAAATATTTGTTGCAGAATTCTTTGTTGCACAAATCACAAAATGCTTCCGGATTGAAAATGCGGTGTGGCGAGCTTATTTGGTTATCATTATTACCAACAACTATCTTCTTGAAACCTGGCAATATTAGATTACAAGGTTGGGATGGCTGATACAGGTTATTTTGGAAAGTTTGGTTCTTAAAATTCATCTGGTCAGGATTGTGTAAATTGTAAATTAAGGGGGTACTGTCAGAATTTTTATACCAGCCTCTTTCGTCTATTGTTGATGAGAATGAGTCTACTGAGTCTTGAGGCGACGGTGTCTTGTGGGATAAATTTAAAGGAAACGAAAAATCTTTTTTCTTATTTGAATTGTACATTCCTGAGCAATTGTCTTCAGAACTCTCTTCTGCTTCACTGTCATGTTTTTGTTGTTCAGCTTTATTTTCTTTGGCAACATTACAAAAACTGATTTCACAGTTTCTTATTTTATCTGATTCTTTTATAGGAATTAAAGGTTGGTTTTGTTGTACTGTTACCCAAACTGAAGATTTAATATCGACTTCAGAAAACAATTCAGTAGAAGTTATCCTATTCGGCTTGGATTGCTTACGCCTTTTTTTAACTTGGGAGCGGTCTAAATCTTCTAAATCGTGGTCCCGTTTAGCCCCTTCTAGTCCTTGCAAAGTATCGCTAAAAGAATGAGATTCCATGCCAATGATGTCATTTTTCAACGATGGGCAGCTCATGTGCAATAAGGCAGATGCCATTTATAATAATAGTGTGTTGTGTAGTTCATGAAGTTTTCAAGAATTTATTCTCTTGGAAATCACACCTGTCACCTGAAAAAATAAAAATATAAGGCCATTTTAAAAAAATACAAATTCAAATCCATATAAAGAATATATTGTACTACTATTTGTATATAATAAAAATTTCTATTTATAGAAGAGTTCATCAATTTCGTCCAATCAGCAAATAAAATAATCATATTGGGCTTAGACCAATAACATTTTTTATCCTTACATGTTATCCAATATAACCATTGGACAATAATAAAATATTATAGAAAAAGCTTCATTAGTAAAATATCCTGTATTCATATTATGGTTGTTAATATAGAAACATTCATCCATTCTTCAAAGTTTTTGTATTCTAGATGAAAATCATTTCAGCTAATAAAGTATATTTGGTTATTAAACTAAAGTTTCATTGATAATCAATTTGTTGTAATAAATTGATTCGATATGTGTTCAATGAAGTTTCTTTAGACCAACGTAATAAATTAGAAATTAACACCGAAACCTTTACCAACTTTGTTCAAACTATTATAAGGCAATATGGGATAAGTGTTAAGCGTAATCGGTTTGCTAAATCCAAACGCTGGACTAGTACGTGCTGTCTTTAACAGAACATGAAGCCACTAACACGAAACACTAATGTTTCATAAATCAGCCACGAGAGTTCGCTAAGGTGAAGTATGACGAGTTGTAAAGATATCAATTCGAAGCTGTTGATTAAGTTAGATCTTTCAACTTATACTGTATAGCTATGTCAGTGTATATCCACTACTTTGACTGTTTTTAAAAATAATTGTTTGCGATAAATGGAACCTTCAGAAGCTCTTCTTCAAAATAATTCGTGATTTATATTTCTTTTTGAAGTCATTTAAAGTAAAATAAAATTTAATAAATAAATAAATTATTAATAAATAAAAAAATCTAGGGCGCACTAATCCCACCTTACCTTCTTAATCTATTATTTGTTTTGTTTGGTATGCGCTGTTAGAGAGCATTGCATATGGTTCTGAAAATCAGTGTTATGAAAGATTTTTATTTGATTATTTTATTCCAGGTTACGTATTATTTCCAGAGACCGAAAAAAAACTGTTAACTTTTATTATAAAAAACACATTAACTTTATTTTTGTTTTGAAGGAATAAAAGTTTCATTATATTATAAAACTTTTTTATTTCATACTTTTTCATAAAGGTTTTTCAAAACTTTTATTTTTCAACTTTTAAAATAAAATTTTTATAATAACAGTTATTTTTCAACTTCTAAAATAAAAGTTTTATAACAGTTACTTTCAACTTTTAAAATAAAAGTTCTATAATAACAGTGATTTTCAAATTGTGTGGAGAAAAGATTATTAAAAAAATTAAATTTTTCATAAAATTTTTAAATAAGTTATACTGTTTTTGGCGCATTGAGGGTAATGTTTTTATTGTAACAGAAGTTGCGTACAAAGAGTTTAACGGACTACCATATTCTTGAAAGTTTTAAAAAAACTTTTATTTTCCGACCATAAAAATAAAAAAATTTCAAACTGTGTAGGAAAAAGGTTTAAAAAAAAAAGTAGGTTGTTGATAAACATTTATTTAAATGAATTAATATTGAAACACTTTAATTAAATTTTATTAATAATATTCTTAAAAGTTTTGAAAAAGATTTTATTTTTCAAACATAAATATAAAAGTTTCTTTATAAATATTTTTTTCAAACTGCTTGGGGGCAAGTTTAATAAAAAAAAAAGTAAATTTTTGGTATACATTTATTTTAATAGATTAATATTAAAACACTTTGGTACATGTATTTTCAACACTATAATAAAATTTCATAAATAATATTCTTAAAAGTTTTGAAAAATCTTTTATTTTTCATACTAAAAATAAAAGTTTTTTTTCTACAAGTATTTTTCTTCGAACTGTTTGGGGACAAGTTTAACAAAAATAGTAAGGAAATTGTTGATAAAAATGTATTTTAATGAATTAATATTGAAACACTTACGTGCATTTTTTTCTTAACAATTTGATTAATTTTTTTTAATAATACTATTAAAAGTATTGAAATAACTTTTATTTTTCAAACATAAAAATAAAAGTTGTTTTCAAAACTATTAATAATATTATTAAAACAATTATTTAAATTGTTGAAAAAAATGCACCTGAGTGTTTCAATATTAATTCATTAAAATAAATGTTTACCAACAATTTTCCTTTTTTTATTAAAACTTTTTCCTACACTGTTTGAAAAAAAATATTTATCAAACTTTTAAGAATATTATTAATAAAATTTAATTGAAGTGTTGAAAACAAATTTAAGAATATTTTGAATTTTTTTTTGATATTTTGAGAATATTTTTGATTTTTTAAGAATATTTTTTCAAAAAACATTTAAGCATATTAGTAATAAAATTTAATTGAAGTGTTGAAAAAAATTGCACTAAAGTGTTTCAATATTAATTCATTAAAATAAATGTTTATCAACAATTTACTTTTTTTATTTAACTTGTCGGGAATAGATATTTACAAAAAAATCTTTTCTTTTTATGTTAGAAAAATAAAAGTTTTTTCAAAATATGAATACAATTTTAATAGCAAAGTTCTATTATTAGGAGCGACATTCTTGGTGTTCAGTAAAGACCCACTTGCGCCCTTCCGGGCGGGACAGCCTTTTAAGGGTGCCCTTTTTTAGCTGCGAAGACATTTTTAAAATGGAGCGTTTTTTTTAGAGAATCTTAACTTTCTTGAGTTTTTCGCGCTTTAACAAATATCATACAAATAACTCCAACAAGTTAATATATATTTATTTACATTGCAGTAGAAATCATGGAAAGGTTAGTACATTTTTTTTATCTGAAACTTTTTTTATACATATCAATAAAATAAAAGTCGAGCTAAGACTTACAAAAAAAATAAAATTTTATATAAAAGTTTTTAGTAAACTTTTATAGAAATAACTTTTATATTAAAGTTTTCTAAAACTTAAAACGAAAAATGAAACTTACTGCGAAAAGTGAATAACTGTTTCGGTCCCTGATTATATCACATGTAACGATTTAATTTCAGCATATTTAGATGATTAGAGCTATTGAATATTTCGGCATGCATTTTTTTAGTATGTTTGGTGAATTGTACTTCTGTAAATGTTCGAAGGCTCGGCAGTAACAAACATAGCAGTAACAGCTTCACGATATCAACTACTTTGGTCACAGTTTTTAAATAAAAAGCGGAATAAAGGAAGGAAGATACTTGTTCGTCAACGACCTTGATTTAAAGAAAAAAATTAGTGTTAAAACTATAGATGATATTCTCATTAAATATGAAAGTTAATCTAAGTTACAATTTTTCTGTCACGATTGGTGTCCATGAGACCTTAGGAATTCCCATCATTTCACAAAAAATAATTCTTTTTAAAATACTTCTTTCTTATATGGTCGTGACTTGATAGACTTTAGGAGGGGTTCCCAGCCTTTATCACACTGCGTACCACTTCCACTTTAACTGGGCGTACCACTATTTGATCTTATAATATCCGCAGAAGCATTAAGGCCATCATCAATCCGATGATGGTCTCATGGGAGTCCCCCCGCTATCACCTCAACGGCGATGTTATACGCACCGAAGAGGTATAGAGGATCAGGACTGATCCGCTATCAATGGGAGGCTCCTTTACAGCATTGGTCCATTGCCCAGCGACTGTCTAATGTGCCGGATGCCCTGTTCCAGTCCAAATTTAATTACGAAACGGAAGTAGCGGAATGTGCCGAAAGACTGAATGTTGATCAGGGCTACCGTAGTGTGAGAGCTCTACGACAATCGCTGCGGGAAAATGTGTTTGAAGAATGGGCAAATTGCAGGTGGCAGAGCGTTGGCGTTCGCCATTTCAAAGAGACTCCAAGCCAACAGATACATCTGCGAGAAGTAAGTTCTTTCGGGGTCGGAATGGTCCAACGCCTTGAAACTAAATATTAATTACGCACCCCTGCGTGGAGTACCAAGTTCCAGAGGAGAACAGAGAGAAGTTGGGTCCCTCTGTCGCAAATGCGGCAGAGAGTCTGAAATACCAGCCCATGTGTTGGGAAAATGCCCCAACAACTCCCTCCTTATAACACGCCGGCACCCTACGGTCAAGCACGAGTTAATAAGGCTCCTCAGAGAAAAGGACTTCACCTACTTTGACGAGGTCTATTGTGTTGATACGGACGAATCCGCGAGGTATGCTGATATTGTCGAATTCCCAAGGACCGGAAAGACAGCATTGGTCCTGGATCCGACCGTACGATTTGAGGGAAACAATCCCGATCAAGCAGGTGGAGTGGAAAGGGGAAAAAAGGCATCTATGAGAAATGTATCCCTTTCCTAAAAGAAAAATTCCGCGAGACCTTCGGAGAGAGAGAGTTCACCGTGAGAGGCCTCTGGTTTGGGTCTCGCGGAACAATTCCAAATAGAACGGGGAGCTTTTTAGAAGACCTAGGAGCTAATGTTGGGAATATTGCGGTGTTGGCCGAAAATATTATTCTGGACTCCCTGGAGATTATCCACAATCACCTGCATGGTAATTAGATTGATCTATTTATCATTTTTGATTTTATCTTTATTTTTTATTTTTATTTATTTTTTTATTTTTCCGGTACTGTTGATCTATATCTTTGTGTTTCCAAATTTTGATGTTTCATTAGTTCAATAAATTTTCCAATTATCTAGAAGTTGTATATTAGATTAAGAAAGGGTTGATTGTTAATTGGAAGAGAGAGTTATGGAGAAGTGAGAAGGTAGTTGGATGGATTAAAATAAATAAAATATAGAAAAAAAAATGTAGTGTAATCGAATAAAGATGAAAATGCTATGAATTATGTAGATGAATGATTTAATGATAAAAGGAAAAAAAAGAAAGAAATGTAATATGTGCATATATCGTATATATTATATCCAACTAAAGGATTGATATGTATTGTAGCAACCCAATGCATTTGGACAGCACTGATTTTCAATAAATAATTTCTCTCTTGTATTAAAGATTCGTCTTCATAAAAAATCGAAACTGATATTCAAAAGTTTATATAAAAAATAAAACATTTTATAAAGTACAGTAAATTTGTTTAAGGACATTATAAATTGAGAATTAAGTTCAAAAATCAAACTTTTATCTATTTCACACAACACCAAACATTCTGCAAATAAACGTGCGTCCATCAAAAGTAAACAAAAATCAATATTTTTCATTTAGATGCAGGTTGTTTATTTACATCCAAAGCATCAATGTTAGGCTTGATGGAGCTCATCTAGATTCTTAAGTCCTCATAAGCACTGAGTGCATTCGCCCTTACTACGGTAACCATCCTGAATAATTTTTATGAATTGTAGATCGTGTTTATTCCTATTATAACTGATATTTTCAATAATAATTTTTGATCGTGTTGAAAAGATGATTTTATCCATGACTATTTATTTGCTTGTCCGCGTACCACCTGGAACGTCTTTGAGTACCCTACTGATGGTACTACTCGTGCCACCATCTGAGAACCCCTGTGTAACACTACATTATGTAGAGACAATGATTTCCTATTCGCATGTACAGTTTTATGTGATATTAGAAATAATAGTACACTATCAGACGAGCCTTTTTGTTAAAAATTTTAAGTTATATTTTAAGGAAATCTTAGGGCGGATAATAAAGTAGGGTAATACCTCAAAACAATATAATTTATTTATTTACTTTTTTAGTTTATAATATTAATTTGGATGAAATTAAAAACCGCCAACAAAATGCTTCGATTTTTGTCCACCGAAGACCGGATTGTGCGAGGTAGCAAAAACAATATGTTAGCTTTAATTGTATTTGAAGATTTTATGTGAAGAAGATTTTGGTTAAAACGTGATAATGACTTTTTAAATGAATTAATATTTATAATTTTGGAAATTTTTGATTATTATTTGTGTTAGATTATTTTTATGGAATACAGTAACATACGACTGCAATATTAGACTATTTCATTCCACACTTTAATATTTATTAATTTTTTTATTATGTTTTTAATTATTTTAAAAAAATAAATAGTTCTTTTACTAGTATACTTTGTACTTCTTAATTTGATGTTTTATTGCATAAAAAAATAAATAAATAAAAAGTATGACAATATGACACAGTCCCTAACCATGATAAACGGCTCCTCACAGAAAGCATCTACATACCATTAGAATCCCTTTCCGTCAATAAAAAAAATTATAAACAAAACCTATCCATAAACTATTCCCAAATTTTCAATTTATTAAAACAAAAATAATTTATTATGATCCGTTCCCATATCCCACCATCCACTCTCATCTCTATTATCAATAATAACATCTGGTTAATACTTTTAGTTTCTTTCATCATATTTTTATTTCCTATTGTAGCAAAATATACCTATTTGGAACAGTTGTTTTAATAGCTAATTTTATAATTAATCTTTTATTAAGAAAGAAGGTTATGGCGTATATGTATAAAGTACAGAGTTGTGTTTTGTGTTTAAACAGAATTATTTCCTTTCAATTATTCACCTTCACTTATTAGAACCCCACCCGCTACATGGCGCCTAACAAAGCAGAGAATAACAAAAACGCGTAAACTGATAAGAACTACGTACGATTCCCAATATGGGACCTAAGAAAACACAACCGCAGAAATTGTACAGTCTCAGCGAAAACAATCTAAAGGAGATACTTTCATCTACAGAGACGACAACTTATGAAGCTATTAAAAGCGTCAATGAAGCAAGTGGCTCGAGAGGAAGTCTCCTACATTGTCTATTTCGCTTTGGCGGACTCTCGGATGTGGATCGGTTCATATCTGGAACCGAACTATACAAAAATGACAAGAATGTCGAAAAAAAAGTGCACTTGCTGGCTTACCACATCTTTTATCTGGTCTGGTTTCTGACTGGTACCGAGGTAACTCAAGTGCTATAACCTCTGGGTGTGACGCAATTACTTTACTTAAAGAAACATTTAAAGTAATCCAGCCTGCTTATTTGACATCGTCAGATTATTTCAAACCCACATACTGATCCAAGTAAAACACCAGATTTTATTTTTATTTTTCAAAAAACTATATCTTTACTTCCTTACAGGATCAGTGATGATATGGAAATCCACATACTTTTCTCTCTATTGCATCCGCAACTAATTCAACAATTTCCAAGGGAGTCAATTAAAAAATTTCAGAGCCTTATCACTCGATCGAAAATCCATGAACTTCACGAATCGAAACATAATAACATAACTAAGAATCGTCGCGATTCCATATGCGCGTACTGCCGAAAGTTCGTACATGTTTACGAAGAGCGATCAGCAAAATCTGGTACACAGCATATCCTTGAGATTGATTACCCCGTCAAGAAGTTGGCATACGATGCCACCAGTATCGGATGACCTCAACGACGCTGTTTTATCGCTCGAAGGGGTTGACATTAATGTTGCCAGTTCTTGTCGTAGATTAGCACGTCCACTACTAAACTTCACAGTCGGAGATCTAACAGAAACTGCTCTGATTGACACCAGCGCGACAAGAAGCATTATGAACGCTTTAGTATTTTTCCAGTTACCTGGCAGTCTAAAGAAGCAATCTGAAACTCTGGTCTTCGCTGATGGCTCAACCAAAATGTACAAGACATTCACATTTGATGTCGAGCTAAGCGTCAAAGGTCGCAAGGTAAAACAAAATTTTATATATATTAGCGATAGTCACAACGCACGAACCATATTAGGCATAGATTTTATTAGTTCTGATAAAATGGTTCTAAACATAGCTGAAAATGTTTGGCATTTCTGTGATTAGCCACACAAAATCTATCTTTATGATACTGATCTTTTGTTAATTAACATGTCTGTGGGAGATTTTCAGCTCCGTCGCGATGAAGGAACGCTCCTCCCTGGTAGTTTTAGAGTATGCATCGTTTGCCGCAAACTCAACACCATAACCATCCCTGATAGACATCGTATGCCTCTCATTAATGAGATTCTGCATTCTGAAAAAGAATCTAAATACATGTCAACCTTAGACTTCCGATCCGGATATTGGCAAATAAAAATGTGAGAGTCTGATAAAGACAAGACTGCATTTATCTGTCCCCAAGGGACGTTCAGATTTCTTCGAATGCCTTTCGGCCTCAGAAATTCGGGAGCGACGTTCCGAAGGCTTATTGATCGATTTCGATCATCTTTGCCGGAGGTCAACATGTTCGGATATATATACGACCTAATAGTAATATCGAGTCTTTTAATGAGTATATAAGAGACTTAAAGAAAGCCTTTAAGCGCCTTAGAGACTATAAACTTAAAATAAATCGTGAAGAAAACATATTTTGCAGAGAATCGGTTAAGTATCTTGGTCACTTAATCACTCCTTCAAGAATTAAGGCTGATCCGGCTAAAATAATTGCTATTTCCGAACTTCCTGCTCCGAAAAGTCTCAAACAGCTTCAATGATTCCTTCAGACATGCTCATGGTTCAGGAAATTTATAAAAAGCAATAGCCGAGCCACTCAAGAGGCTATAGAAGAAAATAGTCATCTGGCAGTGGAAGGAACAACAGCAGAACTCATTACGCATTCGGAGCCGTATTTCTCCAGTCATACGACGGTGAAAAGTACCCAATCGAATATGCCAGCTGCTTATAACAGTGGTAGTTATAAAAATAATTATAATGTTGCTGAACGCAAAGCTTTAGCAGTCGTCTGGGTTACTGAAAAATCCAGGGGCTACATCGAAGGAACAAAAGTATCTATCGGATCAGACCACCAGACCCTCAAATGGTTTGTTTGGGGTGGTTACTTGAGATATAACCACCGGAGAGGTTCAGCGTTGTTCTGTATCCTAGCACATGTTTTACATAAATAAAGACACTTTTACTGTCTCTTGTTTTATTGAGTATTACAAATAAAAGATACAAACATGGTTCATGAGTTTAAGATCTCCTTCAGGAAGACTTGCAAGATAGGCTCTTCACTTGCAAGACTTTGAGCTAGATATCATATACACACCAGGTAAAACAAATGTCATAGCCGATACATTATCTCGGCTATCTGTCAATGTTCCAGAGGATGAGCCCGAACCAATCATACAGCTTGCTCAAGCTATTACAGCAACACTACCCCGAAAATCGCCTGCCTTGATACGAGAAGAGTAAATAGATGATCCTGAATTGGCAAAGTTTATAAGAGAATTCGAGGCAGCATCATCTGTCACAAATGAAACAAGGTCGGACAAAGGTTACTTTATGTCAAATGGCATCCTTTATCGGTACAACCCATCAGGTGAAACTGATGAAGCTCAACTCGTGGTCCCGGAAAGCGGTGGGAAACAGGCCGTGGTCGAATATCACGACTCACCGTCTGCAGGGCACTGCGGCTTAGAAAAAAACACTTTCAAAGATCATGGTACAATGTTTTACTGGCACGGTATGAGAAGATATGTTGCCGAATACATAAAGAATTGTGTGCAGTGTCAACGTTTCAAGCCTGCTGATCAACAGCCACAGGGTCTCATCCACACTAGACCATCAGCGGAGCTTTTCGAAACATTGGCTGTTGATCTCTTTGGGCCTTTACCGACAACCGATTTTGGGAAAAAGTGGATCCTTGTAACCGAAGATATGGCTTCAGGTTGGATCGAATTGTTTCCGCTAAAACATGCCACATCAGCTGTCTGCGCAGAAACACTCATTAACGAGATAGTTCTGAAATGATATCAGACTATGGACACCATTTATCAGCAGAGTGGTGAAACAAGTCTGTTCCATTTTGCACATCGATCAGAAATTCACACCGCTTTATCATCCCGAAGCCAATCCTGTCGAACGAGGGAACAGGGACATAAGAACACAACTGGCTATACAGGTGAAAAATCCTCACAAATCAAGAGATTCTAACCTCCCGAGAATTCGATACGCCATGAACTCTGCCAAATGTGACTGTACTGGATTTACACCAGCAAATATAACGTTCGGCAGTGAGTTACGCTCAACGAACGAAATAAAAACTAAAAATGCATTCGTTCCCGAATTTACACCTTTCATACAAAACTTATCGAAGATTATTGAAATTGCCAGAGAGAGATCAATGGAAGCTCAAATCATACAGAACATCTATGCAAACCGAAAAACACGTGAAACAACCAAATATCTTCCTGGACAATACATATGGGGAAATACCCATCATCTCAGTAACTCAACAAAAGAAGTGACTGGTAAGTTGCTACCACGACGTGTGATGGTCCATATGCTATATAAAAGGAAATTAGGAAACACTGCATACGAAATAGAGGACCCATGAAGAAACGGCTTGATCTTAGGTCGTTGATACTCGTCTCAACTCACCCCATTCCACGTAGAAGATCCTACGAATGTACAACCTGCAGTTTTATTAATATTTATTATTTGTTTTACTGTTTTTTAATTGTTTAAAAAATAAATAGTTCTTTACACTTTTTAATTTGATTTTTTATAATATAAAAATAAAATAAAAAGTATGACAATATGAAATTCACGCCACAGTCCCTAACTATGACAAACGTCTCCTCTCAGAAAGCATCTACATACAATAACAATCCCTTCCCGCCATTAAATAAAATTGATAAACAAAACCTATCCATAAACTATTCCCAGATTTTCAATTTACTAAAACAAAAATAATTTATGATCCGTTCCCATATCCCACCATCCACTCTCATCTCCATTATCAATACTAACATCTGGTTAACTTTTAATTTCTTTCATCACATTTTTATTTCCTATTCATTTTTATTTTTAAATGTTATATATTTATTCGAGCGCTAGTTGAGCGGATCACAAGTGTGTACTCACCTTCATGTGTATTGTGTTTCTAATTTCTCTAAGTCGCCATATGCTTACTAAAAATTTATAACTGGATCAAAACTACTTTATCAAATAATCCTTTCAATTTTTATCATTACACCTACTTTTAATTTAATTGTTTTAGCTCAAACGCTTCTCCCTTACGAATAATGACTTATTATTAATGTATTTGAGGACTTGAAAGAATATCGTTACATTGATAATAAAATTTAGTTCAGCATCTTGAAAGCCATATTAGTCTTAGCAACTGTAAACAAGGCGCGTTTTAAGGTGCACATACACTAGCGCTCCGATCCGCGCTGCATGATCTCTCTATTTGTACGGTCATTTGGAGCAGAGCACGAGCGGAGCGCGAGGATCCATCTCCTGTCGGTATTTTCATCGAACACTTTGATGGTTCGCTGTTCCGATTAGGAGCGTGACAGGTTTTTTGGTTTGTTTTTTTCGTGCGCATTTGACTATTGTTTTTCGTGATAATTGAAAAGTTGAACTAAAAGATTGCATTTCATTTAATATCTTGACATTATTATATTTTCAAGGAGAAGCTGTAGGCCTTCATCAGGGCTTAGTGGAAAAAACAAAATAACGAACAATTTAATACGACATTTTTGAACTATAAAGCATGAAAATATATAAATAATATAGGTAGACACATATAGATAAATAAAGTATCGGCATGAAAAATAGAAATAAAAGTATGGAAATTTGACAATTCAGGCCACAGTCCCTAACCGTGACAAAAGACTCTTCTCAGAAAGTATCTTCATCCAATTAGAATCCCTTCCCATCAATCAAATAACTGATAAAGAAACCTATTCCCAAATTTATTAAAACAAAAATAACTTATTAATATCCGTTCCCACATCCCACCATCAACTCTTATCTCCATTATCAATACTAACATCTGATTAAATTTTGATTTCCAATTAATTTTAGGTATGCTTTTTTTTTTTTTTTTTGTATTTATTTATTTTTTGTTTATTTTCATTTTTGACAACTTCTAATTTAAGTAAGACTATTCAACCTCTCCACCATTTACCTTTTTTTGTCTCTTTACACCATAGTTTCAATTTTATATCGATTAACAATCCAATATTTAAATCAATAGGCTAAACCAATCCTTCGTATCAATCGTATTGACAAATTACTCTGCAAAATGACTACTGAATGTTCGCGCGTTTCCTATGGGTCTCCGGATGCTCCACAATTGTCCAGAAAATGCGAAAACATGACCAAACGTCGAAAAATGAATTCTATATCTTCAAAACTTAACTCCTTGCAAAACATTGCTGAATAGGGAAACAAATATAATCAGTTATATCAACACAAAAGAATTAACTTCTCTTAATTAGGTAAGGGATCAAGCTATTATTAGTAAACGTCACATATCAGAAGGAGCCATTTAAAGCTAATATTTTTTAAAAATACGGATTAAAATACGATTGTGCTTTTATTGTAATAACGAATAACTGTTGTTTAACTATCTTTATAAAACTGAATTAAACATAGACTCTACGGCGAGTGGTAAAATATTTTTATTATTCTTTCTACAATTTAACAGATTTTATTAATACTATAAGTTTTATTAACTTATATTAACTTTTAATTCGTGTACATTCAAGGATTCAATTGATTGTCAATTTTACTCTCAAGAATCCTTAATTCACAGACAAAAAAAATATCTGCAACAATTTGCAACTTTTTCTTTTATTTTTTTTCAAACGAAATTACAATTATATATATATATATATATATATATATATATATATATATATATATATATATATATATATATATATATATATATATATATATATGTGGTCGGAGTGACCGAGCGGGTTAACGCACCAACTCACAAACCCAAAGATTGTGAATTCGAATCCCTGCACCGTCATGAATTTAATTTAATTAAATTAAATTATTCAACCAATTTAACACCCTCCCCCCCTCTCCCCGGGTATGTGAGGCCCGTCAGCCTACTTGGAGGCAATTCACAAAAGGCCGGTCGTAGGAGTGATGGCCCTACCCCATGTTCTTAAATTGAGAATCGCGGTGTGGTCTTCCATGTATGAATACTACATCGCGCGGCCAAGGATCTCCATGGTCTACAGTGCCAACAGAAAAAAAAATAAAAACAAAAATATTAGTTTCAAGAAGAGAAATTTTCGAATTATATGCTAAAAAAGGAAAAGTTTTATAAATTTTGCAATAGGAAAAGGGAAAAATGGACTTACTCTTCGTGAATCCAAATCATTATTCTCTTTAATTTGTGACATGAAACGTCGATGGCAAAAAACACATCGAGTTCCCAAAGAATTTCTACAACGAAACAGAAAATGGTTAGGCCAAAATATCCATTTATCAACCAACATCGCGGCAACATATACATCTTGTTTTGAAAGACCAGAGGTTGATTTTTGCAATGCTTGTAAACGTTCAAAAAGAAGAAAGAGCAGTTCACTCTATGAGTCAACTTCTGTTTTGGAACTTTATTATGCAAATGAATTTACGTAAAGAAGGAAAATTATTTGTTTTAGATTGGAAAAAAAATTGTAATATATTTGGTGAATCCCGCATTATTATGATTATTATTTGTTTTATTTATCTCCTTTTATATATGTACATAAGATCTTTTTTTTAATACGTAATCATAAAGTGAAAGTTGCCAGGATTTTCAGTGAAAGGTGCTAATAGTTTCATAAACAAATACACTATAAATATACACACAGACATACATACTACACATAAAAAATACTACATATAAAAAAAATAAATATACATATAAAATAAATATTTTTGTTTTTGGTTTAGAGATCCCTGTGATGGCCTAGATTGATATTTTTTTTTTTTTGAACTTGATATCATTTATCATTGATTATTGTTCAGAAATTTATTTTTTAATTATATTCTTGAGAAATGGTATGAAGTTTTTGTTTGTTTGGAGGTTGAAAGCAGAGGCTTTTTCAAGGCCTCTGGCCGAAAACTCATGACTCATAGTTAATTATATTTTTTAATAGCGTAAACTACCCATTTTAATGTTGCACTGCAGATGAATTTAATGAAAAGGTTAATTAATAACCACCGATAAAGAAATCGAGAAAATAAATACGCTCCCAAATTTGAATAGCTTGTTTTTTATTTTGAATAAGAGGGGTATTTTCAATTAGTTTTTTTAAAGCCTTACAACACGTAAAGTGTTTATAATGCATACGGGTTTATTGAATGGGTGTATATATTCTCAAATCATATTTATTTATTTTTTAGCTGTAGTTCGGATTATTGTCAGGAAAAACAAAAATAAATTTGTACAATACGTTAGTGAGACCGGCTGTGACGTTCACATGGACCCTTGCATTGTCATTATTAAATGTTAAGGATATTTGAAAGAAAAGTGATCAGGAACATTTATGGGCCTGTTCTTGACGAGGGGGAATGGCGAATACGAAAAAACATTGAGCTGTACGGCGAATGTGACGTCGTTAACTTCATGAAGGCGAGGCGAATAGAATGGTTAGGCCATATAATGAAAATGCCATATGATAGAATGCCAAAGAAGATCTTGTTTACCCCTATGCTAGGCACAAGAGGTGGAGGTCACCCGAGACGACGATGATTGAATGACGTAGGAGGAGATTTGCGTACGCTGGGAGTAATGAGTTTTAAGGGAAAGGCATTGTGCAGAGAGCAGTGGTCAGATGTCGTAAGGGAAGCCAAGGACCATCTCGGGCTGTAGTGCTGTCCAGTAAGTAAGTAAGTAAGTAAGTAAGTAAATCGGATAACAGAATAGTTCGGAGTCCACTGTATAAGGATTTTTTATATTCGTTTATCTCTGCTTCTTGTTCTGTCTAACAAAAAATTACATAAATTTCGTCTGTAAATGACACGAGCTGTTAGTGATTGATATGCATTTTTTGTAATATATAATAATATGTACTAGAAATTACTATGACATATAGTGGCTGTAAACAAATTTTCGGAAAAAAAATAAACTTTTGATTTGTGAGGTATGGAGAAATTTTTTTTACCATAATCAAAATTGAATCACCATCATTTTTTTATTTCCTAGTGTATAATGTTTATTAATTCAATAGAACATAAAAAAATGGTGTTTATAATACTTTTTATTTGACTATAAAAATTTAGCTTAATTTCTGTTTCTTATTTATTATTTTTATTTCGAATATGTTTACTTTGTTGCTGATGAAATACTATTATAACGAGACAATATTTTTTATTTTATAAATTAATTTTTTATATAATAAAAACTATAAAAGTTATAGACCAACTCATACATTTTTTATATGTATATTGCACGATGACATCTATATTAAAGCCAATTTTCGTAAAAAAGGCATGAAATTATCCATGGTCATTACACTTTTTCTTTGCTTTAAATGATTTTAGAGGAATGATATTAAAGGAAAAATATTTGTTGATGTTGATATTTTGGATACCAATTAACTTTTTTTCTCCAATAAAGACTTCTTTTTTCCTTTTATATAATAAGTTACATTATAAAGCAATTGTTAAGACGTTAATATTGCGACAGTGAAAAAAAGTGGTGCATGCTACCATGCGTTATCGATTACCGGGGACCAGAACCGCACCTGATGCACATAGTTTGTTCACTATTAATAAAGATACACCGACCGCACAGGAGTAAAATTCTTGAAAAAAATCTCGCCGCACATAATAAAAAATATACGCAGTCAACGTATTAATTTTAAAATATAATTTTATCGATAAAGAAATGCTGTAAAAGGCAATCATTTATAAGAACAACTTTATTTCTGCCAAAACTAGCATTATTCTACCAATCGGCTTGAAACGCTCATCATCAGATTAAAAAGTTAGATAATTTGTTTTGAATTAGTAAAATATTTTAGTAACGAATCTGTTCTATAGAACTGAAAAGGTTAATGAAATTAAAAATTTGATTTTTTACCCTCTTATAACCACTTTGAAATGTGCCTTTAACAAAACACGCAGTAATTTATTAGAAACAAATATTCGATGTATAAAAAACTATCTATTCTGTTTTTATAAATTGAACTGTTCAAACAGACTGACACCCTCTTTTGGAGGCTCCCCTCCCAACCTCTAAATTACTCACAGCTCCAGCTAGTGGAAAAAACCAATCCCGTCTTCCCATTTGATAATTTAACGCTTTCGGCACATTGATTCCATGAATAGAATTTATTGAGCGCAAGTTGGCTGTCGATAATTAAATCACTTGAACTTAAAAAAAAAAAAGTTTATTTATAAAAAAAATATGATTACTATGAACAAGAACAGGATTATTTTACTGAAACTATAACGCTAAGAAATTACATCTAAGTGACTATCTAAGACTAACTATCCACTAAGTGGAAAAGGGAGGTATATTTATACAGAGTCAGTAGAAATATACTGAGTCTAGTGATTCTCCTGTGATTGGTTTCCATGAATCCTCCCTTCTGAAGTTCTTGAGCTCTGTGTGAGAGAAGAAGTGGATGAACAGTCTTTGAAGCTATGACCTCCAATACAAGTTTCTCTTGGGGGGTTGGTGTTTCAGTTACTCGATTTTTTTGGCAAAGAATTCTTGAGGACTTGTACAATGAATAAACAGTCATACATAAAAGATATAAAACAATAATTGTTAATATTAATGAATAATAATCTAAATTAAAATTGTTTTTATAATCTGTATTAAGACTTTCAAAAATGTCATCACTTAAAGTAGGAATTTTTAATTGATTAAAATGTTTATAATCATTAATTACATGGAATGAAGACAATACCTTCTTATATACATGATTATTTTTAGTGTGGTTTATAATTTCTTCATTATCTTTAAGTTTAATAATTGGTGTTTCTGGTAATATTACAGGATAGAATGCATTATTTCTAATTGTAGAATGTTTAATCTTAAAACTAACAAAAACATCAATTAAATCTACATAAAGTATATAAGGTTCTAAATTACTAATAGTAGTGGTTACACAATTATTCAAATTATTATGAATAGCATTTTCTATACATGTATCATTAAATCTATAAATTGTATTACAATAATAATTAGTTTTTATAAAATTACAATCTCCTTTATATACTTTAGCATTACCATACAATACCATTTGATTATTTACAATAGTAGTTATTATAAGGTTATTTTTCTGTATTGGTATAGATAATAAATACAAGGTACAAAAGGTCTTAGCTTGAAAAGGCAATTGTATCATATATTGAACAATTTTATTTTTGATCATACAAGATATTTTACTTGTGAGCCAAGGTGTTTCTAAGTCAGGACTTATGTATTCTGTGTTATTGTTTATATCTATAGCTTTAGAATCCTAGAATGTGTTATTCTTAATTTACACATTTCTAAAGAATTTTCTATGTCCATGATTACGATAGTAATATAATTTAAGATGTCATATAATTCATTTAAATGATTTGTAAACGTGGTCTTATCTACAAAGTTTGTTAAATTGGCTAAATTTTAACTAAGTTGGTTAAATTTATTACTATTGCTATTAGTTAATCTAATATATTTTTGAATTGATTTTACAAGTTCTTTATTGACGTGAATCTCGTGAGCGATGTTACGTTCCATGTGGTAGTTGTTTTCGCCTAGAGTATTAATATGCCTTGTCATCAGAATCGAGGTATCCTGTAATGAATGTGATACCTTGGCCGAGAGCATTTATCAAGCCACGTTTTCTACTACTGTAAGGAACATCAATAATATTATTATTTTTGTCTTGTAGAAATTTCAATTATTTAGAAACTATATCATATTGGCTGTGCTGTTTAAAATTTCTCGAATCCTTTTCTAATATATCTATTTCATTTACTCCGTCCACAAGTTTTAGTCACGTTATCCAGTCACGTGACCTACGTCTCATTGGTGTTGGTGTGACTTGAAAATGTGACTCTATTGGTTTTCTGTCATATTTAGTCATTCTGCAGATATTGGATTTATTTATGAACTGATTAATTTATTCTTTCATCCGTGGAAAATAACAGGTTCTTTTCATTTTCTCGTATGTCTGTAATACTCCTCTGTGAAAAGATTTGCCTATGTGGTAATTATTGATAACTTCTAATTGTTTATATTTACTTTCAACATTCAATACTTTATTTTTATACCTCTTAAATTTAACATTAGAGAATTTGTCCATAATCAGTGAAGACATCTTTTTAAATATCTCCTCATAATCATTTCTGTTTCTACATTTGGTTCAGAATAAATTCCATAAATTTTATTAAGTTTTAATATTTCTATTAAAGGTTCCTCTAAATCTTCACTCCAGGGATATGCTCTTTGAATAAAATATATATTTTCGCCAAATGTTTTTTTTAATCTAATTTGCTTTCCACCTCTCTGGATAAATATTTGATTTTTCTCTATATTTACTGGTTTTGGGGCTTCTACAATAAATATTTGTTCATTACTACTTTCCTGTGAATGTTAAGTATTTAAACTTTCGTTATCAAAATTTGGATTATTTATTTCATTATTATTATTATCTATTTCGGGATTATCATCTTCTACTTCAATGTTATTTTATATTGTTATACTATTATTTCCTAAAATTTTTTCATCGAAACCAAAACCTTTTGGAGATGTTAATGGCGTTTGAGATGTTTCTCCATGTATTATATTTAATTCCTGAATCTTCATTAAAATCATGATTTGTCATTGCATTTACTGTATCTATTTGCACTCTGCTTAAGGCATCTGCTAAATCGTTGGTTTTACCTTCTATATATTTTATTTCTTCAACTATTTTCCCATTTTTAATTAATTTTCACTTCCAATTTTCATTTCGACGCCTATATCTTTCATTGATTTCACACCTATCAAAAAATCAAAACCTTCACAGAAATTGTAAATTTTAAAGGTTGTTAACAATTCATCTTTCAAACCAAGCCTTGGTCCTATATCTAAGGTTACATTGCCATGTCCTCTCTTATTACCGGCTGGTATTATAATGAACTCTTCCGATTGTTTTTTTATTCCCTCGGGTAAGGAATTTTGGTTAATATGCAATTAATTTCTGCTCCAGTATCTATTAACCATTCCTTGCCGAATTTACCCGTAAAATATGCATCTTTTGTATTATTAAGCAAATTTAACTTGTATTTTGGGAAGGCTCTCCAAGTTCTAAAAAATTGGTCTAATTTAAGTCTCAATTCTTGCACTTCCCTCTCTAGTCTTTAATTTTTTTCTAATAGTTCTTAATTATTAGATTCTTGAAAACATCTTACATTATCAGCCGATTTCATTGACACAGTGTTTTGAGAATCGGGTTTAAAAGGTTTTGAAGGAAACGGCTCATTTGTTTTGTTGTTATATCTCCAATTATCCCTTTTGTGCCAAGCCTGTGGCCTATTATTATCTCTATGATTTTGATGGCAATTCCTTTCATAATTATGATATGATCGTTTTTGGCCTTCATATATTTCTCTATCTTCTATATTATTATTTCCCCTATCTTCATTTTTGGCGGTTCACGAGTATGATATTTATTATATTCATGCTTTTGATAAAATGCTTTTTCATGTTTGTTATTAAACTGTTTTTTTGGAAAAAGCTGTTGTATTATGGGTAAACCTTCATTTTGTAATTTAATTCTTAATTTTATCAAATCCTTTGGATCGAAAATTCTCATATAATTCCATAATTCAATTGGAAAACATGAAATCACATGGTGGGTGATCCTTTCTTTTATGTAATGTATTTGACTATCTGGGATATATCATGATCTATTCTGATTCTGGCAATTAGAACAGATAAAGCCGACTCTACTCTATTTATAAATTCAATAAGATTTTCATATTTATATGGACTAATAGACATGAGCTCGTGGTCTAATTGGAAAATTGTTTTTTTGGTCCCTATAATTATTTTCAATAAAATTTAATGATTCGTCTAAATTAACAAAATGTTGGGATCTTATATGATTTTTAGCTTTCCCCTTTATTTTTTATCTAATTTTATTTAATAATACTGCATGGTTTTCAAATGCTAATGTATTATCCGGCTTACAGACATAATCAAAAACAGACCTAACTTCGATTAAAAAATCATATACATCTATCGAATCCCCATAAAAATCCTGTATATGGTCATAATCCATAGCAGTCATTATATAAGTAACCATTTGAATTGGTGGTTGTTTTGCTTGTGCTTCTGATTCTGAGTTAGGCATTATTGGTTCATATATAGTTAATTTACTTGGTTTTAAAACGAATGGCAAAAAAGATATATATATATATATATATATATATATATATATATATATATATATATATATAAAATACAAATTGCTTTACAAAAAAAATTAAGTTGAATTGTTTTACAAAAAAAAAATTAAAATAAAATTGTTTTACAATTTTTTTTTTCAAATAAAATTACAGTTTGAATTTCGTACCTCAAGAATTCTTTTTTAAGTCCTTATGAAGTTCTTTATTCGTTTAAAGTATTAAAACATACCTTGAAGCAGCCAGTTTAAGAAGAATCTGTTATCCAAAGACTATTTCTTCGAATCTTCTTGGCCTGACACTCAGAGATGTTACCTGAAGTAATTTATTCACTCTTCTATCTTCAAGTTATTACGGGTCCCCGTTCGGGCGCCAATTAAATCACTTGAACTTACTTGAACTTAAAAAAAAAAGTTTATTTATAAAAAAAAAAAAAAAAAAGATTACAATGAACATAAACAGAACTATTCTTCTGAAACTATAACACTAAGAGATTACATCTCACTGACTATCTAAGACTAACTATCCACTAAGTGGGAAAGGGTAGTTAAAGTATTTATACAGAGTCTGGAGAAATAGTGATTCTCCTGGTATTGGTTTCCATAAATGATGAATGGTGAGTGTTATAGTAAGCTAAACGCAATAGAATAAAATATTGAAAGTAGCTCTTAGTTTGAAAATTGGAATGACCTCATCGTATCATCAGCTTTTGCTATTCATGTTGATTCAGAAAATACAGTAGGGGAGCCGTCAACTGATATCATTTGTCATTCCTCTTGAAGTACTGTTAGAGACCGTAATGCCAAGACTCAGAATAAAAAAATATTTGATAGTAAGTTTTGGATTTTATATTGAGCTCGCAGAATGTCAAAAATCTTGAATAGAAATTTTTAGGTTTGCCCAGACTGAGGTTCTCCTTGAATCCGCATCATTCTTAAGGCAAATTAAAAAAAAACAGGACCAGAAATTAATTTAATACCAGCTCATTATCAGTCCTGTTTTGTGAATCTTACTGTTGTTGTTCTCTGTTGAATCGCAGAGATATGCAGACAACCAATGGCAAGTTCCTGAAGTAACTTGCAATTGGTTGTACTGTCCCTAATTAGTTCTTTGTAATTTCTGCTCATCCATTATTACTTCACAAATTTAACGCAAGATCTTCCATTGGTGGGCATAAAGAGCTTGTTCGACGGCTTTGGTCAACGTCCAAATTCGATTCATTCATTGAAATACTAATACATCAAAGGAATTTAGCGTAATTTGCTATTCTGTAATTTTACTATTTACGACGACATAAAGTAAAATTTTAATATGTTCTTTTTTTGAATAAAAGAGTTCAGAAGAACCTTCCCGTTGAAAAACATTCGCATGATTTTCTGAATTTTTAATAATTATACAGAGATCCGCGTTTACCATTTCGCTTTATAAGATGTACTCAAAATCAACAATTAATTAAATTAATGTTGAAGCTATTCTTACTGTTGTCAACTTTTTCATCAGAATTAATTTATGTTTGTTTTATATTTATTTATCACTCTACCTGTGATCTCGTCGGTCGCTTACCACACATACCAACCATAGATTTCTCCACTGCTAAGAGTTTTTACTTAGATTGGTTTGGTATGAGACTCATTTATCCATTTGATCCTGGGTTTAAAACTGATTAGTTATATTAATAAACGAACAGTTTTCATCAAAGAATATCGAGATTGTTGATAAAAATGAGCTAGCCATGTATATATGTATAGATGTATATATATATATATATATATATATATATATATATATATATATATATATATATAATATGTTTTGTAATAATAAAATATAATATGTTTCATTTTTTCTTCACTTATTAAACCAGCTTAATATTAATCTAATTTTATAGGATAGTGTGATAGTTTATTTATTTTTCTATTTTATGATATTAGTTTTTTATAGTATCTATTCACTTACCTACCTATTTAGGCAGCTATTCAGGGTACCTATTTAAGTAGCTATTAAGGGTAACTATTTAGGTCGCGAGTGCGAACTTAAAATTTCAATCTTTGATTATTTATAAAACTTGTATAATATTATGAAATTTTGAAGGATTGGCTGGAAAAGAAAAATATAAAATAAATGAGAATGTGATAGATCGATAGAGTAAAATAAAAAATGACACACACACAAATAAAAATAAGAATAAGGTTACATAATTCAGTGATAATAATTATCCTTTTGTGATAAAAAGTTAAAATGAAAAGAAAAAAGTATTTATATTATATATTATAATATACTATAATAGTATATATTATATATATTAGAATAGTATAATACTGAGAAGTATGATGCTTTTTTTTTTTCAATATAACCCAATGTATTTGGGTAGCATGGCTTGAAAATAAAGCATTTATATTCCCTCTCTGTTCCGATTTTATCATATTATTATTAACACCTTAATTTTTTAATGTTTCTTTTGAGTACCTGCTTTAGTCTAATGTGAAAGTTATTCTAAAATGTGCATCAGATATCATTTATAGGACATAAACTGTTTTGTGTTACTTTTAAATCAGACTTAAATAATGTTGAATCTGCATTGGACACCTTTGCATTTCCCACATTATTTCCTGTAGAAACTTGAACGTTCCTGTCAGAGTTTGCCTAGCTAAAGTAGACCCAAAGGCTCAGTTTATTTCAATCTCTGTTTTAAACGGATAAGCTAAGCAGAGTTTTATATTTTTGTAGTATTTCTTTTTAATATTACGAACTGATGTTACAAAAAATTGTAACATTTAAAGTGCAATAATTTATTTTATATAATTATGCCGCGTTACGTCATTGATTGATTGTAGTTTGGATAATTAATGTTTTGATTTGCCTTTTGCCTGAAGGCAAAATTTGTTTGAAAAGATGGTTGGGGATTATATTTGACAATGGCTGGGGCTGTTTTGGACAAGTGTACAATGTATCCCTCTTAAAATAAATAAATAATAATTTCATTCAACAATTTTTACATTTATATTTTTTTTTTGTAATGTAATTATTTTCCATGCCATCGTGTTACAATTTCACAGTGAAGTCATAAAATGGATAGAATTTTAAATCCTTAATGCTATTTCATTTTTAACCGTAGGAAAAATGCACAAAAAAAACCTAGATAATAAACAGAAATAAATACTTAATTAACAAATAATAAATAATAAACAGATAGTAATAATCAAATATATACATATATACACCTATAAATAGAATACTTTATTGTTATAATCTATTAATTGATTTAAGAAGTAGCCAATTAATATATAAAAATATTTCTATGCATTCTATATTGTGAAAAAATGTATTGTTAATGATTTAATTATTATGCAATAATATGTGCTTGGTACGTCTATTTTTATACAAGTTTTTAAGATTTGTTTATTGTAGTCGCCTATTGTTTGAATGATTGGATTTTCGGAAGTGTTTGACAAAGGAAAAAGTTGTGAGTCTGGGTATATATAAAGCATGTTTGTAATTATAGTTTATCTAGGCCAGGGGTCGGCAACCTGCGGCTCTTTTAGAAAATTTTGTGACTCTCTGAATATTAAACATTTCAGTAAAAAACCATTCCAAATTTTAGATACGATTTTTTTAAGGCATTTGATCCCTCTACACATAATATTCAAAGTGCCACAGAATAAGATAAAATAGGCACTTCTATGTTTTTCCATGTTTTTTTTTTTCAATATAGATTTGACTCTTTGTCAACAAAAGATTGCCGACCCCTGATCTAGGCTAATAATTTATGATTCGCATGCACAGGTTTGAACCCTTTCTATTTTGTTGTAATTAGTGTCGCATGTGTAGCTCCATACAGGGGAGGCATAGGCTATTGATGGACGTATAACTGATTTAAATAGGATATTTTTGTTTTTGGCTGATAATTTCGAATTCCATCGGAAGTGGGCCTTGTGGTCCTTTTTGCCAACCCCCGACGCGTCGGCTACATTTACGTCACCGCCGCGTACTAACCAGAGTGGGAGTGTCAAGATTCATTTCGTGGGATCGTCGCGAAATAAATACTAACTGACCCAGGTGGGAATCGAATCCACAACATTCTGAACCGGAAACTCTGAGACCCTCGCCCCAACGTACTCGGCCGTCATGTCCTCTAATTTCCATCCCAAGATAGGTTACAGAATTCGCCCAAGGTATTTGAGTTCTATTTAGATTTATATGACTGGGTATGACGGTCCTTATTTTGGTAAACATTATTGCTACTGTTTTGTTTTCATTTCTTTTTATTTTCCATTTATTATAATATTTAATAAGTTTTGTAAATAGTGATGTTGGTCTATTCTTGTATCCTCTGGATGCCCATTGTATATCTCCTTACGTTATACTTCAGCTAATAAATCATACCTCCTCGATTTTACAAGTATAAATCAAAGGTGGTTAATGAATGAACTTTGTTTAAAATATGTCCAATTTAACCCCGCTCACCCCTACCATGTCGCCTTTGATATTGACTGATAAACGGTTTCGCGACCTTTAAGTAGTCATTGTTGAATATTCCACCTTGACCATGTGTTTCAATACTATACTATATGAAATTCCAACAGATTTAGTAAAAAAAATATTGAATGAGTAACATGCACTGAAATAGAAGAGGGACATTGACGCTATTGGGATAAAAACATTTAGGCCAGCAGCTGGGAAGGGGGGCTGAGTTGGAGATTATTGATTCGGAGACGCAGTAAAATTGTAAATGTATTGTTCGGGGTTTTTCAGTAGAAATGGAAGGGAGGGGTGGTTTAGGTCAAAGTATGTTCTCCACCCCCTCGCGCATGCGCCCTTCCCTCCCCTTTCCCTTTTCACACACCCCTCAAATAATATTTTCGGCTCAGATGAGGTCACGATCGAAAACCTCTCCGCTTTCATTCTCATTTCCAGGCGGATTCTCTTTCTTCTTTCTGTCTGGATTATTCTTCTCCAACCTACAGAGATTCTCTAGTTTATTACTCACCGAGACTTCATAAAAATATATATATTTCTTCCACTCTCT
This sequence comes from Rhaphigaster nebulosa, assembly GCA_948150685.1. Lineage (NCBI taxonomy): Eukaryota > Metazoa > Arthropoda > Insecta > Hemiptera > Pentatomidae > Rhaphigaster > Rhaphigaster nebulosa. The sequence continues at coordinate 100,458,725 of OX411307.1, read as the reverse complement.
CTTTCTGCATACATATTTATGTGCACATAAAGAATGGAAGCACTTTATATACGTTGAGAACAGTACGCAAACATTCGTATCGCGCAAATCTTATTAATTTAAAAATTGAAACCATTGTAAACAATCTGAAAGAAGGAACTATAATTGTTATTATAATTTTATATATATTTTAAAAATAATTCGTATGATATATTTTTTTAATATCATCTGCATAATAATCAAATTACTCAATAAATGTAATCGATACCCATGTATGTTAATTATTAATATATAATGGACATGCCCCCTTTTATAAATATATAGTCAGATAAATGCACATATAGTCAGAGCGAAAATATTATTCTTAGGAACATTTGTCCTTGAATAAAATTGTTTTTCATTCATACATTTTATATTTCTTTGATTTGAAAATGATTTATCTATTAATTGTTGATTTTGAGCATTATCTTCTAGAAAATTATACCTTCTTTCAATCATGCCCCCACTCTATAAACGCCTCAATAACTGAATTAAACAAAAACTACGACACACAGATGCAAACATAAGCGAATAAAACATATAATATTTTAAAAATTATCAAATAACTGACACAGCCTGCACATCATTTTATTTTCAAAATAGTATTGATTTTTTTCCTATTTATTTATTTTTCTTATTAGTAAAAATTAATAAATAGGAAAAAAAAGTAAATTTTTGTGTGTAAAATAAGTTGTATTAATTGTGTTGTATAAGGGCATACTCCAAATAAATTATAAATATTGTGCTGTACTGCTTCAGATGAAATAAATATATTAATGTATAAAAAAAAAAAAAATCGAAAAAAAATAGATTTTTTGCTTATATATAAATGTGTTGGTTTTTACTCATATTTATGCCATATGTTAACAGTTGATCACATTACATGCATTATGTCTGATTTAAAAATGTTTTTCTGTTATCTCATTTTTTCAAATTTAAAGGATAAGTTGCTTTCAACTCCTGTCAACGTAACAGCATTTCCTAATAAATAATTAATATAATTGTTGACCTTTGATTAATGATTATCACTTTGATTACACCATTGAATGTGATAATTCTATTTGGCGATTGATCAGAAGTCTAGTTTAATGCTCAAAAATAAATTAACGTATTGCAAATTTTTCAACTAGTTTTGAATATTATAACAACATTGCACCTTAAAAAAAAGGCAATGGTAAATATAATCAATATAAATATGTAATATTTGCCCATTGAATAATAGAGATTAGTACCCAACTAGCACAGAAAAAATAAGCCCAAATCGACCAAATAAACAACAAAAATTTGTACATTAATGAAAGTTTGGTCATAATAGCCATAAATTCGTCTTGATAGTAAAAATCGAAATGCGGAAGTTCCACCCAAATTTCTGGGGGGAAACCCTCTCTAGAGGAGGTCGAATGGGGGGCGGGGTATTCATAAAATAACTTGCACAAATTTAGTCGAGTACGGTATCATTTGGTATAGTTTTTGAATCGAATAAGACCACTCCCATGTCGACACAGTCAATAGTTTAGAAATTATTACTACTGATTTAGGAAAAAAATACAGAATATCACATTGTATAGCTAAGCGGTTACAGGCTGTCCCGTAATTCCCGGGAAATATTTAAAAAGGTGATAGTAGACCTCAAGAACAACAAAAAAGTTCATATTGACCCATGGTCCGATTCCACACAAAAGAGCAGAAAATTTATGTTTCGTGTTTTTTTTTTGTTGAATAGGAAGCGATTACTCAAAAAATATTCAAGGTAATTAGGTTTCGATTGCACCATCCTAAAGTAGACATAATTCCCTTTATGAAAGATAGTTTGTCTGAGCTAAATTCATTGTAAGGGGATTTTCGGGAGACCAATAGCGAAAATTTTTATTTTATTCTTTTAAAACACTCGTTACTTGTCAGACGTGTTTTTTCCGGGGGGAAGATTTAAAATTTTATGCCGGAGGGGGATTTAATAAGAAGAAGGCAAATAATCACCTAAATGTCTATAATCTTCAAATATAGCGCAAGTTTTAAGGATTAGTATGAAAATTGGATCAAAAACTATTGTTAAAATTACCAAAAATATTATTGCACTCATAAGCTGAAAGGCCTTAACTCCAAATCATATGTTTAAATACATTTTTGTGTTATACCCGAATGGCTCTAAAAAATAAACATTTTTATGGCATTAGAAAGCCTTAAAATCAATGATTAGGATCTAACCATTAGATTTAGGGCTTTCTACTTTTCATAAAAAGGTGTAGTTTTAAGAGAAATTCGGGTACAATACAAAGATGTATTTAAACAAATTATTTGAAGTTGGGGCCTTTTAATTTATCACGGCAGATTACTCAAAATACAAACCTTATACTGGTGGGGATGAAAATCATATTTTTTCCGTTCATTTTTGTTGGGAGATATATGCCCCTGAGTACGCCAATATTACTTGTGAATATTTTTACAGGGCACTGTGCTACTCATCTCTAGGTCCCGAGTTCGAGACCGGCTGTGGCAGATTATTATTTATTCTGTTTTCAGCCGTGAATCCGCCCTGTGGGATCGGGAGACTCTCCTGGGGCTCACCCAGTCTCTATAAAGTGGGTACCCTTAATTCGGGGAAAACCTGGCGGTTGAGCGTGATCTCGGCCGAATCACCTCCTTGCACAACCGTTGGCTTGGAAACAGTACGGTCCTTACCAAGTACTGAACCCAAGACCCATCACGGGCTGTAGTGGTACAGGGTTTTTTTTCATGATAGTGCAATCGGAACTTAATCTCCATGAATAGTTTTTGGGTAATCGCTTCCTATTCAACAAAAAACGTAACTAATAAAATAACGCAACTAATTAAAAACGTGAAAAAATAAAATAAAAAATATATATAAATATAAATTTATATATATATATATATATATATATATATATATATATATATATATATGTGTGTGTGTGTGTGTGTATATATATGTATATATATATATATATATATATATGTGTGTGTGTGTGTGTATATATATGTATATATATATATATATATATATATATATATATATATATATATATATATATATATATATATATATATATATATTGAACTTTTTTGTCACTATTTGAGGTCTATTATCATCTCTTATTTTTCGTGACTTTCGAGACACCCTATGTACTGTTCAGCCACAAAAAATATGATTTTTCGGTATTTTTTAACCTAAAATGAGTAATAACTTCTAAAGTATTGACTGTATCGTCACGGGAGTGATCTCATTTATGAATTTATGAAACAAACTATAAGAAAAAATACCTTAAACTTAATTTGTGCAAGCTATTGTATGAATATCCCGCCTCCCATTCGATCTGCCCCAGAGAAGGTTGTCCCCTGACCTTTGGGTGGACTATACAGATTTCGATTCTTTCTACCAAGACGAAGTTATGACCAAAGTTCCATGAATATACAAATTTTGTTGTTTATTTTGTGTAATTTATTTATTTTATTGGATTTTTTCCAATACTAAACTGTGCAACAGGGATCTGATTTGAAACCTGTATGACCAAGCAATCAAATGGAGATTGAAATTGTCAAGGTGGATCCTAAAGGATATAGAAAATAGAAAAAAATAAAACTACAAATATTGAAAAAGATTTAATTTAAAAAGAGATAACAATATCATGATATAAACAAAAATAGGCTTAAACACATTCACTTGTTTAATATCAATGGGATCCTTAATTAAGAAGACAGAGCTACATGAACGGATGAAACATTTCTACAATCTGGTATTTAGTACCCACAATTTTTAAGGATTTGTATTGAAATACTTCTACGAAGAAGCTATAATTGCTAATAATTCATAATTCCAATAAAGACTTTTTTATTTTAAAACCAATCGCCCTCCTAGATCATAACAGTGTCAAATAATTTTTTCATTTTATTTGAGATTTTTTAGTTAATAGTTTATTCGGATTCAAGAAACTGAGTTTGATGAAATAATAACAGATTTATCGATGTTTTTTTTAGTTCATGCAACATTGCTTTTTGAGTCTAAATAAAATATAAGCTACAATTAAAATTTTTGAGTTGATACTGTTATGAGAAATTTATAGATAAAGTATAATTATGGGGGGGGAGAGGGGGGAGAACCTGATTCAATACCTCTTGATGATGATTAAGAGACAAGGTATTTGTTTTTGGTTACCACCTTGGATGGTATGGATAAATAGGGGTCAGCCATAAGTTATTTTTAACTTGATTTCGATATTTTTGACTGGGCATATCTGGGGCTAAATGCAAGAACAACCAGTATCTAAATTTCTAACTTTCGATAGGGAGAGATTAAAGATCAATAATATATTTTGAAGGAATATTTCAAAAATTGCATAGATTTAGTGCATATATCTCTAGTGTTCCCTTACTACTTCGTTAAGATCATCTCTTACATCATCGGTAAAATTTTACGACCAGCCTCTTGTAAATTGTAATTGAAACCAATGATGGCCTTGTGTGAGTAGTTGTCCAATTTCAGGCCTGCATCCCAGATTTTCTTCATTTAGCTTCCTTTTTTTTCAGTCTGATTACATACACCGAAATGCCGAACCTGAGAACCAATCTGTTTTCGGTTTGTGAATGCTTGTTAGAGGATAAAAAAATCAGCCCTTGGACGATCTGATCCTTCCTTTTGTGTAAAATCTGGTCTACCTTTATCTCTGAATATAATGTTTCGAGAAGACCTAAATCTTAGGGTGCATGTCGCATACTTTTGTTATCTTAAACAAGGACAATCGCAAAAATTCTCAGCACTATTTATCAATAGAAAATATAGAAATTTTAGGAAATTAAACAATTCAAAAAACAAAATATTTAATGAATACAATGACATCAGTCATTCTGATGGCAATAGTATGCCAAAAGTTCTCCTATTATAATCCTGAGCTACAGCACTCTGTCCGGAAGCAAACATGGGATTCTCGTAATGACCTCGTTCCAAATCCTCACAAGATAGTGTCCAACTTGAGGACTCCATGTTTTGGAACATAGAGTGAAGATATCATTCGTACCTTAGTAATTAGTTGACTAGTAAACATGGTGTTTCGGATACGCGAGCCACGAGCTCTGTGGAAAGGTGATGAAACAACTTTTTCAAACAGAAGATATTGAAGGATGAAAATGAGTCTTCCCTTCGCAAAAAAAAAAAGAAAATATACTATGCACCATTGTAGAGATTTACACCTGTCTATGATTATGATTAGCAGATATACAATCATTAAAATATTATTAGCTGAAAAATGATTACTCAATCATTCTGGGATTAGTTTGTCAACGCATTCGCTCTTTAGTCTTATATTCGTACTATGATCGGTTGTTTGTACAATTTACTTATATAATGCTGTTTTGTATAATATGTAACTTACGTCCTCAATTCTTGAACGTTTGATAAATTTAGCTAATATGTCTTCGGATTGTACAGGTTGTTCAAGACTCGATTGACATCCCTCCCGCCCCTTCGAATCCTCAATTTTTGGAATTTAGCGGTGAAGGTTGGTGGGTGGCACATCTGTATCCCTTTTTTTTCTATATTTTTTTCCTAAGTTTCCTAGAACTAATATACTTTCTCCAGTACTTCCCCAACGAACATAATTCCGGAATTTTCAATGCAATGGGGTGCATTTTATGACGGATTCTTATAGGAAATCAAATTCAAAAGAGATATTATCGATCCGACGCTTAGGTAAGGCGCTAGTCCTAAAAAAACGCCATAAAACAGATTTTCAGACCAATTTTCATTTTCCTCCAAAAGAAAGCCTTTTACCAAAAATACCTCATAATTAATGATGTAGCTAATCAAATTAGCTATAAAATCAACTTTAATAAAATTAACAGGGATAAAGTTTTCAGACATAATAACCCCTTATTCTTTTTTCTTTAACTTTGAGAGATTTTGTGTAACTCTTAACACGATTTTTTTGTGTACACGTAGCTTTGGTTTAAATATTTAATTAAATTATTGAATTGTTCAAACAACAAATATTGACGGTTGGTAAATAGGGCAGTCTACAAGGCACGTGGAACAGCACATATGTCGTTCTTTTTATACTTTCTAAACATTTCTCTTAGGCCTAATATTGATTTTCTGTCAGTAGCAGCTTAAACAACCACCCCTCCAAACTCCTAAAGAAAACTTTTACCATTCCTCCAGATCTCAAACTACGTATGAATATGGTGTTCGAATTTCAAAAGGGTTTTTGGCAGAGGACTGGGAAATCATTAAGAGGAAAGTAATTTAATGAATCCTCAATAGATTTTTTTTTATAAAACTTTATTGGACTATTTAATAAACATCAAGTTGCTGTGATATCTTTGCTAAATGATATGGACTTCAAGAATTTATTCATTGCAATAGTTTGTATTACAAATAACTATTCGTAAATATTAATCCTTTTTTTGTTACCTAGAAAGCGTATTATAGCGTATAATAGTTCGAGAAATGAGGTTAAAAAAACAAACATAATTTTATCCAAATACAAAATTATACTTTTTAAAATATGAAAAGATCATTTATTTTTTATTTAAGATTGTAAATTAATGTAATAATCAATATTTCCGGTTGTGATTTCAAATTTTATTGCTAGTATTTTATTAATATATAAATATTAATTTTATATATTAATAAAATATATACAAATGAAGTAATAATTTTTGGATAGTAAACCGCTAATTTTTTAAAATATAAAACTCCTATTTCCGAAATTTTTCACGATAGCAATACTATCCCTTACTATATATTTCATTTATAGGTAGATGAAAGTGAAAATTAGGATTTTAAAATATGTATAATAATTAATTAACCATAGATTAAAAAGAGGCCTCATTAATCGCAAGAAAAACAATTTAATTAATATAATTCCAAACAAGCTTTATTAAAAATACGTTATAAACATTGTGACGTTTCGGCCATTATTTGATTTTGGCAATTTATAAACTTTTGTATCCATTTATACAACTGAAATATTAACACCATTTGCCCAATAAAATAAATTAATTTGTATAACATTGGGAAGTACTTATTTAACATTTGAAGTTTTTATAAAAAAATGTTAATTGTAAATTTTGTTTAGTAATAATATAATAAATAAAAAAGTGATGGATATTCTTGAATAAGAAGTGTTATCACCAAATTGACTATTCGACTATACTTGTAAAATAATATCTACTTTCGGAAGAAATATTTTTTATATAATCATTAAATACTTATATAATTAAAAGAAGTTCTTCCCAGGGTTTATCATATTAATTTATTTTATTGGATAAATTGTGTTAACATTCTAGTTATATAAATGAATTATATATAAAAAAGAGTTTAAAAAATGGCCAAAACGAAATAATGGCCGAAACGTCACAATGCTTATAATATATTTTTAATAAACTAGTTTGGAATTTTATTAATCAAATAGTTTTTCTTGGGATTAATAGAGGTAATTTTCTTTAAGAGAGAAATTTACAACTATATTTACAGCAATGCTGACCAAATACCTTGTGTTGCTACATACACAACATGCTAATCAATATATAGCTATACATACAATAATATTAAACATAATATTTTTTTTAATACCATCATGCGGATGTCAACTGTAATTTTTTTAAATTAATTATTGATTATAAATTAAACTTTAATTTTGTAATACAAATGTCGGCTGATTCTCAAAATTGATTAATACAAGAAAAACGAATCTGCAAAAATTGAAGTTAAAATTTAACATCGATCAATTAACTTTTTTGAAGGCCAGGACTATTTTCTATAAAACCGGGAGTTAAAATTTGGAAATGCAACACACAATCCATTTCCCTATTTAGTTTTAAGAAAGAGGATTAAAAAAAAAATAATAAATAATTGATAGAATTCTAGAGAAGCCAAGGAACACAATTTTATTTTATTTTTCAACTTTTTATTGGCAAATATAATCTACCACTTGTGGGCACTACGTGATACCCCAAGGGATTTCTATTAATTAATAATATTTGATAACATAATTCATGTTTTATTAATGTTTTACGGAATAATTGACGTTTCGTGATCTAACCAGGTACACGACTAGAAACACGAAGTTGGGAACGAACCTGACTATATTTAGAAAATCTACGATAACTTCAAGAAACACCCTATCCTTACATTGCTACAGCAAGAAACGACTGAATTTCGTATTTAATCTTGATTTGTAACACGCGTTTTTCAGCAATTATTATGCGCTTATACTTCAGTGGGTTGCCGACCACGAGCTATACTACGCCTTAAATAAGCTAGCTAAACTAAAGTAACTCGAGCTATGCTAAAAATAAGTTGGATGTCCAAACAAAACAAAGCGAATGATAATTAGATGTTATTGGTATGTCGAGTTGGACGGATGCACACAGGGGAACATGGCCGATCTAACTGGACCAAAGTCTGGCAGACGAATATTTGAAAATGAATTTCGTCACCTCACTTAGTTAATTGGAGCATTCTTAACAAAAGTAAATTTATTAATTGTTTTAATAAATTGTTATAGGTATTAGCCTAATGCATAAACGTTGAATAAGACCAATTTACAACATATATATGTGGTTTCATGGTATCATAGGTTTGCAACAGATTTAGTAAAAAATTTCAACTAAACCAAATTCGGCAAACGCTTTTAATGAATTTAAATCAGTTCTTTTACTGTCAAGAGCTGTGAATAGTATCCGTTTTGTTTTTTCTAGAAACAGTTACCATTCTGAGAAGTTCTCTCTTCAACGAATGGAAGTCTGTGACAGATTGGTTAAAAAAGGAAGTATTAAAAACAAAATATTGGAGTACATCAGTTTAGAATTTAAAGATGCTTTGGGAATAGCATTCGAAAAATACGTACGCAACTTTGATAATCAACTAAAAAACTTAAAAAGAAAATAGGTAATCCCAAATGTTGGTTAAGCAGGCACATTCAACTTGGGCAGAAAGTGTGGAATTCGTCACTTTATTTTATAAACTAGATAACAATTTTAAATTTTATTATCTTGTTTAAAAAAAAATACCAAAGTTTTATGAGATGTTATCAATGGTTCGAATATTACTGAGCAGGGCACTAATTATCCAAAAGCACACGGGATGCTAAAAAATTGACAAAACAAGACTGTCGGAAAATGAAAGGTAATGGGCCCAGCTTTCCTAGCGTAGGACCGGATGCACAGCCAACTCATTTTAACACAGCTCACTTAGTTTCTTTGATTTTCGTCATGTAATTTATCTTAGTTTCCTTAGATTAGCTCACATAGCTGGGCGTGTTTATTTACTGATTATTGTGCTGACCCCGAACTATCAAAGCTAACCTAAGAACATTGAGTGAGCTACGTTAAAACGGATAAAAAACATAAATTTTGAATGATAATCGAAATTTAAAAAATCAGGTGCAGGGCGTTTATCACACAACTTTCATTTACCACCTAACTTGAAATAAATTTTAAAAATTTCCATTTATATTCCATGAAAATTCCATTTAGTATCCATTGAAACATTTAGTTTCCATTAAATAATACAAATACATAAATTATCAACTACAACAATCATTTAAGTTTATGCTTTTTTTGACACTCTTAGACTTTATGCAGACACTTTCTACGACTTTATGCGTTAGGTATTAATTTATCTAAAATCTTTAGCTTTCTAACGGTATATTACACATCATTATTACTACTCTTATTTCCTTAAATTTTTTTCAAACTGGAGAAATATTTCTCTTTTAGTTGATTATCTAATTCTTTCATAGTTTATGTTTATCCATTTGTATTACTACTATCAATGAGAGACGGTTAATTATTTCAAATAAACGAAATGAAAGGTAACTTAAAGGATGCCATTTTGAAAATTCGGCATTTAGCTCCAGTCAGAATATTTCAATTTCAACGACCTAACTGATATTTAAGATCATTCAATTGTACATTGATATAACGAGTTTGATAAAAATCTTAAAGTCTTTTTCGAGAAAATTTTAAAAAAGTGTATAAACAATGATAAAAGGTGACACTTACTGTTAGCTGATTTTAGTGATAAAGTTGCTTAAACGTCCCAGGCATATAATGTACCTAAATTAAATACGTAATTTCAGCTTTGTACGACGTCGTTTTTGAGCTAAACTTACCACATACACACATACAAACCATTTTGCGAGACTTTGTTATTTGGATTCAGGAGGCATTAAAACGTGATTTCCTGAAAACTCGGATTTGAAATTTTTCACCTTCCACATACTATATATTTCAAATATAGGCAAGTGAAAGTAAAAATAACATTTGTAAAACGATTCTTTTCTTTTAATTAATTTTGTAGTATATGTCCGTAGTGTAGATTTTGAAGCTGATTTTTTTCATTTTGTTGAATTAAAGAGTTATTTAATGTTGTTTTTATCTTGGATGAATAAGCATATGTATTATTTCAGTGTTAAAAACTATAATAGTCAGCTTTATTAAAATATAAATCTTATAATAATATTGAACGTATAAATTAAATAATTAATTTAAAAATATTTTCTAGATAGCTAATAAGATTAATAATGATACCAACGGTATAACTAATACATTCAAATAATTTCTAATTACGAATAGATAAAATGCTTATCGATTATGTCAATTTAGTATCAATATATGTGTTGAAGCATTTTGGATATTGGTTTAAAAATAAAAAAAAAAATGTTTCTTTCATCGGAAGATTATTTTTTAAATAATTATTATTAAAAACTAATAATAAGGGTTATTAAATATCCATGTTACATACATTTATATCAAATGTTAAAATGTGATTACAACTAAAGAATGTATTTACGTTTACTTAGCAATAAATATATTTTCTAAGGCAGAGTATTGCTCTGTTCCAATTAAGGAAAAGTCAGAGGAGAAATACGAAATTAAGGTTGGAACGAATATAGCAATCAATTATTGATTAGAAGGGTGTCTCTCGTTTTTTCCTTTTTTTTTTTTTTTTATCTTTTCACAGAAACAACTAGGAAACGTTTACAGCTACAAGGAGTTATAAAAAGATTTAATTTAATTTTGATTTAATTTCTGAAAAGAATAGAAAATAATTTTATCTGTGACAAAGTCCCTTAAGAATAACAAAGCTGTACAAGAATTACAAACATGCTATAAATATCAGACCTGTCATTACATGCATTATCGTTACATCAATAAATCGTTTACCTCGTAGTAAATATAGGTTAGTTAAAATTAGATATTCCAATCGAAATATAGTTATGCGACTGAAATGAATTTTTAAATAAAGTATATAAAGTAAAGCACGTAAGCAAGTTTTTGTAATATGAATAATAAAATTTATTGTATGTTTTTAAAAAACTCAACCAATATATATATTCTATATTTACTAACTTTTATTTGAACTAATTACATTCCTATCTCAGGGTAGTACACACTTTTATTATTGAAATCTTATAAATATTGATACTTTATTAGGTTACTTTTGAAAGGTTCTGAATCAAAAGTTGGAGCGTATCCAGAGGGAAGGGGGTGACAGCCCACAGCCTCGCGCACTAGGAGGCCCCAAGCCATTTATTTAATTAAGAAAACTTAACTAAATGACTTATACATTTACAGACAAATTTGTGGTTCATATTGAAGATCAAATGCGTAGCCCCATGCCATGTACAAAAATTAAATAATAGAATTCGATATATAGCTCAGCTAATTGTGACGAAAGGTTTTATTTTAAATTTATAAAGACGCTAGATTTCAGGGAACTTGTAACCTTTCAAACTTCTTTACTTTCTTTATTGCTTAAGTTAACGACGTTTTGGACAGAACTAGTCCATTTTCAAGTCATCAAAGATAATGTACAACAAAATTTTGTCAACAATTACTGTACAATAAACAAATCTTGATAAATATTATATAATAAATAAATTTTCTTTATTGTTATCAAATACTATTTAAAAATTAATTATATCACTTATCTTTTCTAAAAACATCTCATAACATCACTATTGGTAAAATAATAAAGAAGTAGCCAAATAAAACGGTTATAATTAAAATTTATTTCATAATATAGTTAGGTACCTGCATATTGTCTTCATAACTTTTTATCTGATCCAAATCTGGATTATTGTTATCATTTTTCTAATAAAATATTAATTTTATATTGCCTGAAACAATAAGCTCTACGTTCATTTCACAATACTCAATTCAACAATTATATCTGCGAACTATTAATATATCAATGAATGAATTATCTTAGCATACCGTTGCATCCGTTCCCCTTGCTTCTCCTTATGAAACTGAAATATGAACTCTTTTTTCTGGCATTCAAAGGGATTGACTACTCTAGCTAATTACTAATGCGGATATACTTTGTTGTAATTATTACATGTTAAGTTTATTGATAATGTCCACATAACGCTGGCCAATTCCTTCTACATCCGTCTTGAAATTTACTACATTTTTTATATTTTTAGTGATATATATGGATTCAATAAATTTTCTACTTTTATTGTCGTCCAAGATTTAAAATTTTGGTATTATCAAAATCAAATTTATGGTTATTGACTATACTATGTTTGGCTAATGCTGTTGCATTTATGTTTTTTGACATTATTCCTATGTTGTCCAATTCAAATTTTTAGATTTTACGATGTTTCACCAATGTAATATTGATCGGACATAGTTGGAAATTCATTCTGGAAATCATATTTTGTCTATTATTCTAATCTATTTTAATGATCACAATATATGTTGATGATTTATTGATAATTACGAAGAAGTATGACGATAAAGAACTGCTAGAATTGTTTGCTAAAGAATCTCTAAAATCCTGCGACAATTTCCACCCAAAGCAGTCATGTTCCTTACATACATTTACAATTGCATCCTACGTACCACCCACTTTCCTTTCTTATGGAAACATTCCACTATAATCCTTTTTCTAAAACCAGGCAAACCTCCCAACAGCATGAGATCTTATAGACCAATTAGTCTACTCCCAATCCTTTCAAAAATCTTCGAAAAGATCCTTCTGAAAAGAATCCTACCCATTTTAGAACCTCAAAATCTTCCTTCCCATCAGTTCGGATTTCGTTCGCAACATTCCACTGTTCAACAAGGACTCCGAATTGTTGACCATATTTCCTCAGCCCTAGAATGCAAACAGTATTGTTCCGGTGCATTTCTGGACATGGCACAAGCTTTTGACCGGGTATGGTACGCCGGATTGCTCTTCAAGCTCAAAATCCATTTACCTCAAACTTTATACCTAGTCCTCCGATCCTACCTCTCTAACCGCTCCTTCCGAGTCCGCTGTGGAACAGAATTTTCCAACCATTATCCAGTTGAGACCGGTTATCCTTTACATTAACCTTTACATTTTATATACCGCTGACATTCCTATTCATCCCGAAACGTTCCTGGCAACATTTGTTGATTACACCGCCATCCTATGATCCAACTCAGATCCTGAAACAGCATCCTTAAACCTGCAAAGGTACCTTTTTCAGATCGAACACTGGTGTAATAATTGGCGTATCAAGGTAAATGAATCTAAATGCAAACATGTCACGTTCATCCTTCGATGCAGTTCCTGTCCGCCAGTTCATTTTAACTCCATACCGCTTCCTTTCTCAGACACAGTCCGGTATCTTGGCTTCTTACTTGATAAAAGACTTACTTGGAACCCACATACTAGACTTAAAAGGCAAGAGCTAAACCAACGATTTGGCCAATTATACAGACTGCTTAATAGAAAATCCCAGCTTTCAGTTGACAACAAAGTACTAATCTACAAGACAATTCTGAAACCTATCTGGATTTACTGGCTCGAACTGTGGGGGACAGCCAAATTTTCGAACATCTAACGTATCCAATTCTTTCAGTCCAAAGTCCTTCGAACAATAGTCAATGCTCCGTACTATGTAACCAACAATACCCTACATCATGATCTCAATATCCCATTTGTCTTAGACCTTATTCCATACAAATTCTCCAAATTTCACCAGAACCTTGCTCACCATCCTAATCCGTTAGCTCAATTCCTATCCAGCTCCACCCATCCCTACAATCCTCCTCGAAGGTTGAAACGGCAGTGACTCCGAGACCTGTTGTAAATATGTATATTGGAATTCTGACAATGGCCAAATTATCCGCTCAATTTCTGTATGTCTGGGACTATAGCGCTCTCGCCCAGTCTCCATTGTCTTTCGATGCCAGTGACGCGACTGAGTGAGAAGCGCTGGGATATCCTGGAGTCATGCTTTTCCATCCATAAGTGGGGGGAATAGGCCTGGCTCGGGGAATCCCAGGCTGATTGTAAATAGTGTGCCTGTGTTTAAGAGTTTACGTTTAATTTATTTTTTATAAGTTTATTTATTATTTCTTGTATTAAGTTTATTTTTTGTTGTTATTATTTCATTTTTTGTAAATATTGTACGAATGATTTATTTTATCACTATTGAGATATGACACCCATCATCATAGATTTTGATTAAATTTAGTATGCTTTATCCTTTCATATAGATAAGATTATATATCTAAATTTTATTGTTCTATCTCAACTAGTCTTTTCTTTAGAGCCACTTAAAATCTTGACAAAACCGACGTTTTTAAATCCTCGGAGCTCTCGGAGAAAATTGATTGCCTGATGAAAAAAAATTGTATTATTGTCATTTACTAATCAATTGGTATAATACTTTCTGATTACATTTAAAAAAAAAACTATACTTATTTCCGGAAAAAAATCAATAATCAATGTATGATAATCCAAAAATTTTCAAAGAAAATATTATACTTTGAGATATCCAATTTTAAAGTTAAATACGGTGTTTTACAAAAAATGAACATGAACCAAAGGTGGTATGTTAACCGAAGAAATAGATTTTTTTAACTAATATATATTAGTTACCATATAGAATAATAAAAATAATGACATTTTCTTTTACCTGCTTAATATGGAAACAAATCTGGTGCGATGGGCGTATCACTCAACTTTCCCTTACCATCCTATAATAATAACCTTTTTAAAAATAATTTTAAAGAGTTCACATAAACTCAGCAGCACGTCTTCACAAAAGTAAAGTTTTTAACAAATTTAGTAAGACAATTCTGTACTATATATATTTTTCGTTTGTTAAGCTGAAAATATATTATAAAAGTTTTGATTTAGTGCCCATGGAAATTTCATTTAGTTTCCATGGAAACATTTTGTTTCCATAAAATAATATAAAAGTAGAAATTATTAATTTCTACTTTTAATTTTTACATTACATTATTACATAGCGTATTGCTGACAACCGGTTGGCGGCTTGTTGGGAGGAGTTTCCGTCACATCCGTCTCCTTTCGGACGCGCTCGGCTTTCCATCTAGGATCTTGTAGTCTTTGCTAATACCGGTCCGATTTCGATGATTTTTTTTTTGTTTTTTAGAGAATTTAATTATTTTTCATTTGATTATGTACACAATTAACCATAAGATGCATACTTTTTGAGTTATGAGCAAATAAAATTTTCTTTTGGCTATAACTTTTTCTCCCGCATTTTCTCGGTAATGTAATAAATATATGAAGATTTAAAGGGCTTTAAGGAGAAGACATTTGGCAAGTTGTACCTAAATCGTTTGAGCCGTTTACGAGAAAAATGTAAAAAAAAGTGTACAATCGAAGATATAAAGTGGCACTTCAGGATAGTTGATTTTGACAAAAAAGGTTGCTGTAACATCACAGGCATATACCTACCTTAAATATGTAATTTCAGTTTAGTACAACATTTCGTTTTTGAGCAAAACTGTTCACATACACACAGACCATTTTGTGAGACTTGATAATTTGTATTAAATTGAGGTAAAATTGAGGTAAAATATTTTACCATGAAGAGTTATTCAAAGAAACAATTTTGATTGCTTAACTATGTTCAATTATGAACCATTGGAATTGTCATCCCAAGATGATCCTAACAAATCGACCATACCATCCGCTATTTTGTTTTAAAATGGCTGCTGATTAGATATTTTATAAAACATAAAGAACAGCAATTTTTTAAATATTTATTTGTTGGTTTGAGGAATTGGTACAATGATTCCAAAACACTTCATATTTTTTCTCTATCTTCATAAACGGCCGAGATATGGGCCTATGAAACCTTTTGTAACCAAATGGAGGATGGTAATGTCGAGCTCCTAGGATCATCGCGGGATAATCTGTGACCTGGTAACCTGTTGCTAAATCTAAAATAAAATGGTTCAGAAGTCTGCGTGATAAAAGCTGTGAATGTTGGAGTATGGTTTCTCTTTTTTTTCTTCTTTTTTTTTGTTAGATTTTTGGACCATACCAATCTTGAAATGTAAAACCATAAATTTTGAGGACGGCTAAATTTTTTGTTTCTAGGTTGTTTACAAATGTTCATTATTGAACTTTGTTAAGCGTGTAAAACCGCCGACCATGTAAATTGTTTTTTTGGTTACTCAATTTATTTGTCGGGAAAAATATCGGTTTTCGAACATCAATTTTTAATATCGACAATGCAATATATCTAATTGAAACCATCGGACAAAAATACATTATATTTCTTTAAAAATATCGATATGTCGTTATTTTTCCCACATCTCTACTCCATGGACTACGAATCCCTCGATATCAGTGAGCATCCATGTTAACACGTCTCCGTCTTCCGTGAATCGTTATATAAGGTCTGTTGTGCTTGGTGACAATTTTTCAATCCGTATTGTCTCATATAATAAACATATTTTCTTGAATTTAAGACTAATTGTTTTCCATTAGTGATTCGCGAGCTGGCTCTAGAATATACAATTTTAATTATTTATTTTATTTATTACTTTAATTATTAATTTCATTTCATTATTTAAAAATCTGCCAGCATGCTTGTAGTGTACTTGTGGCACACTAAACTGCCGCGACACCCTCTTCTTTTTATTTAGAGCGGAATGGAATTTATTTGGACTACTCAGCTATCATCGCGGGACTGATTGGACCCTGTGTCTTCAGAAAATACCATTAACAAGAAGTTAAATAAGCACTGTCTAGTTCAATGGTAATTTTATTGGAATTTAAATTTTATAATACAAGAGAATGAAAAATCAAGCTTTCTTGATGAATATTTTTGAACCGAAATTTAAACACATAATATTATATCGGCTATTGGATTCAGTTATTGAATAATTTAAAAAATAAAAAAGACCCTGGAAGATATCACGAAATCACTGAGAATCAGACATGCTAACCGATGAAGAAGAGTTCTGGAATGAAGTGAATGCAAGGGGTAAAAGTCGACCAGCAATACGTCCCCGTAATGTTGGCGAGGAATCTTGAGACTGCCTTACCTCGGAGTGTAGCAAGATCTTTGCAATTTGGATCTTTGTCAGTTATTAATTGAAAATTTCTAAGAAAACAGTTGGTACTCATCGTGAGGGATAATTTATTTAAATTATGCAAATTTATGGAGAAGAAGAAATATCGCGAAAGAAAATCTAAGAGGAATAACTTAATTTCGTGCTAAGCTCCCATTACAGACGGCACTGGAAATGAAATAGACAGTCAATTTAAATAATGCAATGATCACTTATTTGTAGAGTATTATTTTTTCATTATTCGTTCTGGACCAATACTCTTATACATTTTCCCGGTCCTCTTGATTCCTTTCTTTCAAGTATGTAACTCCAGCAAGTTGATAATTAATTTATTGGATTGATATAAAATTTATTGCTAGAAAACAATTGGAAGATTCCAAAATACAAAGCCTCAAATCTCTAAAATACCGGCAAACAACTAACCAGTCAACGTTTCGCCAATTCGGGCATGATCACGACATACACCAAAAAATCACATCTATGATGATCAAATACAGTACATCTCACATCAGCCGTCCAGAAAGAGGCATCAACCAGAGACAGCTAATCACTTCAAGACATCCAATCACATACTGAAGGCAAAGGGAGGTAACATGTTACAGGCCCAACGAACTAAACTGAATATTACCCATACACCCCTGCGTGGAGTCCCAAAAGCCAGCGGACAGGAAAGTTGGGTCCCTCTGTCGCAAATGAGGCAGAGAGTCTGAAATACCAGCCAATGTGCATAGAAAATGCCCCAATAACTCCCTACTCATAATACGCCGGCACCATAGGGTTAAGCATGAATCGATTAGGCTCCTTAGGGAAAAGGACTTCACCTGATTCGACGAAGATATTGCATCGACACTGACGCATCTGCGAGATATGCAGATATTGTCGCATTCTCCAAGATTTGAATGAGAACATATGTTATCACCGATCTTGCATTCGACAGTGGGGTTTGAGAGTAACGACTTGGATCAGGCAGTTGGTGTGCATAGGAAAAAGACGGACATTTATGAGAAATACATTCCTTCCCTAAAAGAGAAATTCCGTGAGACCTTCAGAGAGAGAGAATTCACTGTGAGAGGCCTCTGGTTTGGGTCTCGCGGAACAATCCCAAACAGAACAAGGAGCTTTCTGGAAGACCTAGGTGGTAGCAATAGCGATATTGGCCGAGAATATTATACTGGACTCCATGGAAATTATCCACCATGACCTGTATGGTTGTTGACCGAGTAGATATTTATTATTATTATTTTTAAAATATATTTATTAATATTGTTATTTGACCATATATTTTTATATAATTGTTATACTTATACTTATTTTGATGATTAGGTGCAGGTATCTAAATTGTATACATTTGATTAGTTTTTAATTTTTCTTTTTTTACATTTATAAAAAGAGAAATAAGAGATAGATTAGAGGGTAATAGAAGTTTTATAGCAAACAAAAGAAAGGAGAGAGGGAAGAACAGATATAATATAGTTAATTTAGCGATGATAATATATTTAAAACTAAAATGAAATGGAAATAAAAAATGTTATGTACATTATGTCTAACAATAGATTAAAAAGTATACTGTGTATGTAGCAATCTAATGTATTTAGGCAGCATTGCCTGTAAATAAAGCATTTCTCTTTAAGAAATGGGAAATACTGAAAAAGAAAATTACAAGAGAAATGAAAGTATAGCAGAAATATTAAAATAAACAAATGTAATAAAAAGAACAGATCTATTGCACATTCAATTAATATTGAAAAAATGATATACAAGCTATTTCAGAAAAAGAGTTTTTTTTTTTAGTTGTTTTTAATATGTACGAGGTTCATTAAAATATAAACGAGAATGTTGATCTGGCATCCAAGCAAGAGTGTGGGATGACTCAAGTCATGGGTAGAACAGTAAAGAGAAACAATTGGAGTGGAGGATGGCCACTGGCCCGCCCTAGTAACGACTAAAGGAGCAGTAACAAAGATAGAAGTAAGGAATAACATCAGTCGCAACGCATAATAATTCTGTTTTGGTGCAGGAGGACGTCATATTTTACAGATATTGCGTGCAAAGTTTGGGGAAAACACCTGTTCACAAGCAAGAGTGTTTTGTTTTCACAAAACTATTTTCCTCAAAGATGAGAAAGAATAGAAAATTAACTCCATGATCGCCGGCCGAGAACGATTTTGACTGAAAACCATATTCAAAAAGTGTTGTTTTTCTGGATTCCTTTCACAAACAGAAACAAATTAATGTTACCTAATCATGCACTCTCTTGGATCAAGAGAAGGCTGCTCATCGGAATAATGGATGGAGACAATTCATCGGGGAAGTCATTTCGTCGCATGAAAACTCTCCATTTAACGTCCCAAAAGCTTGATGAAATGTTCAAATGGGTAAATTTCACATGTTTAGACCATTGAAAGAGGCTTTAGGAGAGCAGCGTTTCACCGATGATGCGGGGGTTGAGAGTTTTGCCTTTCCCCCAAAAGTTCCCTTCTTTTAACCGTGAAGGGATAAAAAGCTTCCAATTCAGTGGGAAATATGTGTCGTTAAAGAGAGTGATTATGTAGAAAAATGATATATTTTTGATTAAACATATACTTGTGTTAATAAATTTTTAAAAATAAATTCTCTTTTATATTTGAATGACCCCCGTGTATGAGAACATTTAATATTCTGGGTTATGCGCATGTATTAATAAATGACTATAGCTTTAAATGCTACTAGTTTCACAAGACATTTGTTTGAATAATTATTACTTAAAAAAAAACAACATGACTAGTTATCCTTCTTCTTCTTTATCTTCCTCCATTGTGCCTCTCAACGCCATTACGATCTCGAGTCAGCGCTCTCCTGGAGTTCAGACTCCTTCCCTTTTTCTGTCCAATCCTGGAGACTTAGTCGGTCCATGACAGTCTGGGACAGCCTCAGGAGCGAAGACCGGTGGGCCTGGATTCAAAAAACTTTCGTTGATCCCGGTCTTCATTCATCGGGCATAGATGACAGAACTAATTATCCACGTAGTATAATAAGGATATTCATTTGACATGCACCGAAATGCATTAGTGGATGGCCTGGTGTATGCCGAAACGTTGTGAATGGTGATTGATGTTATTGGAATTTTCAGCCAAATGGCGGTTGGTAATCCCTTAGTCGGCGGGGTTCAGTCATCGTGTTGTAGATGTACTTAATTGGATTTAGATTTAGTGATTATGAGGGAGAGGGGAAATTTCTCCTACTCAAATTTGCTTGGGACTGGAGTGCAATATGTGCTTTTTTAGGACGCGCTTTATCATCAAGCCCTTTTAGCTGGGAAGTATTTTTGCGATTTTCGCGATAGTGTTGAACGTTTTCTCAACAACATAACAGGTTTCTATGATATACAAATATACACTCATATTTATACAATACTCATATTTTATAAAATATGAGTAAATTTCTGTGCTCATTGTAGCTGGATTCTACTTATGATTTTATTCAATGAAATTTTGATGCATACAGTAGGTAACGAAAGAATGACCGTGGACTTATTTAACTTTACAACATACTCTTTAAAAAATAAAGCGATTCTAATGCTCAATAGAATAATTTAATTTGATTTGGATTAACTTAAAATTCAATTTTTACTTTATATTAATTCTTACAGATAAAAAAACAAAAACAGAAATATGTCGCATATTAAAAATCTAAATCGTAATAGTGTTTCTTTTTTTTTTTTATAAGTATAAATCGCAACAATCAATGAAGAGAGGGTCTTGGGTTCAAAGGTTGATAAGGATGTTCTTGACCAACGGTTATGCAAGAAAGTGATATGGCCAGCATCCATGCTCAACTATCAGGTTTATTCCTTAGCTCATTGAAGGGTCAGGTGTCCTTTATTGTATAGAAGTTCTTCCGGCCCTGCTTTCGAACCACGGCTGATATAATAAAATAAATAAATTTAACAATAATTAAACTTATACTTACGAAGATGAAAAAATCCAGAAGGAGAACGAATCCAGAGATTTTTTTTTTTTAATAGTTCATTGAGAAATATTACATGCTGTATCAATAAAGGACAATAGTAATAATGATTAAAGTGACCATTCACACCATATTTACAGAAATTTAAATAAATAAAATAATAAATAGGAAGAAAGAAAGAAAAAATACTAAAATAAAAAAATAAACTTAAATATAATAAAATAAACATAAGCATCTTAAACGCATGCATTCTTATTTACACTATTTACAATCGGCCAGGGGAACCCCGAGGCACGCTTTTTCCCCCATTTATGGATGGAGAAGCGATACTCCAGGATATACCAGGGCTTCGCTCTCAATCACGTCACTGACATTGAAGCCAGTTGAGACTGAGCGAAGGCCACTGAGCTATAGCCACAGACACGCAGTGCTTGAGTGGAGAATCTGGCTAGAACTCCAATACACATATTTACAACAGGTCTCGAGGCCACTGCTGCTTTAATCATCGAGGATTGTAGGGATTGGTGGTGCTAGATAGGGATAGTGCTAAAGGAATAGGATGATGAGTTAGCCTCTGGTGAAATCTGGAGAATTTGAATGGAACAAGGTCTAAAACAAATGGGATATTAAGGTCATGATGTAGTGTATTGTTGGCTACATAGTATAGAGCATTAACTATTGTTCGAAGGACTTTAGATTGAAAGGATTGGATGCGTTTGATGTTCGAAAGTTTAGCTGTCCCCCACAGTTCGAGCCCATAAATCCAGATAGGTTTCAGAATTATCTTGTAGATTAGTACTTTGTTGTCAACTGAAAGCTGGGATTTTCTATTAAGCAGTCTGTATAATTGGCCAAATCGTTGGTTTAGCTCTTGTATTTTAAGTCTAGTATGTGGGTTCCATGTTAATCTTCTGTCTAGGAGGAAGTCAAGTTATCGGAGAGTGTCTTAGAAAGGAAGGAATTGTGGTATGGAATTAAAATGAACTGGCGGACAGGAACTGCATCGAAGGATGAACGTGACATGTTTGCATTTAGATTCATTTACCTTGATACGCCAGTTATTACACCAGTGTTTGATTAGGGAAAGGTGCCTATGCAGGTTTATGGATGCTACTTCAGGATCTGAGTTGGATGAAAGAATGACGGTGTCATCAGCAAATGTTGCCAGGAAGATATCGGGATAAGTAGGAATATTAGCGGTAAATAAAATGTAGATGACAGGTCCCAAGAAGCTGCCTTGAGGAATACCGGTCTCAACTGGATAATGGTTGGAAAATTCTGTTCCACAGCGGACTCGGAAGGAGCGGTTAGAAAGGTAGGATCGGAGGACTAGGTATAAAGTTTGAGGTAAATGGATTTTAAGCTTGATGAGCAATCCGGCGTGCTATACCCGGTCAACAGCTTGTGCTATGTCCAGAAATACACCCGAACAATACTGTTTGCGTTCTAGGGCAGAGGAAATATGGTCAAAAACTCGGAGTCCTTGCTGAAGAGTGGAATGTTGCGAACGAAATCCGAATTGACGGGAAGGAAGATTTTGGGATTCTAATATGGGTAGGATTCGTTTGAGAAGGATATTCGAAGATTTTTGAAAGGATTGGGAATAGACTAATTGGTCTACAAGATGTCATGCTGTTGGGAGGTTTGCCTGGTTTTAGAAAAAGGATTATAGTGGAATGTTTCCGTAAGAGAGGAAAGTGGGTGGTACGTAGGATGCAATTGTAGATATATGTAAGGAACATGACTGCTTTGGGTGAAAGTTGTCGCAGGATTTGAGAGGTAAGAAGGTCGTATCTAGGGGATTTACGGGAGGTAAGTTTTTGTAGGAGATATTTGACCTCAGAGGGATTAACAGCTTTAGGAGGGAAGGAGAGTGGGATTGGTGATATAAGGCAGAGGTAGGATCGGAGGAGGAAGGCACACTTTTGTGGAGTGGATTCTGGGCAAGGAGTGAATGTGTTGGAAAGGTGTTTAGAGAATTCCTCGGCTTTATTTTCGTCAGAAGCTGCCTAGGAGCTATCGCATCGCCGGAGGGGATAGGAAATATGGTGGGATTATAGGATTTTCTTGGTGATATTCCCCAGGGAATCGTCACGAGCAGAGAGAGAGAGGATAGGTGGGATTGGGAACGAAAGGTTGCCAACTACCACTTTAATTTTTTGCAGTAATAGTTATAGGAGCGGCGATCAGTTGGGTGTCTGGAACGTTGCCGTAATGATCTGGTGCGGCGTTTTATATGGATTAGATCTATGCGGTTTTGCAGTAATTTATTTTTGTAAGTTCTTGGGGAGGAAGCAGTCCAGACAGCTTGCTGTATTGTGGTAGTGAAAGAATAAACAGCATCATAAAGGTTTTCTGGGGTTCTCAGGGTTACTCTGAGGTCGATTTCATTGGTCAGGATATGGCGAAAGAGTTTCCAGTTGCCCAGTTAACTGGGATGAATCTGATGAATGAAGGTGGGGATAATTTAGGAATGGTTTAATTATACTTTTAGGATATTTTAATTTTAATACTTTTAGGATTAATTAGCTATGATCAAAGGAAAGTTCGTCAAGACGAGTAATGGAATAGTAGAGGGGACCTAATCCGCTGTGGATGAAGAAATCAAGGATATCAGGATTACGGTTAGGATCAGTTGGCCAATAAGTAGGAGAGTTGGGGGAAAGAAGCTTAAAGCGCTGGGAACTGAGTGCAGACGGCAAAGTCCGTCCACGAGAGTTCGTGGTTCTGGGTCGGTTGTTGATGCTTGGTGTTTTAGTCTGCACCTAGAATGAAATAGTTTCTAAAGGAATTGAGGAGAGAACTGAATTGGATATCGGATATGGTTTTGTTAGGAGGACAATCCACTGATGCAATTGTGATTAGAAAGGAGAAAGTTTTGATTACTATAGTGGTGGTTTGTAAGAAATCATGTATTGGCAGGGAGAGTAAGTGATGGGATAAGGACTGATGAACTAAGACAGTATTACCGGAATGAGCTCTGTATCATGCCATCAGTCCGTCTGTATATGTCAGTATCAACCAGTATGGTCAGAAAGATATGTTGAGTATTGTGATATTTAAAAAAAACTGTTTACTGGTTAGTCTAGTTTCAGTTCTTAGTGCCACATCAACATGTTTGTCAATTAATAATGTGGTTAGTTCGTTAATGTGATTTCGAACATCATTAGCATTCCAAAGGAGAATGGATATGTGTTTAATAGAAGTCATTTAAGGGTTTGTTAAGTGAGGGATGAAGTAGGATACAATATTTGTAAGGAGTGATATCAGGGGGGTAACAAGGTATTTGAATTCTGAAAGGTAGGATGTCA
This sequence comes from Rhaphigaster nebulosa, assembly GCA_948150685.1. Classification (NCBI taxonomy): domain Eukaryota; kingdom Metazoa; phylum Arthropoda; class Insecta; order Hemiptera; family Pentatomidae; genus Rhaphigaster; species Rhaphigaster nebulosa. The sequence continues at coordinate 100,434,114 of OX411307.1, read as the reverse complement.
ACAGACCTGTGGAATTTGATGGAGGAGGGATATGAGGAATTTGGTGTCCATAGGATTGTTGAGGATTAGTTAAATTAAAAGAAATTGAGTGTTGAGGCTGGGGTTGAGATCGTTGAGGTATTTGTTGTTGCGATAGGGCCTCACATTTATTGTTATGATTTCCTCTTCCAAGTAATTGAGCGAAGAACACCGTCGAGTCAACGATTTTAGAAGGTTCTCTTCTAGATCTAGAATTGTATTCTTGGCATCTCGGTTTGAGGGATTTATTCTTAAGATTTTAATATATCTGGCACCCTTTCTAGTTGGTCGTGTGTCCTTTCAAGCATAGACACATACTGCGGGTGTTAGCTTCGATTTGATGCACTCTTCGGACTTGTGCTGGTGATGCACTCTTCGCCACATTTCACACATGGTGGTAAATGGTGGCAGTATGATTTTGTATAGCCATATGGCCGTATGTACTTGCAATTATGGCACTGAACGATATTCCTTATTGGAGGAGACCGAGAATCTCTGGGTATAAGTACTGAATTCATAGTATCTTTTTTATTTTGAAGCACCTGGTAGGGGTTATGAGTGAAGAAAGGAGATTCCATAGAGATTCCTTGTGAAGATGTCCCAGACTGAGGTTCAATATCTATTGGGTTAGCTGGAGGTGTCACTGGTGGTGTTACTCGTTTGACATGTTGTTTTTGTTAAGCAGGCGAATTACGATCTGTAAGAGCCTACAGATCTGGATCTTTTTGTAGCTGCCTTACCAGGCATTACTTGGTGAAAATAACGCATTCTATATTGAGAAGAGAAAAAAATGAGAGAAAATAATAGTAACAGGGGAAAGAGAGAAGAAAAAAAAAGTGATGATAAAAAAAAAAATTACGTCTACATGAACTTGACCTTGTCCCGGGAATAAAGAAATTGACCGGCACCTATCCTACCAAGGCTGGAGCCGAACTGATATCTGGCTGGCCTCGGTAGTACACGTCAGCAGATGTGATAAGCGTCCGAACACAGGTTTCATTTTTTCCTACTATACACAATAAATGACAGCAGCAATCACTGTGGGATTAGTTTAATGTTATATCTGTTGTTTTGTTACGATATCCTCAGGTTTTCAAGTAAAAAACACTCAAAGTTCTTCTAAAAAATTAATATCTCTGAGAGACGATGTGTAGGTTGATTATTACAATCTAGCGCATGCGCAGAAGTGAATCCAGAGATTCGATGCCGATAAAACCAACAACCTTTGATTACAAATTTACATCCACTGAACCCCACTTAAAAGTAAATCTTGATGTTCAGACCTCACACAATCCTCCCACCTACGTTTTCGTCGACCCTCGGTAGGACGTTTTCCCCTCGGCCAAAGTCTAATTACCCTTTTTTTTATTCTATTATTGTCCATCCCGACAATTTTACAATCCCCTTTCAGTCGCATTAATCCTGTCAATTCAATTATGTTAACTAGGTGTATCCTTTATAACTTTTTTTCAGAGCCAAACTGATGGATAATTTTTAGTGATATTTTATCAATGATAGAATCATATAGAAATATGGTATGAATGAACTCTTTGATCGCTATTACCATTGTCCCTTATTGAGAGGGAATGCAATATTACTCAATAAAAGTAGTTTAAAAGGAAAATATCTTATAGAAAGGATTTTTTGTTCATCATTAGTTTTTAATATGGTAGTTATAGTTCAAACGACTATCTATTACCATGTAATGCCTATTTAATTGTGACCTTCTCTACTAATTATACTAAGACATATAAATATATGTCCCTTGTTGTAACTTGTAAATTTTAATAGATAAAAACGTTCTAGTGAAACGGGATGATTTAAAAATTCAATGAATTGTTAATTAATTGGTATTTTATTAATATTTACCATATAAATATAAAATAAAAAAATAGCCATTTGGCCAACAATACAATAAAAAGTGACCCTGAATTTGGTTACTAGCCCATCTATTGACACATACAGACACACACAAACACACAGACACACGCACACACAAACAAGTTCTTGTTTCTTGAGGTCTTATTCCGTTATTATATATCGTTTTCTTTCAGATAGTAACAAGCTCCCAAGATATTTCTTCGTGTTCCTTGACAACATTAGAACTGTCTATGTCACTAGATAAAGTATTGGAAATCGACAGTTTTAACATTTCAAGCGGAAGAAACCGCTTAACTTATATCTTATTCTCCTACTGCAGACTTCTTCAGCTAACAAATATGAAGGAAAACACTCAATTTTAACACTTAAAACAAGTAATAAAATTGTTTAATTAGAGTGGAAAAAAATCGCGTTTATAACCTTAATAATCACCGAACCATATGATCTCTGTAATAAATGTCGATATACCTTTTGATGTAAGTTTCTTATGACCTTCAAGTAAAGTACCCCTTGCGGATCTTCAATTTCAACCAAAATCTATGATATTACGTATATTGATATAAAAGTCTAATTTACCAAATTTGAGATGTTTTTCATTGATTTTAATATAATTTTTGATGAAAGTCTATTAAGACTTTCAAGTAAAGTACCACTTCCGGTTTGCCATAATTTATTATGTTGTTTATATTAGTATGCAAGTCTTAAATACCAAATTTGAGAAGTTTTCCAGTATATTTGAATATAATTTTTGATGAAAATCAGTAATGACCTTCAAGTAAAGTACCACTTCCGGTAATCATGCAGTGACCAAAAAGGGAGGTTCACAACTAGATTATATGATAATCCTAAAAACAATTTTTTAACTTTCTACGGCTAACCGTTTTTAATTTATGCGACATAGGTACGAACGTACGAACATACGAACGTACGTACAGACATCACGACGAAACTAGTCAAAATGGATATTTCCGTTGAAATCTGAAAACCGAAAATTTTCGCGATTACAATACTTCCTTTACTGCGTACAAGGAAGTAAAAAGAAAAAGTATTTTGTAAACCCTATGTTCGCGTAAACTTTAATAATAATAATTTCTCGAAACGGAGATATTCCTTGGCCCCCTCACTCTCACGATTTAACGGCTTGGGAGTTTATTTTTATGGCATATCTAAGTATTTGAAGCCGATCCTCCCAGAAGTATCTAATACCCCAAATGACTCATTCAGGGTGAGAATGAAGCAATACCCGCCAATATACTGCAACAGGTTGTGCAAAATATCCAGGTACGACTCCAGGAATGCATAAATCTTACCTTACACGGTCCATATTATTGAAGGCGCCCCTCACACGAGTCAATAATATTATGTCATTATTATATCAGCTATGATTGCAGCCTTAACCTGGAGGTATTGGTTTTTTTTTTTTTCTTGAACACAGTTGTTTGACTTTAGAGAAAAAATTTGAATAACGGGCATTTTGGGTTTTTTTCGTATTAAGATAAACATAAGTTTATTGGGAAAAAATAAATGATTGATTTTACACAAATATTATTCAATTTAAAACGAGATATTTTTATATTATAACATGGTTTTAATTTTTTTCCGGGTTATTGGATTATTAAAAAAGAAGCCCTTATAACCAGATCAAAAAACCGATTAACCGAAATAAAAAAATTAAAAAAATTCGACAATACCGACCGATTATTCACATCTCTATTTCCTGCCTGATATAATATTGCTCAATATACCCCTTACACGAGCAATAATATTGACACTCCTTCAATAGGATTGACATAGCTTCAATATAAATTAAATAAATTTGATTTCAACCAATTTTACTGGCGTCAATATTATTGTTACAATATATACAGGAGATAGAGGATATAGGTTTCAATGGAGGATATTTGGCGAGCATAGTGTTTAGAAAATAATTTTTTTTTTTGTATTTTACATTATTCTGCTTTATATTAATACATGAAAAAATAATAAAAAAATAATTCTTTAATTAATTAACTAATTTATAAACCTTCCCGTTTCATTGCCGGATCCTGTACCTAAAATTGATGTCATAGATATTGATATATGGAAATATATTGGAGTTGGAAATTATATCTGTCATTGAATTCTGTTTCTTAGAAATAGGTAGCATTAATGATTTTTTAGAAATTAATACCGGATTTTACTTTCCGAAACTTATAAGTTTAAATTTTGGAACTGCGATTGTGATAGTGTTTAACACAAATGACATATCAGGGATTGATGTAAAAATGGATCGTCCTGTATGTGCTTGATGTAAACAAAAAATGTAAACTAAGGTATATTTTGAGGACGTTTTTTAAACTTTAATCCCTGAAAATGTATATAAAAATAAAACTGTTAATGCTGCAGAAAATATATTTTTGTTCGAAAAATAAAGAAATCGCTTTTAACCGATTCAGATGAAACAAAATAAATCCCATGTTGACTGACTAAAAAGTGTAGTGGTAAAACTGAATATTAAATTATTTTTATATATTGAGATAAAAATACAATCATAACCCAAAATGTATTGTAATCATCAAAATACTTTCTTTAGAAAATTTTAGTTTTAAATGTTACTTTGAAAATATTTTATTATTAATTCATGTGATATTTTATGCAATTGTGGTGACTGGCAGGTGATTTTTTTTGTTTATTATTTATTTATATTATGATTTTTACATATTTCTGTTATAACCCTCTGATTTAATAATTATTTGGAAATGTGATCTGTGTAAAATAAATACTGTCTGTATCTTAGTTGTTAATTGTGAGTAATTTTCTTTTAACAACAATAGTAACACCGACGGGTTATGTGTTAAATCTAATTATAAATTTAATTTAGAAGTGTTTCCTGTGAAAAATAAATATTATTTCTTATTTGTTTATTGTGAGTTATTTTAACCACAGAATAATTTTTCAGTTTCGAAATAAAAATATTTGTTTCTTACATAATTCTCGATAGATTTATTACCATCTGTGAAACTATTGTAATGGCGAAATTCCAATTTCTTGTTTCTGATTAAAAATTTTCTAATTAAATATAAGAACGCCAAAAGTAAAAAATACCCCATCGTTCAGAAATGGCATTTGAAAGTATTAGTTCTTTTCGCCTAGGTTGAAAATAACTGAAAGAAATTTTTTACTGAACGATTAATTATAATAATTAAGTCTTCAGAAGTAATTAGTAAAACAACATTAAATCTAATATCGTTAGTTAATGTTATTTTATGGTTTCATGACATGTTGTTAATCAAAATATGCTACTAGAATTATTCATAATTTTTTCCATAAACATGATGGGAAGTCTGAAATACAATTCCTGGGATACATTTCCTACCACAACGCGATGTACCACAACACTCTGCTTTTTAAAAAATCTTTCGAGTAATATAACTGTCTATCCAGTTCCAAAAGAACCTTAAATAGATGTTTCTTATTTTTAATCAACATTTATAAATACGTATTAGTGAAATATTTGTACTTTGTGATTATTATTTCTTCCTTTTATTTTTTATAATTTTATAATATTAGAAGTTATTGTGGTTTTGTTAAAAGGCTTAAAAGTTACTTCATTATGATTTATTATAATTTCATTTTTTTTTTATTATTATTTATTAATTCATTTGTATTATTTATTTCATTCTAAGGCTCTAAAGCCTACTAGGTTGTTACAAAAGGCTTTATGCATGAACACAACCCTTAATTTCAACTCTCATTATTAATCCTAAATGGATGTTTTTGATCCTACTATTTATGCCAATGTTTACTTTGACTAATCCTTTAATTCCTTGTGACTTGAGTTAGCTTTTGGGGTCATTTACATCTTTAAAACCACGTGCAATTTCAGAAGAAACAATTGTGATTCGCAGTCTTTTGAGACATTACTGGAAATAAGGATTAAGCACAAAGGCAGCCGCCGAAGAAATTTGTGCCATAGAAGGAGAATCAATTATCCATCGAAATACTGCCACACTTTGGTTCAGACGTTTTAACAATGGGAATATGAGCCTTGCAGATGAACCCAGATCAGGTCGAGCTCATCGGTCGTTGATGATGACGTTCTTCGTGAATGTGTGACCCAGGACCCACATGCAACTACTCGTGATTTATCGGCCGTAGTAGGGGCATCTAATGCCACAGTGGTTCGTCATCTTAAAAACCTTGACCTACGGAATTCAAGACCAAGGTCCGACCCACATGACTTGACAGAGGTCCAAGCCCAGCAGCGAGTTTATATGAGCAAAATTTTGCTTCAACATCCGGAAGATGACAGATTCTGGAAAAAATTATCACGACGAAAAGTGGATATTTTTAAACCCTAGCAAACATAAGCAGTGGGAGAACTAGGTGAGTAGTTTACTACCAGTTAGTTTACTATACCTAGTTTACTACTGGAAGTAGTAAACTAGGTGAAGCTGCACAACCGGAGGTTCGCCAAGATCGATTTGGGAAAAAAGTGATGCTTTGTGTTTGGTGGAACTTCGAAGGCGTTTTGCATTTGAGATTGCTCTTGATGGCCGGGTAGTGGACTCAAAACTTTACTGTGAACACTGAGTTTATGCAGTTTTGAGTGCAAAGTGCCTCGCTTTGGTCAGCAGGAACCAAGCCATTTTGCAACATGACAATGCCCCTGCACATCGTTCTCGTTTGACCAAGGAAAAATTATTGGAACTGCAAGGAATAAACGTTTTGCCTCATCCTGCGTATAGTCCAGATATTGAACCATCAAATTATGGTTTGTTTAGATCAATGGCTAATTTTTTAGAAGACGGATCTTTGATAATTTCGAGGACGTAACAATTGGATGTGAAGAGTTCTTTGCCTAAAAACCAAAGGAGATGTACCGGCATCAAATCCAATTACTGGCAGAAAGATGGGTGAAAGTAGTTGAAAACAATGGATTTTACTTTGAAGAGTAGTATTCAATAATTTTTAAAATATGTAATCTGAAATAAAGCTATACTAATGTACAAGGACTTTTGTAACAATCTAGTACCTATTACTACCTGTGTTATTATTGAAAGGGACATGACCCGGAACAAATAAAGAATTTTTTATTATCATTAAATTGTTACTAATATACACTCCTATTTAATTTATCAGCCCCCGATACTGACATTGAGTTACAATAAACAGCCAATATCTATTGACCTATATTTATGTATAGTTAGAAACGGATAGACTATATAAATTACTATAGAGTTTATGATTTTCTAGTATTTTCAGTTTCTGAAAGCTGTGGGAAAACTCTAGTGGCTTATTTACAAGCTTTATCAGATACAGCCTGGTAAAGTAAAATATCATCACAATTTTGAATCTTTCGATTTGTATGACTATTAGTTATTATTATCATGAACTAGTGGCGGGTCAAAATGCCTGCTTGTTTTAAGTTTGTTTTCAAGTCTCTTTGACTGTAAACCCGAATAATATGTAATTCTATTATCACCATGGCTGAATAATCCGTAAGCGCACAGTGCATCGAGTATAGCCGTTTGATAAAAAAAAAATCAATTGATTGTGGATTCTTATAGGAAATACAATCCTAATTTTGAATATACTCTGTATCAAGGGCCAAAAATGACTATGAAAAAAACCATATAAAAATGAAAGTCGCACGCAGATGCAACCAAACTATATTGCAAATTAAAGCTAATTCACAAAGAAAAAAGAATATGCAAAAAGTACTAAATTATATTCGACGATTTTTATAAAAGCTTCTTCAAAGTTAGAGCTTTAAATAAAATTGATTGATCACCCTTTAGAGGAGTGAAATGTATGTTCTCTAACGATTGGAACTTCCTCATAAAAATGTACTATTTTAAATTACATACCTTAGCCAATAAATTTCTATGGTTACCGATGTTTTTTCCTAAGAGAAGAGATGCACTAGGAACGAGAAATAAATTGTAACTGATGAAGCGATTACCTAAAAAGAAATTCATTTTTAAGTTTGGCAATGGTAGAAATAAATGGTCTCAGGATTAGTTTAAAATACCCAGTAGTAGAAAACTCTTTAGAAAATATTTTGTGCACTAACGATGCACTGTGAAACGTCTCTTGGCTTTCTCAAGCAACTAAATCACCAAGTGCCTCCCTGTTTATGGTTGGGTTATTAGCTACCAACCAAAAAGATGGTATCTTTGTCGATGTCCGTGCAAACTCTCTATAAATTGAAAGTGTATGCATTCTTGCGCCTTGCTCTAAGTCTGCATAATTTGATTAATGTTGGCAGCTATTACCACTTGAGCAATTACTGTAGAAATGAGGATATGGAGTTAGTTAATAATTGACTGTAAGGTCAGCCATTACATTGTAAAAAGTTAATGTCAACTACGTGTTAAATATCTAAACAAAGTAGTTAAATTCTCTCTTGTTTTGGCTTTGTAGGGAGCTTAGAGACGAATCGAACTCTTGTTAATTAAATTATAACGAATTAAATTAAAGAAATCAATATCGATATCTAAGTATAATTGCTACTAATCAGCGTTAGTTATCATTAATATATAATCAGATAATGAACCACTGTTCCCTCAAAGTTTTCCTGCCCTAAAATCGTTAAAATTTAATTGGAAATCGAAGCACAAGTGGCAATTATTTCATAAACGTATCTCGTCTGTGTGTTCATTCCATAATTAAATATCTAAGAAACGTGTCTACCATATCTGAAGAGTTGAATACTTAATTATACAGGAAGAATACATTTATTTTAAATTCCAAATATGACGAAATTATTTGCTAGATAAATAAATCTCAATCAAATTCAGACAGGCAAATGAAAATTATAAGATATATAACTAAGATATATACAACAGTCATCGTCTCTCATTCATAATTAAAAAACCGTTAGTGTGTATTGATTGTTACTCATTAATAGCTCGTTGAAACTGAAAAGACACAATCACACCTAGCTGAGGACACCGGACATTTTTGTTCGGGATACCAACAATTTGAAAAAAAGTACAGGGAGCATATTGAATTTTAAAATTTAATTAAGAAAGCAGAATTAAGCAGCTGAATCACATTACTTATTCATTTATTTAATGTTTATTTTTTGTGTGATAAGCTAGCTGCATATACATTACATTGAACAATGCCATTTATATATATATATATATATATATATATATATATATATATATATATATACACATACAAATAAATGACAGATATGTTTCATGAGAAAAATAACTGTTAGTTTGTTATCAAAAGTATTACTGATTAAAAATATTAGTCATTAATTTTTAATTTTTTATGAATAAAATATAATCATAAGTCAGTTATATATTTTTAAAAGAATCAAAGACAATCAAAAAATCTTATAATAAAAATACAGGGAGCATATTGATTTTTAAAATATTTGTAAAATAGCAGAGTTAAGCAGCTGAATAACATAATGTATTTATTAATTTTATTTTTGTTTTTTGAGTAAAAAACTAGATGTGTATACATCGCATTGCACTGATTAAACAATATTAAAGTTATTATTGCTGCCAAAAATAAATTGGAGTGGGTAAAAAAAATGACCGTTTCACGGGTTAAAATGATTTTTTTTTTCTTACATCTCTGTTAATTCTATTGTTGTTGTTATTGGTATCTTTTTAATCCTAATACTATACTGAATCATCTAGTATACATATTGTCTCTCTGTGAGGCTCAGCACTTGTTCGGTATTATTTCAATCAAAGTGATGTTAAGGTGTGAAATTCAAGTAATTCTGCAACATTACCGGGCTCAGGGCGACCATCTATTGTGGACAGCGAGGCTCTACCACAAAACGTACCCTGCAGCTATTCTCAGAACTTGGTTTGTCACAGTCAAGTGTGAATCTTCACTAATAAGGTAAAGAGAAGTGAGCATGTAGAGAAGTTTAGAACCTTGCAGCTTGCTAAACGTTGTCTGGAAATATGCCACCAAAAACTTGCTGTAATGGATGCTATCGAACTTCTACCTCACCCATCCTATAGCCCTGATCTTGCGCCTTCGGACTTTTGTCTTTTCCGAGCAAACTTTCTTAAGGGGAAACATTTCAAATATTAGAGAAGATAAAAATTGGAGTAGAAGACTTTTTCCAGTCGAAACCCAAAGAGTGGTACCAGCAGGGAATCGAACAGCTGGCTTCTAGATGGCAACTAATCATAGAAGAAATTTTATGTAGGAAAAAAAAATATATATATATATATATATATATATATATATATATATATATATAAATGAAAGATATGTTTCATTAAAAAAAATAAATGTTATTTTTTTTATCTACATTATCACTGATCAAAAATATTATTTATTACTTTTTAATATTATGCGAAAATTATTTTTTTTTAAATATCATTATTTTTTAAAAAATAAATTGAATCGAAATAAATAAATACTTGCATTCCGAATGTTTATTGAAATTTTTAATTGAAATGGTTCAATGACTCATGACCTAATGTTCATTTTTATTATTTTTTGCTCTGATATTAATCTGATTGTGTTGACATTATATATTTATATATTTTTTTTAATTTATTATTTTTAGCAAAATTTTAGTTTTGGAAAACATTTTTTTTTTTTTACCAATTAATTCAATCTTTCTTATGAAATATCAAAATAATAGGGTATTTATCTTTAAAAAATTTAATTTTTTTTTTTTTATATCTTTAACCTATTTTGTTGCGAACGGCACCTAATACTGAAATCAAATAAATAAATATCTTTGAGAAAAAATTGTCACTAGTAAGATTTATTGATGACAATTTTTTTTCACTTTAAAATTACAGTAATTTTAATTTTTATCAAAGATATTTGGTAAAAATTAAAATTATTAAGTTTATTTCCGAAAAAAATAAATTAAATTATTGATCCCAATCCTTTTAGAAAAATGATTTCAAACCTTGAAAAAAATATCTTAAAAAGATAACAAAACATCGTATTTATACCTATTATGTCTCTGAATAAGCCGATATCATTCTCTCTTACTCTCTCTCTCTGTCTCTCTCTCTCACCCTCTCTCTCTCTCTCTCTCTCTCTATATATATATATATATATATATATATATATATATATATATATATATATATATGTGTGTGTATATATTATCAATAGAAAGAGTAGTAAAGGATTATAGTAGATAAAGTATTCATTGATCTTAGGATGGAAATATTCGTCAATGGAACAAGGTCCCTAGTTCATTATCGATGAGTGACTTTGCCATTCCACGGAAATAGAAAAAGTCTTCATTCCCCTCAATATCATTTCTATTTCAAGTTTAATTTAATAATGGAACGGTATGGAATTGCGTGTATGTTTAGTTACCAGGTCCTGCCAGTTCTGAAATATATATATTAATACAGTTACATATTCTGGATCATTTGAATTTCTTCAGATATTTTCGGAAGTAATAAATGATTTCTGATTGATAAGACTCGAAAGAAACACGTGAAATATAAGACACTTAGAAAAGGAATTTGATTTAATTTTTTTTTATTTATTAATAAAAATAAAAATCTGGTGTGGTGCGCGCAGCACAAAACTTTCACTAACTACTGAAAATAAATTTTAAAAGTTTCGATTTAATTTCCATGGAAGCATTAATTTACATTAAATAATATAAAATTAGAAATTATTAACTACAAAAATCACTCAACTTTATGCGTTTTTCATCACTTTCAATTACCTTCTACGACTTTAGTTATTTGATATTAAACTTTCAAAAATCATTAGTTATATTATATACCTATATCACTACTCTAATTTCCGAAAATTGTTATCAACCTAGGACTTTTTTTTTTCTCCTTTAGTTAATTATCAAATTCTTTCATAGTTTATATTTATGGAACAAATGTTTGACCGTTGTTCGTCAAAAACCGTTGTTTGTTGACCTTTACATATAGGGTAGCATGGTTCGCACAAACTGTTGTTCTCATGTGTATGGAGGTTGGCGAACCGAACCTGCGCTTTCCTATTGGATGACGAACCGTTGTTCGCCAGCCTCCTGCTCATGTGTGCAACTTGGTTCGTTGACGAACCGATGTTCCCATGTGTGTCGGCCGCTTTAGGTTTAGTAGTGCATGGTAAGGAATTATCATTTTTTGCCCAACGGTTATACAAGGAGGTGATGTCGGAATTCACACTCAACTGCCCTCAATCACCCGATTCAACGAAGGGCCAGGTATCCCCACTCTCCACATCAGATAAATAAAAAAAGCCTTCTTAATATCCCTCATTAATTTATGAACGCAAATTATTTTAAGCAGCTCCGGACAGACGATTTTCTTTATGCTCAACCCCACTTATGAAAAAGGGGCTCTAAAATGGTTGGTTACGTTCTCAATATAGAGAGTATACAGTCTCCTATCTTAGACGCTGAGGAGCGAAAAAGGTGGCCACACTTTTCCGTTACCTATAAAACTATTAAATTTGATCTTTAGGGTGGCCTTCATCTTGTTCTGCTTAAATCTAGTTGAAGAAATTTAATGAGTCTAATCTACATTACATGTCTGTTTACAAGTAGTGCTATAATAACATAAAAGTATCCTAATATAAAAAAAAAAAAAAAATCATAAATAAGGAATTCCTGGATGCTAAAAAAATCGTAATTTATTCGAAACTATGCACATTGTATTTACAAGTTCTGTGAAGTTGTAAGATGCTGTAAGATTGTAAAAACCATCAATATGTTCTTTTAATTTTTCTCTTTTAAAATATCAATGTTGACTGAATTTTTAATTAGTTTTTAATTACTAAACTCACATTTGTTTTTATTTATTAAAGCCACATTTCTCAACAGCCAAACTTTGAAAATCAGTTGTACATCTCACGAGAGTGATGATGGCCTAAAACTTAGACCGAAACGTTGGCACACAATAAAATAAATTACACTTATTATTGTGTTCTTCATTCATCTTGAAAATTTGTGAAAACATTTAATTTTAATTCTTTTTATTATTTTTTTTTAAAATATAAAACTTAAAATTTTAAAAAAGAAGTGGCTAAATATTAAAAAGGTAATCGATTTCTGCTTTACTCTGCTGCACGAAAATACTTATGCTCAAAATACATTTTTACGAAGCCCATTGATTTTACTAAAATAGCAGTGTTACGAAACAAAGAATTAATCCATTAGTCTATATCGTTTCTGACTTTTTTTTGTTGTTGACATTTTAGATGTCCCAGAATCCTCTTGGAACTTGGGCCAAGATGTATGTACAAAACATTTCATATAAATACTGTAAAATTTGATAACCATTTCTTTATTATTTTATTTTACAAAATATTCTGTATTTTAACTATTAATCAATTTACTGATATTGATTAAATGAGTCGGTTAGAGTGGATTTTTTATTATTTTAAAAATTAGGACAAACGAGTTTCACAAGTGCGGTTTGGACAACACTTATACGATTGTCTAGAATGAGAAACATGTATGCCCTTAATACAGCTATATATCCAAATTTTAAAATTTATTGGACATATTTCCAACGATGTACTGAGAATGACAATGGCGTAAGTCACAAAACTTTTTTTTTTGATGAGTTAACTTTCTGACTGTTTTGTTGTAAACCATAAATTTACCGTAATTAATTAATCATAAATTTTAAAAAAGGACAACTATGAATCGCAAAAACAATTGTATCAATAAAATTCTAACAAATTTTATAGAATTACATCATAAAAAACACAATGTGACTTTTCGGCCTTTTGATTTTTGGCCATTTTCAAACTTTTTTTATGTGTGAACACCATAGTCCACAAATGAATTAATACAAATCTTGGATGTATCCGTTAAACATTTAAAATTTTCCTCAAAAAGTAAACTCAAAATACACATTCTGAAATAGTATCATAATAGTTCGGATACAGAATTAACTATTAAGATTAAACAAAACTAAGATATATGCTGTATATAAGATTGCATTTTATTTTATAATGTAATGTAATAAAATATGTTAGAATTTTAGTAATTAAATTGTTTTTGGGGATTTGTAGTGGTCCTTTTTTTAACTATGATTGATTAATAATTGGAAATATTTTAACGTTCTTTTTTTATAAAAGTGAACAACCTGATAAAATATGTAAATAACATAAATTTACTTGTAAGCATTTTTGCTAAAATATTAGTCAAATATTTCTAATAGGCGCGCAATATCTCAAAATTGTCTTGTCCAATTAGTTTTGTTATACTATATTCTCTTTCCTATTTTTTTATTTGTTTTCACAATAAACTCAAAAATGTGGAACGCAACATCGCTTTGAAAAAGACAATGGTAACCGAAGGTCTATTTTCAGTATGATTTAATTTTTGATTTCTTGTTTGATTCTGCAAGTTGAAGTCTATTTGGCACAGTACATATTAGAAATATCATTTTTTTTAGACGAAAATTTGCTTTTTCTGATTATAACAGGGGTATTTTCATTTTTTTATTGCAGATTTACCTCTAATCAAATTTCAATTTTATGGGTTGGTTTTCAAATTGTATAATCGATATTATAAACACAAATATAAATTTGACGTTACTTAAAGGTAAAGTTTATGCAACATGTTTTCGCAAACGCTAACAGAAGTAATCATTAATAAACATCACTTGCCACACAAGAAAAATCTTCATTCGTACTCATATATATATATTTAAAATACAGAAGGGATTGTCAATTTAGAAAATTATGATTAATTTGTTTACTTCTTTTTAATGTCAAAATTTTATCTACTAATTGATAATCTGTAATAAATTTAATATCGAACAGAAAAGCAAAAGTAGTAAATGTTATATGAAACATTTAACCTGCTTATTATAATTCAAATTGAGATAATCTCAAATGTTTACGTATTACACCACATGTTGTAATATAATACTCGATAAACCATGATTTAAAATCTTAAAAAATTCTTAGTTTTGAAAATGTTAAATATTATATATATCTGGTTACGAAAAGAATATCTTTAACTTTATCACTACTTAACTATTTAAATCCTAATAAAGACGTTCCTAATAAATAATACATTTAACTTACTATCGTGCCTGTCTTGTAAATAAATTAGTTATTTCTTTAGAATGTTCTTCATTCGTGCTCATGCATAAAAATGGTTGATAAATCCTACGAGCCATTAGAAATTTAGTATTCTCCGAAACATCATGACTTGGTAATAACTAGACGGCTGTGCACGGAAGCTTAGTCAACGCAAAACCAAGTATTCTACATTAAGCAACCAAACACTATGTCAGTTGGATAAAACATTTAACATTTAGCCTTCGAATATTGTAAATGTTGCTGAAGTCAAATTAAAAAAATAAATAAAATAAGCAAAGAAACTTCAACAATGACCTCTCCACCCACCATCAACTCCTTGGAAAATAAAATAATTTTCTTTTAGTTAGTGAAATTAACAATTGCGATATATTATTGATAATTATATGAATATATTAGTGTGTGTGTGTATATATATATATATATATATATATATATATATATATATATATATTATTCATTTTAAATTTTGTAAACCTATTGCATTCCTGATTGCTGGCAATGAAAACTAGTCGATAATTTTAGTCCGAGGATTTTGAAAATGACACTATTAGGAATTATATTTACTGACATAAATAAGTTGTAAATACTTGGACACACATAGCAATGCAAAAAAAAAAAAAAAAATAAAATAAAAAAATGACGAATCGACATAAGTAAAATTAATCTAATAAAACCGATAATACCAAAAGTTCAGAACTGCACTAAGGTAGATTTACTGTATGATTAGTTAAAAGTTGAATACACCATTGGCTAACAAGACAATTAATTTGTATTACATTAATTAATTAATTATACTTTACAGAAGGAAAAGTAATATTTCAAGAATTATGTATCTTCGAAACAGTAATAATATTATTTAGGTATACTAAGTAAAATTCATATTTAAAATTTTGAGACCTCTGATGTTCTCTAGTATGTTGAAGAAAAACAAAATTCTGAAAGGTTTTCAGGTTAAAAGTAAAAATGTGTAATCCTTGTAGCAAACGAAAAATTAAAATTTTATCGTAATCTGAAAAAAGTACTATATTTGATTAAGATGACGATATTCCAAAAGCATTATCATTTTATACAAAAAAATGATTGCTATTATTTTTAATTATAACATAATATTATTTTGTTACACAATATTACAACAATATTTTTATATACTATGGTTATTAATATTGTCCATTATCAATCTTCCGCAAATATGTAAAGAATAAAGATATGCATTTTTATTTGTGCATAATATCTTATATATATATATATATATATATATATATATATATATATATATATATCTGTGTGTGTGTGTGTGTGTGTGTGTGTGTGTGTGTGTGTGTGTGTGTGTTACTAATTTTAATATTTTAATTTCTTGTCTTGTTTTTTTGTATTCTATTTTATAATTTAATTAGGTATCTGTTATGAAGCCAAACAATACTTGCATTATACTTTTGTATTATTCATAGGAGACTAGGCGTCCCAGAAAAAAACAAAAAAACTTAATTTGATTTCACAATAAAAACCTTCAAGAGTCAATTTTTTTTTTCTATATATAACGAACTCTATACAATACTCTGTACACAATATACAGTACTAGCATTATTCGAAAATTTCACTTTATATTAAAACTCATTTTTGCTTGATATCCAATTAAACTATTAGAGATGTTGATTTACAATGATGCATACTTCAGTTAAGTTAGTATTTAATTAGATAAATAAACCATTTGGAAATCATTATTTACTTGAAAATACATATATATATATATATATATATATATATATATATATATATATATATATATATATTAGACTTATAAATGACCTTAATTAGATTGCAAAAAAACAAAAAAAAAAATCAACTAGGTAATATTTTATTTTGTGTTTGATATTAAGGTATTTATTTCTATCAATTGAAAATATTGCATGCGCTGAATAATCGTTTATAGGGTTTTTTCATAGTATACATATATATGTACATTAGTGTTTCTAACCATTTTCGTAACCATTCGGTGATGCAGTAAGACACGAAGAAAACTAATTTTTAGGAAAATAAATTCAAAAAATGTGGTTAATTTTTATGAAACTAATTATATAATCAATAAAATAATAAATTAGAATGGTATTTATGCTGATGGGAATGATTGACAGCTGAACCAACATAATTGTTTCGACGAACAACTGCGACTAGTAGAGAAAACCACCCCCCTCTCAACTACCCATGACCAATTCATGAGGGATAAAAATTGTATAACCTCGAGCCCGAGGTGGATTTTAAATTCAGTAGTCACCGAGTCAGTCAGGAGGGATGTAATTCGCTGAGTAATTCACTCAAACGAATTTACGTTGTTGGAATTTTTTTTTTTTTTTTTTAAGCATTCATTTTGGTGTATTTTCAACTAGACTGTATACAGGGTGTCCCATTTCTTCCTTACAAGCAATTAAATTGTATAGCTAAAGGCGCCTAAGAATGTCTACATTTTTGAAAAAATCGTTCGTTTTTAGGATATCCTGGAGATGCTTGAACTTTTGAGAAATTATTACAAATAAAATTATGAACAATATTGCATTTTGAAAGTCGAGATCCAAAAAATCTACTAAGTAGACATTTAATGATAGATAGACATTGAGTCAGTGTCATCTGAAATAGAAAGGCTTTTAATTTACCATATAAATAATATTTGGCCAGTTAGAAGAATCATTGCTTTAGAAAGTCACTTTGACAAAATGACAATTTCAAAATAGAGTATTTGTTTTATGAACTTTTTATTAAAGGGCATTAATAGGAAAGATTTAAATCATAAACCAAAGTATATTATTATCAATAAAAAAGATCCAATTTGATAATTTAAAATCTGTGAAATTTAAAATGTTAATGCCTACAACAAAGTATTAATACCTAACCTAATACTGAACACACCCGAATTATTACTAAAATAATATAATTTAATATAAGTTGAGCAAAACTAAGAGGTCTCTTAATAATATTACGTGGTTTGGTTTTAATAAAAAGTTTCTATACAATAATAACTCACTTTACATTAATATAAATTTTTTAAATTATTATTTTTAATATTTGGAAATTTGTGACAGGAAGATAGAAAAAGGAAGATAACATAAAAGTATCAACCGTATATTAATATAAACAAAAATAATTAAATTTGTTTTTGTAAGTAAAATTTATATAAAAGTAATAAAATTTTGGAGCAAATGAATCATAAAATGTAATAAAAAAAAGAATAAATAAAAAAAGAAAAAGGTTCGTTGTTTGTTATAATCCAGGAGTTTAGTTCTAGCATTTCCTTGTTCTTCCGGATGTCGTAGCTGCAATAAATTTTCCTTTCTTTGTTATCTATCGACACTAATACTATATATAAATCCTACAAAAAAAATATATAAAAATAAAAAACAAAACCACTAAAGTAATACCTTAGTGATATCCCCTACCATAAATATTTAATCAATTTTAACCGAATTGTAGTACATTTTATAAATTAACTGTTTTAAAAAATATATATTATGTTTTTCTGTTTAGTTATATTTTAATTTGTTTGCGAATATATTTGTTATTTTAAAACATATTTTTTGTTGTAGTATTTTATTTTTTAGACAATTTATGTTTCATTATTGTTATAGGCTACCACCGTTGCTTTATTATTTTTTTCTTTATTACAAGTTGGAACGAAGAGAGAGGGGAAAGAACATAAAGAAATAGAAAAAAGGAAATAAGAAGAAAACTACAGAAAAAAATGAAAATTAATATTTAACAGAATAAATAAATAAAAATGTATGGTTATTACTAATTGATAGTTGATATGTCATTATTGTTATGCCAGTTACTGCTTGATTGGCATTATTGTATATTTTAGCAGCTCAATAGATTTGAGCAGCTTCAATAGTAAACATAATAATTCTCCCTATTGTTCAATAGATGAATGCTGGTCTACCAAGAACAACATTTAAAAAAAAAAAAAGCATCTGTTCAATGTAATTTCAATGCTATACTTTTATTCAAAGTAAATAAGCCATTCGTTCAATACTATCTTTTCTATAAAACCTCTATCTGAACTGATCGTTCTAAAAACATAATAATGCTAAATTTAAAAATATGCTAATTTTTCTCATAAATAATTTTCTTTTTTGTTTTGTTTCTAGATATGAAATTTATTTATTGCTCAGCTAATTATTTACTTATATCTAACTGTTTATATACTGTTTATGGATTCAATTATTTGTAAAATTTTGCCTAGAAGAAAATGTCTTCATGAATTACGACCGGTAATAAAAAAACATTCTTAATTTATAATATAGTCATTTATTGTAGATTATTTGATATTTGATTCAGTTTGTTGTCATGCAGTTTGTGCTTTTAATATCCTGTGAAACAAAAAAGTTTAATAAATAATATTTCAAAACTGAATATTAAAAAAAAAATCAATAGTCTACGTGATAATAATCTTAGTGAAATAATTTAAAAATTGAAATGAGCTAGTAACTCTTGCAGTTGATAAAATTTCTAATGATCAATTAAATTTTTACCAAGTTATAGTGATTAATAACATAATAAATACTTAAACACATAAAAATAATAACTGTTGAATGTAAATATACAAAAAATATAAATAAGTTACAAATACTTTTAAGAATTTTGACAAAAGCATTCTATTTTACACTGGAAAATAATGAGTTTTGACAATTTAAAAATATTTCCTTCTTATGATATACATATATATTTTTATTATATTTCATTTTTTTCTTTAAAAACGCATATAATAGGCTCAGTTAAAATATGTTTTTATCAGATGCCTGCATATGATAATAAAGTAATATAAATATAAAATTCATAATTTGTTAGAAAATTTAAAAATATCAAAGTAAAGCGTTTTATGAGGAATAACCTATAAAAACGTGTTTAATGAGCTGACTGTTAAGACATGTCTTTACTTGGTCAACCAAAAATTATATATTATTTATATTTTATACATTTAATGAACATGAATAGTAATAATTAATCAGGGATAAAGAAGTGTCAGATGTGGAATTCTTTAGGCTATAATTGAATATTTCACTAATGAAACTTTTAAGTGATTATCGTTCTGTACAAATTTTAAAATTTATTTTAAAAATATTAATAACATTAATAAGCAAACTTAATTAAGCATTAAGAGCTGAATAATACAATAGTTATTGTTTCTCAGCTCTCCATACTTATCTTCATACTACATATACTCTGTATACTTGCTCTAAGAAAGATAAAGTAAACCTTTGTATAAATATACCTTCTTACAAAAAAATAAATTTATATAAACTTTGATATAATAATTGATTATATGATATAATAAACTGATAATAACTAGGAATGGAATTTGTGGAGAGGAAACGAACTACGAACCACCTTTCTGTAGGCCTTCAATAAAATAGGCTTGTAATATGTTGTAAGGTCGAAACAAGGGACTCCATGGCAGGTCTCCTTCTCGCCCGAGATTTGAGCGGTGGTGGCAGATAAGAAATTGTAACGGTTCTATTTCGTCAATCAAAGCGCATGTTCTTTAACCCTACCTCTTCTATTTACTATCTCCAGTCCGCCACCGGCTACATCCCTGTCAACACCAATTTGTCACATTTTTTTTTTTTTTTTTTCAAATCATTATAAGTAGCTTATCAAGAACGTATAAACATCGACAAATTAATGTCCAGGTCGAGACATGCAACTTTTATTATAAGCTAACAATTAACTGCCAATATACTACTGCTCCATTCCGCCCTGGACGATTTCAATATAAAAAAAAAGCTCATGAACTATTTTACTGTGTGATAACAGTTCTCAGTAATGAAGGTAAAATATAAATAAAATAAAATCAGTATTCGACTATATTTTCCTCACATGAAATAAATGAATGTTACATGTTTTGTTTCTCCTGCAAAGAAGATCTCAGTTAGGAGTTTTATGGAGAAAATTCGAAATATAAATTTATAATTTGGAAATGTCTTCAGTGAAACATAACGTAAAAAAAAAAAACAGAGTCAAGAAGCAGCTAGAAGTAATTTACAGATGCTTTAGTTAACAACAAAAATCTGCATATCTTCAACCTGTAATGAGTCGACATCAATCATACGCCACAATACAAACAGCATATATGTTTTAAATTCTAGTTATAAATGAAACAAGCTATTAACAAGTCATCTACCTTATTTTAACATCCGATATTCGAGTTATGGAATTTGAGTAACACGAAATATTTTTATCAAAGTGGCATTTGTTTGTTTATGGCAGGTACGATGTCCGGTATCACGTGAAACGGAAACAGCACCATGAAACAGGACTATCATTTAAAAATAAAAATAAAATAAACAAAAACAAAGGAGCGTTTTCGACGAAACCTCCTTACGCGAAGTAACAGCGACAAATGAAAGTTTCACCTACAAGGAAAGAAATGGAAAGTGGAGGAGGGGGGAAAGCATATTGTGGACGGGGACGTTGACGCCCTTGAGTTGAAAGTGAATTTAAACTATCGATCAGGTTGTTGACTCACCTCGTGTTGTGTGCATGGTGCGGGCCGAGGAGCAAGGATGAGAGGGAGCCTGTAGCCAGCGTTCACAACACACACAACTGAAATCCACAAAACAAAGTATCGATTGATGTGTGACGTCAAGGGAGGTAGGGGACACTTGATACGGCCGGGGAGGGGTGGAAGTGCAAACACGATATGAAATTCAATTTTATTACTTTTCTCTAGCTGCCCTCCCTCCGCCCCTCCCCTCCCCACTGAGACTGCGCACTAGCCTCGCCACCCCCTACCCCCTCTCCTATCTGATTTATGCAGATTAACCGATCTTTGATGGAAGCGGTCGAGGCGGCGTTAATCAGGAACCGCTAATGAGCCACCGACGACACGATAATAAAATCGCGACTGTGGCATCTTATCGATCCCTCCCAACACAGCCTCGTCCGAAATCTCTACCTCACGTTTCTTCTTTGTCCCTTTCCCGTCTTTCCCCTTTCTCTTCCCTACCTCCTTTCAAATCCGTCTTTATCCTCTGACAATATCGGACTGAATGAAAAAAAATCTCATATTACACTTTTATATATGCCACGAATAAAGAGTATTTTTCAGGAATAAAAAAAAAAGTACGTATGTTCACACATATATCTAATAAGAAGAGTGGCCGTGCTTTATTAGTCAAAATCTTCCTTCAATGAGTGAACAACTAGAAACGAAGAAACCTAATAATTATATAACAATGAAGCATTATATATTTTATAAATGTCAAAGCAAAAAACATATTATTAACCTGTTCTGATGTAATAGTACTATAAGAAGTAATTGTTATCTATTAATCATTACCTAAATCAAAGCCTCCATAGTCATTCTATGAGCCCATGACTTTAGGTACGACCATTGGTCCTCTTCTCGAAGATTTTTCCCGAAAGGTCAAAATTATTTATAGCCGCGTATAATTTTTAGATAAATACAGCTTTGAATTTAAACAGGAGTATAATTTAATGAATTAATAACAAATGTAATCATCAAATCGACATTTGCAATTATTTACATTTATGGTTTAAATTACTTATTTTTGTGATCGAAGAAGGATTTGATTTTTTCTTAGTTTCTCTTGTTAGTCTTGGTAAAGAATGTCCGCGAAGCATCTTCAATATATGGAATAGAATTGATTTTTATTATCAACGTTTTTAGTTGTTACATTATTGTACATTAATTATTGTTTTAATTCAGTATGCCAGGGATTCCCAGGCTTAATGTCACTGCGTTGCACATTCACTTTCCAGATAACTGGGCGTAGTACTATCTGATCTTATAATATTTGTATTATAGATTTGTCTTCATAAAAAAATAGTAATTGATATTCAAAAGTTTACATTAGAAAACAAAACAATTTGTGCATTACGCTAAATTTGCGTAAGAAAAATATAAATTGAAAAATAAGTTCAATAATCAAAAGTTTATCAATATTAACATATACTTAACAACGATTCACATAGCAAAATCAAAAATTCTTCAAATAGAAGTGTATCCATCAAAAGTAAAAAAACAAAATGGACATAGTGAAGCATCAATATATTTCAGTTAGAAGCGTGTTGTTTATTTACAACCAAAGCATCAATGTTAGGCTTGATGGAGCTCAACTTGATTTTTAAGCCCTCTTCAAAACTCAGTACATTCGCCTTTGCTACGGTAACCGTCCTGAATAATTTTCATGAATTGTAGATCGTGTTTATTCATCTTATAATTGGTACATTCAATAATAATTTTTGAACGTGCTGAAAAGATGATTTTATCCATGACTGGGAACCCCCAGAAAATGAAAGAACCTTACAAATTATATCACGTAATTTCACCGCCAAACATTGAAGCATGTTATGTTCTATATATCCCAAAGCAAAAAACATTTTATATAACTGTTCAGGTCTAATAATGTAAAAAAAAAAAATAAAATGGTCATCTAATCGTATAAAGCCTATAGCCTAAAAATCACCACCTGCATAATCACTCTCCATGAACTAGTAAATTATTTGTAAATTTGTATTCCTGTTAATAATTAAACGTTTAAATTAGGCAAGACAGAACAAAATTATACACAGCCAATTTGTTATACAGGAATAAAAACCTTTTGCAATGCTGTATTTTCCCTACTTTGAGTAGAAATTAATTTCTGCTTAATAAGTAGGGCCGCTGAAATTTTAAAAGTTTCCATTGAAATTCCATTTAGTTTCCATAGAAACATTAATTTTCATTAAATAATATAAAATTAGAAATTATTAACTACAGCGATCACTTTCGTTTATGTTTTTCGTCTACATAGGATCCTATAACTTTATATGATAAATATTATTTTTTCAAAAATCTTTAGCTTTTCAAAGGTATATTATACATCTATATTACTACTCTTAATATCCGGAAAATTTTTTCAACCTGGAAAAATATTTCTTCTTCAGTTAATTATGAAATTCTTTCAATTAATTTATGTGTATTCATTTTGCATTACTACTTATAATAAGAAAAGGTTAATTATATCAAATAAACAAAATTAAAGGTACATTAAAGGAAGCCATTTTGAAAATTCGGAATTAAAGCCCTGTCAGATTATTTCAATGAGGATGAGACCTAGCTCATAATAAAGACTATTT
The DNA here is from genome assembly GCA_948150685.1 of Rhaphigaster nebulosa. NCBI lineage: Eukaryota > Metazoa > Arthropoda > Insecta > Hemiptera > Pentatomidae > Rhaphigaster > Rhaphigaster nebulosa. The sequence goes on along the minus strand of OX411307.1, from coordinate 100,410,057 downwards.
AATTCTACATTGATATAAGGAGTTTAGTCAAAATCGCTTGAGTCATTTTCGAGAAAATTGTAAAAATGTTTACAACCGATGTTATAAAGTTGTCTTCAGATAAGTCGATTTTAGCGAAAAAGTTGCGGTAACATCCCATGAATATACCATTCTTAAATACGTAATTTCAATATAGAATTAGAATTATAGATATAATTCACATCGTTGAATGCAATATTGAACTATATGCATTTTCGGTATTTAGTTTTGTCAAATATATTTATTTTAAAACAATGTTAAATAAATATGTTTTGTTTTATATTTAAATTTAAATCACCCTTACTGAAAGTTGCTGTTTGTACCTAGTACGTTCTATTTGAGGCTTGCTATATTTGATTTTTTTTTTCAAAAGGTCTATTTAGTGTAATGAGAAAAATGAGCTTTGTAAAAAAAGATGTATAAAATATTAATAATTTTGGACTGGAATTACCCGCTGCTTATGACGCACCAGTTATGCCTGAAAAAGATCTTTAAGACTTGCTTTCATAGAAGATTTCTCTGGCATAAATGAACTAATCAGGAATAAAATGCTTGCGCTTAGCATTTTAATATGCTAAAAATCATTAAGATACTTCCCGTAAACCTGATGGATAGGCAGAATAAACAGATACCGCAGAGCTACAAGGAGTAAATTGGAAAACAATAGACAGAGGTGGAGAAGGCTGGGTAGAAAAGATCTACAAGGTCGGTAGAGCCAACGGGAAAATAAGAAAAAATCTATAGTTACTTCTAAATAGTTTCCATTTTCCTTGAAAAATAATTTTTTAAGGTACTATAACAAAAATAATTCTTGTGAATAATTACACTTTTTTCAAAACCTGTTTAATAATAATCCGATCTAGTATCAAATGATTCTAAAGGTTCAATTTTATATTTTTAAAAAATAATTAAACTGTGAAACATTAATTATTAAGTATGAACTATAATTAATACAGTATATTAAATTGTACAGTATATTTCTCAGGATGAAAATAGTTCGTTTGAAGCTGTGGATTAAAAAAAAAAAATTAAAATTCGAGATACGTAAGTATTGTAGAAGGTTTGATAAAACAAAAAATAAAATCGCAAATTTACTTAGTAAAATAAAAAAGTGACCGGAAAAGAAAAAAAAAAAAAAAAAAAACGAAACGGAAAAAGAATTCTACTGGATCTGAAAGGGAGAGAGTGGAACGTGAAGGTTGCTGGAATAAACTCCAGATATCCACAAAAATCAATAATTTACAGATAACAACTACAGATGACGTAGCCCCAAAGCTTTACTGGACAGAGGGAGGGACACTACGCCCCTAAGGCCTTTGCGTCGAATCTTCACCATCGAAATTTAAAATATTTTTTATTTTATTGTCGAAAAACCATATTTTAATTTTTTTTTTTTTATGCTCCTTGAAATGTTAATTATAAATTTCGGGTATTAATATTCATTAGCAATGCAGAATAGCATAACAACAAAAAAATGCGCTTTTCTGATCTCAGTTATGCTACGAATATACTTTTTAATAATACAATTTAATTTAGCAGTAAAAATAATTATCAACATATTAGCAGTACATTAAACCTGTAATGGAAATAAATACGTAATGGGTAGGAAAGAATTATTTTCTGTTTGCAACAAGAAATAGGTTGAGGAACTCATTCACATGTAATTGATTACCTGGCTTATAGTAGGAATCAATTTATTAATAAGCTTTGATTATAAACGAGAAATTAGTGAATTAACAAATTTGATAGTATTGCCATGTAGTTGTCAATCATGATTTTGTATACATGTGATTTAAATTACGTATTTTTGTGATCAAAGAATTTTATACATACATATTTATTTTTTTGGTTTCTATTGTATTTCCTGAAAAATGATTTCTAAGACCTTTGATTTATAGAATAGAATTGATTTATATTTTTAACGTTTTTAGTTGTAAAATTATTATAGATTAATAATTGTTTTAGTCTAGTATGTGGTATAGTATGAATTGTTACATAGATCAAATAATTGATTGCCCTTAAATGTGGTAAACTGTTAATATTTCAAAATTGAAACAGTAACACACACACAAAAAAAAAAAGTTATTATTTCAATTCATAATTATTCCGTTAACTTTGGACTAATTCTAGAATGTAAATGCATACACATTTTGTTTTGTAAATTGTTGATGATAACGTTTGAAAAAAAAATCTAGTACGATGCGCAACTTTCACTTACCACACTACTTGAAATAAATTTGAAAAGTTTCCATTTAGTTTCCATAGATATTATATTTTATTTCCACAGAAACATTTAGTTTCCAATAAATATAAATTTTTAACCACAACAATCACTTTAGTTTATACGTTTTTCGTCACCATCGATGACCTTGTACGACTTTTTATGTTAGATATTTTTTATAAAATCATCAGCTTTCTATCTGTATATTATATATCTATATTAATACTCGAATTTCCGGAAATTTGTTTTTAACCTGGAAAAATATTTCTTCTTCAGTTAACTATCAAGTTCTTTCATAATTTATGTGTATTTTGGATTACTACTTATAATAAGAAAAGGTTAATTATATCAAATAAACAAAATTAAATGTACTTTAAAGGAAGCCATTTTGAAAATTCGGAATTTAAGCTCTGTCAGACAATTTCAATGAGGATAAGACCTAGCTGATATTAAAGACCATTTAATTGTACATTGAAATAACGAAACCAAAACCAAATTTCTTCCGGCAAGTCGATTTTAGTAAAAAGTTTTAACATTCAAGGCATATACCTATCTTAAATTCGAAATTTCCGTTTCTTACAACTATTCCTTTTTTAAGCTAGGCTGTTCACATACACACAGAAATTTTGCGATACTTAGTTATTTGGACTAAAGGGGCCTATGAAACGTGCATTTCCGTTGAAAACCTTTTGCCTATATATGAAAAACATTTCATATAAAGATAAGATATAGTAAAAGCGGTTTTAAATTCTTACCATTATCATGAATTTTATTTATAAAGTTTATTAATTGTAAAAAAAAATTCTGTGAAAATTAAGATTGTTTTTTAAAATATAAATATCCCTTTTGATTTTCTAAGGTTAATGAAACAATTCAATATGTACTGAAACGGTGAAAAACGAAATAAAAATAATGATATTGATAGCTCATTAATTATTAAAATAAAACTTGTGTTCGTCATTCGTTATATGTAATATAAATGGTGTGACACGGTCAATAGATTTATTTCACGCAACGTTTTATGCTAGAGATATTCGCATGAATTTTTTTTTCTTTCTTTTTAACAACTTGTTGATCGATTGAAGAAATGTTTTATGACCGTACATAAAACGAGTACCGTGCTCCGAGTTACAGGTGGTATCGATTTTAACTCTTAATATTTTTATATTTATTGTATTCTGTAGCTTCCTTACTGGGTTGATGCCTTTAAAAGTTTATATTTTCAATAATAGAATTTTTTTTTTATTATTATTGGAGCTGTGAGGTAATAAAATACAATACAACGGTTGATGCAAAATAAATTATCATTAGTAGTCAGTGTACTGATGACGTGGATGATTCACCGAGTGCGGCAGTGCATAGCTAACGGTCTGCACGTTTCTTTGGTAATAGTAATAGAAAATCGATTAATCATTTCTCAATGGATTAATCATCATTCATGTATATACATATCCACATAAATGAAAATATAATTGACTTTGACATGATTTTTTTTTTAATGAAACATTTTTGAAGAACTGTAGTCTTATATTGTAATCTTATTGTAACAGAAATATTTTTTTTATTTTCGTTTTATACCATGAACTGTCTTTTTTAGAGGTGTATTAATAAAATTTAGGTGAATAAAATAACAGTATATTTATTATTTCACTTACTTATACGTGAAATAGTTAGGGAAAGGCACTGTGATCGAGGAAAATTTCGAATCCGAGTTTTCAATGGAGGTACACGTGGATACGGTAGAAGTTCAATGGCATCCTTTTCAGCAAGTGCGCGGCCAGGCGTTGACCTGCTGCAGCAAAACATTCTTCCTATTCACCAACGCCGGATATCGTCTCTCCAAAACTTCGTGCATAAATAAATTTCTGAATCGAGAGAACGTTCTTCCGGAACAAACTCATAGTAGATTGCACCTTCAAAATTCCAAGAAAACTGACAGTTTTTTTTCAAATTGACTTCACCTTGTGACCAGTAGAGTAGGTTGGCCTCGGTGTCCACTGTCATGATGTGCTAGAATTGCGACAGTATATCCATTTTTCGTCGCAGGTAAAAATCCTTTTAATGAAACGTTCGCCACTTGGATTTTTAAGGAGCAAATGGCATGATTCCAGTCGAAGTTCGGCGTGCTGCAAGGTGAGCTCATGGAATTTCTCTACATTCTCTCTTCCTAATTGGTGTAAGTGACGATTTACACTTAATTGTGACAAACCAAGTTCGGAGGATAGCTACCTTGTACTTTTTGTGGGCTCAGTTGCAATAATAGCGTGTCGTAGAGGTTAGCTGTACACAACAGATGGTCGCCCAGAGCCCGGCTGCCTTTCCAAGATTGTATAGCCACTTCAAAATCTGGCGAACTACTTCCTCACAGTCCACTCATTAAGGTTAGGTTCCTCTTCAACTTCCCGCTTCAAGCGCATGGTATCGACGGCTGAAAATTTCCTTTTCCAGTAATGTCACAGAATTACATTAATTTCATACCTCAACGTCATTTTGATTGAAAGAATCCCAAACAAGTACTGAGCCTCACAGAGAGACATTATGCGTACTAAATGATTCAGTATAGTACTAGGATTAAAAAGATACCAATAACAACAACATTAGAATTAACAGAGACGTAAGAAAAAAATAAACTTCATTTTAACCCTTGAAACAGTCATTTTTTTTTACTCCCCCCAATATTATCGATTTTACAATTTTTTACGATTTTTATAAAAATCGTTATATCATTGAACAATTAAATGGTCTTTAATATCAGCTAGGTCTTATCCTCATTGAAATAATCTGACAGGGCATAAATTCCAAATTTTCAAAATGGCTTCTTCTAAAGAAACTTTAATTTTGTTTATTTGAAATAATTAACCGTTTCTCATTGTTAGTAGTAATAAAAAATTGATAAATATAAAATATGAAAGAATTTGATAATTAACTGAAGGAGAAAGTAGGAGAAATATTTTCCCAGGTTAAAAACAAATTTCCGGAAGTATAGATTTATAATAACTGTCAGAAAGCTAAAGGTTTTTGAAAAATTAATATTTAATATATAAAGTCGTAGAAGGTAATAAGAGAGTGACCAAATATGCATAAACTTAAGTGATTTTTGTTATTTCTAATTATATATTATTCAATGTACTATGTTTTATTCCATGGAAACTAAATGAAAACTTTTAAAATTCCACTAGCTCTAGTTGGATAGTAATTAATTTCTACTCAAAGTAGAGTGATAAATGAAAGACGTGTGATGCGCGCACTGCACCATGTTTTTTCTTTTATTTTACTTCCTGAAAACTGTATTGTAAATGTAACAAGTAAATATGTTGTCTGCGTACTATGACATGAAGGCCCTTCTGTAGAATCTGCTTACTTACCTGAGTACGACGCACAGTGTTCCAGGAGGCGAAAAAAATCATTTTTCCGAACTATTTGAATCTACAAGTGGACTTTGTATTTTGAATACACAAGAGTTGAATAATACATGTTGATGATATGAAAACGTTGTGACACTTATAACATTAGTTAAAAAACGATAAGATTCGTCACTTAAATACCCATTCATTTTTTTGAGTGTAGCCAAGCATCAGATATTCCACAAAAAATCAATAATGCAACAAAATAATATTTTTTTAAATGTTTTTGCTGCTATGATACTCCTTATTTTTTGATTTTGAAGCCATCATAAAATTTTGAAATAAACGATCAAGTAATCAAGCTTTACGAAAGTTTATTAATGTATAACTAATATGCGGCATCTTCTGCAGTTTTCTCTCTTATATGAAATTAATGCTTAGACTCTTATTTAATCGATCCAACAAGTTTTAGCTGCGATCACCTGCGACCGTTGTATATATTTCAATAAAATCAACTAAAAGTACATAGCTATAAAAAGTGTTGTGCTGATAAGAATGTAAACAAACTCGCTTATCCTTTTAGTTAAATCTGTTTATTTATTTTCCTCAATCGCTTACATACTCCTAATTGCAGTATATTTGTTTCACAATGGAAAATTTCCAATTGAAATATCGCAAAATAGTCGATATAGTTTTAGACAGTGACTGTGATGTGAATTGCATGATGAAATTGAGGAGTGATTTCCCTCAGCTAACAACGGATCACCAGGAAGAAGTTGGGTATGAACCAAACATTTCTACCACATTTTAATAAAAAATGGAATGAATCTTGTCGAAATTAGGGCCGCAAGGTATGGGGACAACAATGACGGTAATACCTCACGACGATTTTTTCAAGATCCACCAGCCACAGCCAGTATAACCCGGGTGAGTGAAGAGCTGATTCGTCGCTTCGGAATTATCCTCGACGTGATCAACAGTGGTGCTGCAGTGGACCCTTCAAAATTTGGAAATTATTGTAAGGAAATTGCTTTTTTATTCGTGAGCTTGGTAACATACCCAATACGGTCCACAAGATCTGGAAGCACTATTATGCCAGTTGCGATGTTGCCGATGGAATGTTCACTGAGGAAGCACAGGAAGCGTGAAATAAATATTACCATCAATATCGATTCTGCAATTCAAGAAAACTCAGCTGAATTTCAACTAACGAAGATGTCAAAGCTCTTCGTTACGTCAGATCCTTATATTTACCGATTTCACTCAGAACCCAAAATGAAGGGCAAATTGGATTTCCACAAAGATGTTAAAAAAACTTTTAATTTTGTAAATATATAAATGAATTTACGAATAAATTTTATATAGTTATTTTTCTAACAACATATATATTTATTTTTTTTTTTACAAATTTAAATTACTGTGAAGACGATGTACAACGATATCAATTATATAAATAAGTTTTATCCAAAAAACTTCGTTCGTTGTTTAAAAAATAAACATTAAATAAAAATTAATACTTGAATTAAAAAACAAAAAATAAATAAATGTATGAAAATCATGCACAAATCTTACATTAATTGTTAATAACTCTTGTACACACTACTGGGAATTTATTTGTTCTTGATTCATAAAAATGAAAGAAAAAAAAATGGTACTGTGATACCTTACAAGAATTGAATTTTTTTCACCAAATCAGCCATTCTGGACCACTGTGTGCCGCACAGAGGCACGAAATATAAAAAATCTGACTATCTTTAAAACTGGCGATGTGCTATCAAACAACAACTATTTTCACCTATTCATTGCGTGGCGGTATCGATGACATCACTTTTCGTGATAACAACACAAATCACTCATAAGTTTTGTATACATACCTGTTTTGATTTTAAATAACTTAATAGTTATTTTAATATTTTTTCAGATATGTTTTTATCGATCTATATAATTTTGTTTTGTATTCCATAATTGTTTTGATCATGTAATTGAGAGGTCTCGCGTTCACCGTCATGTTGGTATTATGGCTATTCAGCCTGCTGTTGTTTTTTTTTTTCTTTCTCCACGTGTGCTATTAATATATACTATTATTTTATGGACAATTTTAATGATTTGTGGCATTAATTTAATCATATCCTATTGCCGCAAATGGTTTAACTCACTTTTTCACCTGAGTACGCTGCACAGAGGGACTAAATATAAAAAACGTGCTAATGCGCAAATTTCTACTTTAACGTAGAAGATTGAGCAACTGTGAACCATATTATATAGCCTATTTTTAATTTTCCTTATAAATCTTCCATACCATAAAAAATCCTTAAGTCCCACGAATAGTGGTAAATTACTAATCAATAAACGTCTAGCCATTTCTATGATTAGGACTGAAAAAACATAAGATCATACAAATTCAGACCAAAAATAGCACGTCTCATATCAACAGTTTAAAAAATAGAGATAGTACATCACTCCAAGTAAGATCATCGTGTATGTATCACCAAAGTTCTATTTTTATCAGGAGTTCCTGCAAGATTTTGTCTTTAGTAAGCACTATTTAATGAAAATACACGCATTATTCAATCTGCAGTGGTAATTTATGGTTAGCTTCAAGATCTTATTTAAATGCTATACTATCTTATTTAAATACTTTCTTAAATACGGGGCTACTTGGATCTAAGTTGACTGCATCCATGTAACCCTTATACCATATTTCACATTTAATTATATTCTGAGCAAATGTTTAGAGGAGAAAATTCAATATTTTTTACTGATTTTGTAATTGATTTCTCGAGCTTAAGTTGATAAAATGATGAGATTCTTTTTTTTTTTTTTTAAATAACAGAAAATATGAATTGCTAAAATAAGAAAATAATTGATAATTCCTCATAAAATAAAAACACACTTCGGCCTCGTATTTTCAATACAAAGCCTTTTTTAAAATAGTTGGGACAGTCTAGGAGTTATTTCCATGGCCGCAGAAAATGAACCGAATAATCCTTCTAATCCGAAATCCATTATTATTGGTGAAACTTAGTGGATGTAGAAGAGGAGAATTTCATTGTTATCTTTTGGAATGGGAAAATAAATCCAGGATTAATGACGTAATAGACTGTATGGAGCTAACAAAGAAGGCCTTGAGATGGCCAAAGGAAATAGATACATTGTTCTTCAAATGGGTTGATATATATATATATAAAAAAAAAAAAATCAATCATCTGAAATTAATGAAAAGATAGTTCTTTTTTAAGCCACCACTATAAGTCCTTTGATTTAGCCTAAAAATTAATTTTTTTTATTGTTATACAACATTTTTTTTTTTTAAATATTCGATATAGGCCAACTCAGAACCACGCCAATCATTTCGTCTTCCTCTTTTCCTTTCTCTCTCTCCTTCATCCTATAGGAGTGCTGGGTCTTCCTCTCCTCCGACCACTTCTTCCTATCACTGTTCCGTTCTTTCCTCACTGCCGGGACTCTCATTTTGTTAACCTGTTTCTGGAATCGAACCCTGCCAAAACAATCCTCGTTTCTTATCCCCAGTTTTGCCATATCAACATTAATCTGTGCTGGGTAATCCTTTATATTTTTGTGACCAAGCACTTTATCAAAGATTTGCTTATTTAATCTGTTATTGTCCATCTGTCTGTTAATCTGTCTGTTTCGTCTCCCCTTACCATTTTTTCAATTATTAATCCTTTAGTTGGTAAGTTGGCTTCAGTTAGAGAATGCGAAACCCAAACATCAAGCTTGAAGATCTCTTCAATCTCTCGCACTGATTGGAAGGCAGTTTGATCATCGATGACTTAACATCGCTGGTTTCAATCTCTTGTGGGCGACTAGAACGAGGAACATCGTCGGTGTCAAAATTTCCTGCTCGAAATTTCGCAAATCAATTTTGACATGTGCTTGCTGTTATGGAATCGTCCCCATTAGCAGCACAAAATTTTTAGTGGGCTTCTGCTGCTCACTTACATTGTTTAAAGTAATAAAACAAAAAATGACAAATATGAATAATGTTCTGTTCACTGTTCTAAGAGTAATAGCAAAAAAAAGTACTGATCTTATCACAAGTATTAAAAAAAAAATCCTTGTTGGCATATACTAATTAAGACCCACATTGGGGATTATTTTGGTTTTTGGAAAATAATAGGATAATAAAATTAAAATAAATATAAAAACCGAAAGGATTTACAATTAGTTGCCAACCCTTGGTTTAGGATATAAAAATATAGTTTTAGTTTTTACTTAAAAAAATTATTATAAAATGTTAAGATAGAATATTCTAGAGTGCTGTATTTAAGTAGGGTACGGTAAAAAAAAAAATATAAATAACAGAATATTCTTTTGTTAATTTTTTATTTAATTTTTTTAATAAAGTATATTGATAATATAATGTTTACATATGTTAATATAATGAAATACAACAATGTTTATCGAAATGGGTCTATTTAACTCATGGATGGGAGGTTACTTGTGCCCATCCTCAATTTACAACCTGAAAACCAATCAATTTTGGTCATAGGGGCATGACCTGGGCATGAATTGGCTTAATTGGGACCTGGAGCCTTAAATAAAATAGGCATTATTATTTTATTTTATTTTTTTAATATATTCAGGAGAATAAATTACAAAGTCTTTTCGAAATCAAATTGTGGGAATGTTATTCAGTTCTTTTTTGTTTTTTTTTAACCATGCTCCCACTAACATAAGGTGCCAACGTTACACCGGCCTAAGTTTTTTCCTGAAAATATTATTAATAAATAATTTTTTTTTTCCACTAACAAAATTTATCAAGTCGTTTGCTTACCCTGGCCAACTTATTTTTAAAAACAGCTCTCAGAATATAATATCTAAACATTTTATATTCCGGAATACCTATAACGCAAGGTTTTTTTGATTTTTCTATTCTATGTTTGTTTTTAATTCTTTTTTTTTATTTAATTATTTCTATCCTCGTTTTGTTGAGTCAAGTGAGGCTTTTGTTGTGGACTGTGGACTAAAGTATTTTTCAAATTAAAATTTATTCAATAACGAATATAATAATATAAATAAAATATTTTATTCTTATTCAAGATTATTCTAATTTATTAAATAAAAAATAAATTTCTATAATAATGTGGAATAACGCATGATAAAACAATAGAGAAAACGGTTAAAACAAAATATGAGGAAATAAAGACTGTGAAACAATTTAATTATTTAGAGAAATGGGTAAATTACAATGGAGGAGATAGGCAATTAACGAATACTTGAGAAGCGAAATTAAATAGTTAAGGTTCACGACAAAAAAAATATATAACAAAAATAATTTATCTTGGGAAGCAAAACTTAGGCACTAAGAGACTGTAGTAAAACCGGTGATATTATACAGGGCGGAAACAATAGGGTTCACAAATATGGAGAGGTTATTGAAAACAGAAAGGAAAATTTTGAGAAATATGCAAGGGCCAAAGAAAGTAGAGGGAGGTTAAAGACTAAGGGATAATCGGGAATTATACAAAAGGGGGGGAAGATATAGAAACAGTGATGCGAAAAAAAAGATTATAATTTTTCGGACATATGGTCAGGATGGACAATTATTCTGTCATTGTTATCATAGTTCTCGAATGAACCCATTTTGCTCATTTTCTTTTTTCCTTTTATAATTACTTCAGTGTAAATAATAACTTCATAATAAACATACCTCCGAAAGGTGTTATTTTTCACTAAGACAATGATCATACCTCCATAGTCAACTGCATTAAACTCAGCCTTGGATGGAGCATTTTGTCCCATCCTACCTGCTCACCGGACGTATATCCAAGTGTCTATCACTAAACCCGGGCCCTAAAAAATTTAATGAATGGAAAACGCTTTGAGAACAAACAAATCATCAGAAACCGCCTGGATCAGTAATTTGAGAGCAAACCCCTGACGTTTTTATGAGCATGGGATTGTTCAACTATTAGACAGATATGAAAAGGTCATACAAAAGACTGGCCAATACCTAACAGTTTAAATTAAATTTGGTGTATATAATATTATGAGTTTTATTTTACCCTGGAAAACCAGAAGGACTTAGTTACGAACCCTAAGTAAAGTTGATTTGAATTATCTTTTTTTTTCTTCATTTAAATAAGTATTATTATCTTTGTTATTCGGAGTTAAGTGAGGCTTGTACTTATTGGAGTCATGTCACTTATGAAATGCAGTAGAATTAAGTATTATTCAAATTTATTTATTCCGTAACGAATAAATATTATTCTTAGAATAGTTAATTCGTTTGTAAAATATTTATTACTGGTTCCCTGTTGACGGAAAACTTGGTGAACAAAAAATATATTCTCACATTAAAAAAATATTATTAAATAAAAATTTTAGAAAATATTACTATTTCGTTATTCGTAAATAGCGATGATAATCTATTCATATATTTAGTTGGTTTTCTATTACAATAGCACTGTAGTATTATAGGATAATAGGAGGATAATGTTGGTTCAAATAAAAAAAAAAATTGATATGTATTATAATTTGACTTCCGTATTGTTTAGTCTCAACAACGTTTTATAAGAAAACATAAACGATTAACGTTAGAAGTCAATAAATATCACTTAGTATTCTATAATTTAGCATCATTACTTTATCTCACCAATTTATACTTTTGGTTGGTAAAATTTTTAAATTATTTTAAAATAATATTCAAATTTTTACATTGCAAAATATTCCCATTTAAAGTGAAACTTCTTTATTAGCTGTAAAAATTATAAATATTTATTTATACTTAAGTGATTATTTATTTTAATGAAAGACTATTTAATTTTATTATTAAAAAAAATGTGTAGAAATATGCATATAATAAAATATGTATGAAAATATAGAAAATTAGAAATATGTTTCTTGACCGTAGGTGTTCTGTATATTGATAATTATTCTAAATATGGGTAATAGGTTGATATTTGTTGCAGTTATCGATCCATTTCTTAGTTGTAATTTTCATTTTGGCAGTCTATTTAATTTAGTAAAAATACTTCTTATTTTTGTAATTCCATAAAAAATTTAAATATTTCTATCCATCAATTTAATTTTTGATTTGATATTTTAATAAAATAAATTAGTGTAAAAATATAATAGTATTTACTTTAAATATTTGTTTATAAAACGTTGCGATAGAATAGATCCATTTTGGCATGGGAAAACGATTTGATAAATTTATTTGGCGGAAACTGGATCAATAATCAATAATTCGGCCAACTGGAATGAATTCATAATGGATTATGCCTTCATAATTCCAAAATACAGAGAACATTGTCTTTTTTCGAAGGCCCTTGCTTAGCGACTGGCATAGCAAGCTGATTGCATTGTAACCATTATTTCTTGGCTTAGGGTTTCTCCAATTTATCCGCTTTTCATCGCGAATCATTATTCATTTAATGAAAAGATGGTCTTTTGGGTAAAGACCAAAATCAAAAGTAGTTGATATATTTCTACCCGACGCACAGTGGTCCAAAACTAAAATCTAAAGGGAAAACATTATTAATGGCCCAATTTTCATGGTTATTGCTGGCATGAAAACACCAAGCTTATAATAAATAGTTAATATGATTTTAATAGTTTTCATGCTGTTACTGAATTTAAAACAATTTAATAAATGTACATAGACATGAACATAATGATAAGAAATTCAAAGTTTTAATAAAAATTTGTATTAATTAGGTTTTTCGTTACTAACAAATTATAGGTTGCATGTGTTATAAAGAATATATAAACATTTCATGAAAAATTAAAATATATATAATAGATAAAATAATAAAGTAATCTCCGCAGACATTTTAGCAGCTAAATTCATCGTCCGCTGAACAGATGCGTTCTCCTAAATTTGAACAAGTCGTTTCTTCTTCTTCTGATATGTATATTAATTCTTATAAAAGTACTTTTTACTGTATGGATTTGTTTTAGCCAACTTTTATCACTCTCCCCGCTGCCCCTTCCTTTCCATGTTTACACTTAGACTTTGTGTTATTTAAAAACTGCATATCAATTATTTTTCTATCATGATCCCCCTTCCCCTCAACCACGAATATCTGACGCCGATTTATGCTATGTTTACACTACTTACAAATTAAGTGAATTCAATGGTAATCTAACCATTACATCAATGTCGCAAAAATCTTAATTTATCAATATCGAATATTATTTCGTTGTTAGTTTCAACAATTTATTATTAATTTTTAGAATTATTAAAACAAAGAAACTTTTGATTATAATTTATTTTTTAAACGATAAAGAATGATAAACAAACTCAAATTCAACCTCAAAGTGGTATAATTTCCCTTAAACACCGCCATTTCATGGTCTCAGGAGTAATTTTAACTGAAGTGGAAATTCCATAATTTTTATCCCTTTAATATCTCCGTAACCACTGATTTTAACTAAAAAATGCATAGGATCACTTTAATAGAGATTTCAATGTACTTTAATTTTGTATGCATTAAAGTTTCCGATAAACCTCATAGTTTTTGAGATTTTCAACCGAAACATTGTGCGACGTCGTGCCTGCTCAATGGCCAACTCTTGGAAAACCATTCTTGAGTAGCGATTTTTTTTGCGAACTTTTCGCAAGTTTTACATTCCACGATTTATGGTGAGTTGGGAAAGTCCAAGCTCTCGTGCAAATTCCTGATAACTTTTCCTTGGGTCTATAGCATCAGATTCCCGCATAGCTTCCTCATCGAGTGATGATTTTCGTCTAGAACCCTCTTTTTTCTCGAGGCTGATGTCACCAGTTTCAAATTGTCATTTCTCTTCTGAGATGCTTGAGGCTATCCGAAAGGTACAAGATTGTATAAACGCATGGGCAGTACGCAACGATTTGAGGCTGAATGTTAAAAAAACCCAGGCCATCCTCATCGGATCCAAGCATCTTCTCAATTCCCTTCCTTATTATCCCTTACTCTACCTCAACCGCCTACCTATCCATTTCCACACCACTGTCAGAAACCTGGGAATAATTTTTGATCAACACCTATCCTGGAACAATCACATTTCCCAAATCACCCGAAAGTCCATTGCTATCCTTAAACAGTTCCTAAGATTTCGAGATTCTATACCTCCTAAAACCCGTCAGCTCCTTGTATCCTCCCTCATTTTTCCACACTTCGACTATGGCTGCCTCGTGTATGGTAGACTGTCTGGCGGGCTTGAGATGAGACTGAAGAGACTAATGAATTGCTTCATTAGATTCATCTTCGGAATCCCCAGGCGCTCCCACGTCTCCAGTTGGTATGCCGAGTTAAAGTGGCTTCAACCTGTTTTCCGACGGCAATACTTCCTAGGTATCTATCTTTTCCGAACCCTCAAAACCAAAAAGCCTCCTTATATTCTTGATCTGTTCACCCCGTGTTCCTCTGTACACTCCTTAAACACCAGATCCCAACCTATAAACTTGTATATACCCTTTCATAGAACTGCCTCTTTCAAAAGATCCTATACCTTTCGAGCTACTTCATTTTGGAATTCCTTACCCAACTCCATTCGTAAATCCTCATCCTTAACCTCCTTTAAGCATCAATTATTTCTCCACCTCCTTAACTATCAATCTTCCGCATTTATGTAAGTACCATAGTTATATATATATTCATTCTATGTTTATATCTCATATTTACTGTTTATAGTTTTATGTTTATTATTATTATTATTATGTCTATTGTTTGTTAGTTATTGTCTATTGTTAGTAGACAGGTGTACATTTATATTTAATTACGATTTAAATGCCTGTAATTATTAAAATTTCCTTTATTTTATTTTATTACTTAAATTATCTTAATTATTCACTGTATATAAGCTAGACAAATAGTACTAATACTGATCGTTTCTGTTATTCTAAGAGGACTAAAAGTCCCAGAACAAAATTTTATTTTCATTCATTAAAAAAAAAAAGAATTCTCAGAACAAAAGGGTTGTTTCAGGGGCTAAAAATATGCCTTTCCAATAATGGAATATTTCAAACTTTAATGCCATGTTGTTTAACCGAATGCTAAGACAGAATTGAAAGCAAGACGATGTCATTTTGTTAACAAATTCATTTAGTATAGTCTTGAGGCTAAAGTGATATTAATCTTAATTGGATTTTAAAAACAAATGAAGCCAATCAGTGGATTACAAATTCCAAAAAAAAAGAAAACTGTCATTTTGTATGACACCCCATTATTTCAAATTTTTTTGGTTAATCAAATAGATTTTATTGTTTTTATACTAGATATTTTCAATTTATAAAAGCAAATATTTTGTTTTCTTAATTTCCCACATTTTTATTGTATTTAATGAACGATGTTTTGTTCTTTTCCAAAATATTAATTTTTCGAATCTTTAATCTCAAAATGCCTATGGTATGGTATCGGATACTTCTTTTCTCTTGGCAGCCAAACATTGGAACACAAACACATAATAATATCGCACTACTCCTGAAGAACTGGGATTGACCAGGTGAAGTAAAAAGGAAAGCAATAGGAATCCGAAGAACGCTGAGGCCTTAGATGCTCGTTCTAGCCGAGGTTGCCAACCCCCTCCCTTTTATTGATTAATGGAATATCCAATTCAACATTTGGATGCATTTTTTCTCCTCAATCTCATTCAAAATATAAATCTCTATTCCTTCATATAAGTTTCTCTACATATCCACCTATGGTTATTTTGTTAGGGGTTATTAGAAAGTCTCTGTTCTAGCAAACTCGTTTTTGTAACATATACAGGGACGTTGCTACAACAAGTTTATTTATTGAGGGGGAAGGGCAAAATATTAAATTTTCCAACAATTTTGACCGGGTTTTCCAAATATATTAAATATTTTTGTTTTCCCAACTATATTATGAAATATGTATTTTCATTTTCCCAATCGTATGTATTTTATTTTTTCACTTACCTGTTACGAAATTCGACACTTGATAGAAATAATTTTCTTTTCAAACACAACATCGCATAGATAAAACTCCAATTTCTTAACTTTTACTCTTCGATTAAAATGTTTTACCACTGTTTTAGCTGTTCGAAGTAGGTTCAAATCTCAAATTTCTCAACTTTTTGGGTTTAAAAATTATTGGGAGGGGATACCATCCCAATCCCTTCTCCATGACGACGTTCCTGAACACACAACAGTAAAAATTCAATTCTTCACTATGTTTGGACATATGTAGTTGTTGGAAGAAATAAATCGTTTCGTTCGATAATTTCATTTATTGGTATTACAATTTTTTTTTTATTCAGCGCAAATTTTACGTTCTTAAAATTTATGTGCAAAAAGTTGGCTAATATATACTTTTTTTATTTTATTAATAAATATGTGTAGAACTTATTAAGTTCTACTTATTTTATTATTTTATTAAGTTTTTTGTTATTTAAAAAAAAAAAATATTTTTGCATTGTTATGTGATGATGAATTATATAGTTTATATTTTTTTTTTTTTACTTGCCATTTGATTACTCATTTAAGAACAATGATTTTTTTTTATAAAATAGCCTTTAATCCTGAATGGCCAATATAAGCCTTTAATCCAAGTCCTACAAGAATAGGTGTATTGATTGCTTGTTAGTACATTCACTGTTAATTCGTTTAGCGCATAATTACTATTTAGCACTTCCTATACTATCTATATATGTTGGATTTCGAAATCCAAGTCTCATAAACAATAATCTCTCATTTAGCTAAATAATGCTATTAGTCCAGTTTGTAAAATACCAATTGTAAAATAGAATGTAAAATATCACAAAAGAAAATAACTCAAATAAGTCTCAGCTTAACAGGCCTGATTCTGTGTTAAATTCTGGGCCACTCTGCTAAATAGTCGCCATATTGTTTTGTCAATAGACAGGTGACTACATAAAGCTACAAAGTGTCAAGTGGCTATTTGTTTACTTGCTTCAATTTGTTTTAATTTAGTTAAAATTAAAAACATTGTAAGGAAGTGTTTTTTATTTTATTTTTAATTACAAGCTACTTCATCATATATGCAAGGTTATATCATAAATGATCATATCATAAATACAAGGTTAGTAAAATCGCACCATTTTATCTCAAACAGCCGCTTATAATGCTGAATTTAGCATGCTAAATATGATTCTGAGTACCCCTGATAGATAGATAGATATAAGAAGAACTTTATTCCGGGACTAGGTCCCTTAAGAATAACACGGTTGAAAAAATAAAACAGTAACAATATCTGGCGATAAGACTACAAAATACAGATCAGTTAATGTTTACAATATTTTCAGTAAAATAAATAAGCAAATAAAATAAATTCTTTTATCGAGAAATATGATTAATTTGAGCAAAAAAAAAAAAGAAAAGAGAAAGAGAGAAAATGAAAAATACAAAAATAATGAATAATGAATTGAAGCTAGTTGAAGTTTGTACATTAAAAAACTATTATTCATTTCTGATCCAGATGTTATCCTAAACTGAAATTTCGCAATTGGAGAGCATCATTTTGGAGAGAAAGAAGGTGCTGGAAAAGGAGAAAATTGAATGAGAATATAGAAGAAGCATGGCGGACATTAGAAGGAAAGGAATTCCAAAGGATAAAGGAGCGGGTGAGAAAGGAACGTTCGAATGTTTTGGTTCTGTGGGAGGGGGTATGGAGGCTAGAAAGAAGAGATCTTGTTTCCAGTGCGTGGACCGAGGATTTGAATTGTAGGAGGCTGTAGATGTAGGAAGGGTGATGGGTGGTGATAGTTTGAAATAGGAAAGATCCGAGGAAATATTGTCGACGGTTGGAAGGGAAGAGCCACTTTAACTCGCCGTAAAGGTTCTACACATGAGCCCATCTCGAGGTGCCGAAGACAAATCTTAAAAAGTGGTAATATAGAGTAGTTTAGTTCTTGAGAGAAGCCAGAAGACAGAGGTTCGCAGAAGGTACAGCTGAGCGGCACATCGAGACTGGAGAGAGAGACCTAGACCATGGAAAAGCGATGAGATAATTCATTGTGTACATCAATGCATAATATTATGTGGCATCAGGATAATATTTTATCCTTTAGATTAGTTACAGTCTGTAGATTTTTATAATGATAGTAATAGAGATTAGAAATTAATAAGCCAATATTTTAATGAATAACGTAACGTCAATAAAGTAAGATCTGTAACACAATCTACCATTCTATTTACCCTGCATGCCATCATCTAGTTAATTAACTGAAATGGTGAACACGACACTCTTGGAAAGGACTCCAATGGTATTTACAATATCCCAAGCTAATTGACCATAGCAGGGGGGGGTCTGTGGTCTCTAGCCTTTTATGTTAAAATATAGTTTGATTGATCGGCTCCCTTCTGGAACCAATGCAAATAGAGATTAAATTAGATCATTAAATTGAGTAAATGTGGTTTCTGGAACCCCACCTGCCTTAGAAAAGCAGTTTGCCAGAAACATAGCATATGACAATATATGATATTACTGATTACTGTCATTAGATAAAAGTACTTTGCAAAACAGTAAAATATATAGCGGCTGTGTCAAGATAAAACAGAGGAATATAGTTTTTATTGTTGAGTCTTCAATAATTTATAAGTTTTTATTTTTACACGTGTCTATTTGAGAAGTTTTCTATCAAATGTTAACATATCCGCTTCTCAAAAACAAAATTTTTTTTGACGAATTAATATTCAACACGTAAAAGTTATTCAGTTTATTTGAAATCTTAAATTTTCTCCTGTCAAATAGGTATTACAAATCAACATTTTCAATAAAAAAAATTCCTTATCTCTATGAGATGCCCCCTCTAATATTTTTCCAAAAGTGGATGTATTTATTTTTGATAGAAAACTCCTCATTTCTTCTAATTCATAACTATTACATTTGAAAGTACACCATATTCATTTTTATCATATTTACGTTCAACATTTTCAGTTGTGTTCTTATATGTGATCGTATCTATGCACACTGTAGCCCTACTGAGGATCTACTGTGTGGGGATGGCTGAATAAAAAGATTGCATTATTACTCAGTAACAGTGATTTTACGGTGCAGGGTTTCAGAGTCAAATATGAATAATGCCAGTCTTCTAAATAAGAGAAAAATAACAGATTTGTCGAATTGACTCCACTTTTTGAAATAAAGGCGATGCATACTCTTATGTTGAAAGAAAAACCGAAAGTTTTATTTATTTATTTATTTTAAGGAAATCATTTAAACTTAAAGATTGTTAATATTTATTTATTTAGAGCCTGGAGAGGAAAAAGAGGGTGTGATTCGAAACGCGTAGCAAGTAACCGTATTTGTACCGACTGCTTTAACATTGTCTAAAAAAAAACTATAAACTTCCAATTTATTACAAAAATGGCTCTATTTATTCTCCCATTTTATTCAACTTTCCGTTTTACATAATTCCTTCAAAAGAGTCCAAAATTGACCTTACCATTTCAGTTTTTCCGTTTTTGAAATAACTTATGATACATTCGAATTTACTATACTTTTAAATTTATTAAATTGAATTATAAAAAAAATAACGCATTAAAATAAAAAATTTGACAAACATTTTATTTCACGAAGAGGGCGGATTTCGACGCTAAACATTTCTATCAGACCTCTTATTTTATTCAATATTTTATAAAACTATATTTTTCAAACTTTGTGTTTTTTAAATAGCAGCTTTATTTTAAATAGACTATTTAAACATGCTCTTCTTCTTTTTCTTTCACCCAATTGCCTTTCAGCGTGGGGGTGCTTCCAGCCATTTGTGCCATGTGTCTCTGTCCCTGGCAAGATTCCTCATTACTCCTATAGTCTTCCCTCTGCGTCTCCCTATCTGTTCCATGTGGTTGATATAAGAGATTCTTGGTCGCCCTCTTGGACTGCTTCCCATTGGTCTCGCCTCCATGGTCTTTCTTTATCAAGTCTCTGTGGTGTCCATGCTGCAGAGATGAACATACCATCTCAGATGCCTTTTCTCCAAGGTTTCTGTCACCGGGCGTACATTCAATTCGTTCCTAATTCTGTCACTCCGACAGTCTCTCCGCGTTTTCCCGGCAATTCTTCTAAGAAACTTCATTTCAACTGCAGTAACACGGCTTCGCAGCCACTCATTCAGAATCCAGCTCTCCGCTCCATAGAGAAATACTGGTAGGAAAACTGACTCGAATAAGTGGAGCCTTTACATCTTGTCCCACCTCTCTTTTTCCGATAACATAATTACAGATCTGGTTGTAAATGGAATTTGACTTAGTTATTCAGCTCGAGATTTCCGAATCCACAATACCAAATCTACTGATCACCGTGCCAAGGTACGTGAATTCTGTCACCACCTCCATCACCTATTCACCAGAGACAATCTGGACACCCTCTTGAGTCCTACCGACTTGAAGGACTTTGCTTTTTGGGGAATTAATAGCCATTCCCTATCTCTTTAATTCCTCATTCCACTCTGTTACAGCCTGTTGAATTCGCTCAGAGGACTCGGCAATAAGCACGATGTCGTCTGCAAATAGGAGAAACCGTATAACGATTGGATGTAAGTTCCAAAGGCCCATGTGCACTAGTGCTGTGCTTCTTTTGCAAATGGAGGCGATCTCATCCATATATACAATAAAGAGAAGGGGACTCAGAGAGTTGTCTTGTTTCACTCCTTTCTGCAGTCCTAACACTCCTGATTCCTGGTCATTTAGGTGGACAGTACCCTTTGAATCCTGGTAAGTTGATTTTATTGCCTTCACAAGCTTTATAGGAATGTTCTTTGCCTTCAAGGACTCCCAAATTTCTTCCCGAGGCACCGAATCGGACGCTACCTCAAGATCCAAGAATGCCAGATAGATGTTCCGGTCACGATCCCAGGACCTCTCTATCACATTTCTCAAGGTGAAGATCTGATCCTGAGCTTCCCAGTCTGGCCTAAAAGCACTTTCCTCTTTCTGCAGGCCAGGCTCTACCAGTGCTCTTAACCGACTCTCTAAAATGGATGTATACAGAACCTTTATAAAGCACAGGAGGCAGATAAATAGGTCTGTAATTATAGAGATCACTTTGACTCCATTTCTTGTGGATGGGGATTATTATGTTGTATAACCATTCCTGAGGAATTCTTTCGTCGTCCCAAAATCTTCAGAAAAAGTTCTGTAGAGCTTCTATTAATTCTGGTCCTCCATTTTAAGAAATTCTGGGACAATGCTATTTCGGCCTGCTGCTTTTCCTATCTAAATTTTCGCAATAGTCTTCTCAACCGCCTCCTTCTCAATCGGATCATTTCCTTCCGATCATTCGGATCCTCCGCCCAGGGTTCCCCATCAGGATGATCTCTTTCTTCCGGATTGTCCTCGAACTGTCTTGAGTAGTACCTACGCCAAACTTCCAGCACCTCTTTCTCCTCTAACACCGCCTCTCCTCTCTCATCCTTTATGTTTCTTATTTGTTTTAAAATTCTACTTCTCTGAGAGTCTTGATTTTTTGCCAGAAGAGTCTGATATTTATACATGCATTATGCTAATTAGCATGAAACATCTTTATATGTGTCTTTATATATATATATATATATATATATATATATATATATATATATATATATATATATATATATAAATGTATGATATATTTATATATGTAGGTTTGAACAATAGAAATGAAGTAATGAACTGACGGGATTATACGAGTTGGGCTCAGGCTGGTAACAGTGAAGCATTGGGTCCACGGTGACTCTTTTGTGATTGGGTTTCTCCCACCCGATTAAGCTTAAAATTGGCATAGGTGTGATGTGATAGGTTTGGAGTTGATTTAGTAAGAATTTAGTAAATTTATTATTAGATTTAATATAAATTGACCGAGGATCTTCGCTGATAACTGAAAGTAAAAGTAGCAGCGTGTTCCTGGTGCCTGACCGCTTATCAGAGGTAAGGAACAGACCTGAAGCCCCCCACCTTTACCACTCCAACTGGTTGACCAAGGTCAGAATCATCTTATCTAGGATATCACCTACCCGATGAAATCAGCCATCAGAGCCCAACTTCTTTTGTTGTTGTAAATAATTGTTTGTTTTTTTGCTTCAATTGCAACGAAGGCATTTGTTATTTATATTCATCTGCTTGTGCTTGCATAGATCTTTATAATTGATTTCAAAGATTACCCATGGGTTGATTTTATGGGTTATTAGTGTATTGTTTTATGCATGTATTTATCGATGAATATTATATTGATAGTAATAATGCACCAGCATTGTTTGTGTAAATATTGATTTATGAATTATATATTTATTTATAAATCTATTTAATTAGTGTTTTTTTTTGTTGTCTTTAATAATAGGAGTATTCTTTTTTCCACAGGAGTAAGAATAAATAAATATTTGAGTATATTTTGGGTATATTAGCGCACACCTACATATATTTGTTCTATTCATATATTTCTAACCTGTTTAGGCATAAATTAGTTTTATATTTTTTAACTTAGTTTTATATTTTAACCTAAGTAAATATTTTTTATTTAGTTTTATATTTTTAACCTAATTAAATATTTTTAATCTTATTTTATATGTTTAACCTATTTATATATTTTTAACTTCGTTTTATATTCTTGACCAAGCTTTATAAAGGGTGGACATAGGCCAAACAGTATGGGTTCTGAGATCGGATGGCCCAGTCCAAGAAGCAGTAGTGGCCTCTGTGATGTCTGTGGCTGCCGCAGGAGGCGGCGAGAGGGAGTTCGTCAAAGTGGAGTGGAAAGACGAAGAAGGCCAAGTATTAGACAAAACAATCTCTATTGACGACGTATTTCCGCGTCGACTCGGTTTCCCAAGGACAATCGAGGAGTCTAATGATGAATTAAAAGTGAAAAGCCAGAGCAAAAACTCAACTTTGTCAATCAGTACTTGTTCCGGGGATTTACATACCCTCTCCAGACCCCGTCTCTTACAAAAATACGTCCTGCGGTATTAGAAGGCATAGATACAAATATCCGCAGGAGTATCAAGGCCATTATCGGGTTGCCTGCTAACACCTCTACGGCGATGTTACACGCACCGAGAAGGTATCGAGGATTGGGACTGATCCGTTGTCAATGGGAGGATCATTACAGCATTGGTCCATTGCCCAGCGACTGTACCGGCTGCCCTGTTCCTGTCCACATTTGATTATACAGTGGAAATAGCCGAATGTGCTGAAAGACTGGGTGTTGATCAAGGCCACCGAAGTGTGAAAGTTCCACGACAGTCACTGCGAGAAAACGCTTTTGAAGAATGGGCGTTCGTCATTTCAAAGAGACCCCGAAAGCAAACATGTACATATGTGAGAAGCAAGTTCTTCAGGGATCAGAAAGGTCCAATGCTTTAAAGCTGAATATTAATTAAACACCCCTGCGTGGAGTCCCAGGAGCCAGCGGACAACCGAGAGAAGTTGGGTCCCTCTGTCGCAAATGCGGCTGAGAGTCTGAAACACCAGCCCATATGCTGGGAAAATGTCCCAACTATTCCCTCCTCATAAACCGTTGCCATCATAGGGCCAAGCACGAACTAATAAGACTCCTTAGGGAAAAGGATTTCACCTGCTTCGATGAGTTATATTGCATCGGCGATGACGGATCCGTGAGATATACAGATATTGTCGCATTCTCCATGACTGGAAATACAGCACTGGTCTTGGATCCGAAAGTGAGGTTGGTAAGGAAAGTAATGACCTTGTTCAGGCAGGTGGGGTAGAAATGGAAAAGAAGAAAATTTATGAGAAGTGTATCCTTTTCCTAATAGAGAAATTCCGCGAGACCTTCGGAGAGAGAGAGAGTTCACCGTGAGAGGCCTCCGGTTTGGGTCTCGCGGAACAATTCCACGTAGAACAAGGAGCTTTCTGGAAGACCTAGGTGTTGGCAATATTAATATTGCGATATTAGCCGAGAATATTATACTGAACTCCCTGGGAATTATGCTCCATCACCTGTATGGTAGTTAACTGAGTGGATATCTATTATTTATTTTTTATTTATTATAATTATTGTTTATTTAAAAAAAATATATTTATTACATTGATTTTAACCGCATTTTTTTATTAAGTTATTATTTATTATACTGATTTTGATGCTTAGGTGTGCTTTTCTAAAATGTAAACATTTAATTAGGTTTGAATATTATTTTTTTTTTTTTGCATGTATAAAAAAAAGATATAGCGTTATTTTGAATTATGAAATGCTTGAGAGTCACCGGAAAAGAGAGAAAAGGGATGAATTAGATAGTAATAGAAGGTCTATAGCGAAAAAAGGGAAAAGAAAAAAAAAGGATTAGATATAATGGGTAATATAGTGATAATTATATGTTTAGAACTATGGCAATAGGGATCTTGCGATATATACTGGACTCCCTGGGAATTATGCACCGTCACCTATATGGTAGTTAACTGAATGGATATCTATTATTTATATTTTATTTATTATAATTATTGTCTATTTATTTATTTTTTTAAATATATTTATTACATTGTTTTTTTCCGCATTATTTTTATTTAGTTATTATTTATTACATTATTTTTGATGCTTAGATGTGCGTTTATAAAATGTAAACATTTGGTTAGGTTTGAATATTATTCTTTTTTTTTTTTTCATGTATAAAAAAAGATATAGCGTTATTTTGAATTATGGAATTGTTGAGAGTCACCGGAAAAGAGAAATAAGGGATGAATTAGATAGTAATAGAAGGTCTATAGCAAACAAAGAGAAAAGAAAAAAAAAGGATCAGATATAACATGGGTAATGTAGTGATAATTGTAATGTGTTTAGAACTAAAATGAAAGAAAAAAAATGTTATGAATATTATGTATGGTATTATTGTATGGCTAGTTATATTTAGATTGAATAGTATGCGGTGTACGTAGCAACCCAAGGTATTTGGGCAGTATTGCTGTAAACAAAGCATTTCTCTCTCTTTTAACTACAGCTTTGATAAATTGAACTCTTTGATCAGTATTACCATTGTTCTTGCTGAGACAGGATGTAATATTACTCAATAAAAATAATAAAATAAAAAAAATAATCTTTGATAAATATCAGTCCTCTTTGTATAAAGGTATTATAAATTGCAAATTTATTACTTAATTGATTGATAAAAGTTAATTATATTCTAAAATAGATTAGGTATTGATTATTAATAAAATTAATTATTAAGAATTGTTAGCTTAATTGACGATGGAAGAAATAATAACTTGTAGATTTTGTTGCACAAAATGTAATGATTTTATCACCGATTTGAAATAATTACGTTGTCTTTTGAATTATGCAAATGTATTCGCTTAGTATATAGATATCCTAAAAAATTAACAGCTTCGTAAATTAACCATTGATTTATTGATTACGTCTCTATTGCTTTATCATCTGAAGCGGCCAAGTGTGACTGACAACACAGAACATCGGAGCTGTGAAATTGCATCACCTTTGTATATAATTTTTATTTAAAACGACATTCATATAATTATACATTTCTAAAAAATCTTCATTTGACTAACTTTTATGTTATATATCTAACGATCCACGTAAAATAGCCAGATATTTCTTTATTTTTTTTAACAATTAATTTTTGTTTACCAACCTTTGAGTCTCTCAAATGGCAGTAAATAACAAATTAGTTAACGTCTTACGTTGAGACATCACCAGGACTGAAAAACATAAGATCACATTAGAACATCTCAACTCAACATCCTAAAAAAGATTAACTAAATAGAAATACATCACTCCATAACAGTGTAAATATACTTGTGTTGACATATACTTCTGAGTGTAAGTTGAGCATCGTATGGGTGATTCTCCAACTACGGAATAATTTCAGTAGGCAGTAGGCATGTGTTACCACTAAAAGTCCTATACAGAAGAATACATATTATTTATCATTAATTACAATGTATGAAAGGCGTAAATAAAATTTCAGAAACTTTCAAATATAAATAAATATTTATTGAAAAACAAACAGGGTTTTCTAATATTACTCTATATCACCCATTCAAAACTAGTTTGCTTTACTTCAAGAATGTATTTACCGTGGTTTTTAATCCACGGTAATTACACATTTACTGACATGATAATAACATAGCATACTTTTTGTGGAAATAAATAAAGCAAAAAAAGGTTGACCGTAGATGAAATCAAGGACATGATAAGTTTTGTTCCTTCATCAGGACTAAGAAAAACAAGATAAGACATTAATGGAAAATAGAAAAATTAATGAAGAGTGCATAGAAGAAAGAGAAAGAATTAGATTTTTTTTCCGAAATGGTGTTATACACACTAATATGTTCATATCGTTGAGTAGAATAAGAAGGAAAAATAAATAGCCGGAAATGTATATGGTCGGTTTGTCAGAAGCGTTTGAAGAATACCCATACGCAGAAGAAAGGACTCTCCCAGTTTCTCCTGTGGACTCTTCATTTTTTTCTTTTATATAACATGTACACAGTGCAAGAACAATTTATTTTTATTTACAAGGTGTATATAATCCATGCGGAGTAGCGCAATATATGTATGAACTTAAATATATATAATTTCTACGAACATTTTGAAAAAACAAAATAAAAAAAACGTATATATGTACACACATATATGTTTATATATATATATATATATATATATATATATATATATATATATATATATATATAAAACTCCCGAAACTCCCACAGAAAAGAGTAAATAAATATACACCCTTACATATACTCATAACAAGTTTAGTTATATAAAATCATAGTACTGTAAGAAAAATATGACCAAAAAGAAAAGAGTAAATAAATATACACTTTTATATATACTTTCAACAAATTCAGTTATATAAAATCACAAAAGTTTAATAATAATTAAAAGATAGAACGATAAAAAAATAAAAAAAGAATAAAATACACATTTAATTATAATAATAAAATATTCGCGATCGTGCCGTAAGTTTCGGGCTCCTATCCCCATAAATACAACAACAAAAAGTTATGAAATGTGGTCTATTTCAGTGGAACTTAAATTTGACCGATACATTTTTTAATTAATCCTGAGAACTTCCCAAAAAGTATAACAAGAATAATGAATGTTTTTAAGGAAGAAATATCCGTTAGCGTTAGTAATTCAGTTAGCTATAATCTATTATAGTGGATAATATTCAGTAGGTAGTATTTCCTTTAATATTTGCACATCGAAAAAGTAAAAAGTAAATTTAATCTATTAATGCCATTGATTTCACGACATTGAAACACCAGCCGTAATTTTTAAGTAGTCAGTCAATAAATCAAATCATGTGTATTGTTACACGAAGGAAGGAAGCTTAACTTTGTTCTTGTCTTTAACTACTCTTAAGATTATGTTGATGGTAAACATTCTACCATACTATACCGCAGGCTATCATTTATATGTATCGGATTACATCAAATAGATATGTTTGTTCAAGAGGGCCACGTATCGTTCAATAAATATGCATATATCGAAGAGGAGTATATTGAAGTATATTTGAATATTCCTTCACCAATACAAATTTATCTTACCATTACAGGGCCTCGGGTTCTTTGTTATTCCTAAACTGTTTGTTTTCGGTATTGCTTGAAAGCAAGTGTCCAAGTGATGGACTGATTTGCCGCTGGGAGGGTATCCTGTTGACCCTTCCAAACTTATTATCTACAGATTTAGTTGAAGAAGACATTCAAATTTATTTCAATGGCTATGACTGTAGAAATTTTTCTCTTCATTTATCAATGATTTTGTTAGTCGAGTAAGTTTAATGGGAACCCTAGGCACAAGCTGTGGGAGTTTTTGCAGTTTTTTATTTATCTTTTCAGCAAGACATGCTGTTGGTCCTGTTTCATTCTTCATCTGTTGAGGAGAATTTTAAAATATTTCAAAATAAAAATAGTCAACGGTAATTTTTTTAAGGCCTCGACAATAACAACATTTTTTTTAAAGTTTGGAATTTCTTATGTCCAAGTGCTCCTATAGTTTCAATAAACGATTCAAATGATGGGGTAGATATTCTATATAGATGGAAAAAATTTCAATCATTTGGCTAATCTAGTTTTCGAAAAAAAGGTAAATAAACCATAAAAAAAAATGACTTTTGGGAATTGACTTTTTTTTTTTTTGTTGTTTCTCAATGTTTTTTTGGTCAATTGTTGAACTAATAATCGATTCTTGAAGCTTAGACAGAATAGAATAGCTATTTAACTAAAAACAGTCTTTACCTTTCAAAAACGATGATTTACAGTTTTATCCAAGATAAAGCAGTTGCAAGT